>JAAWXA010000028.1:10297365-10451898 GCA_038090715.1 Florisuga fusca | reverse complement strand
AGCTGTATGGTAATGCCAGCTGCGCGGGGCGGGGCGGAGTGTGCGCTGCTGGCATTACCATACAGCTGCCCGGCACCCGAACCTCCGCCGCGCCGGTATCGTGGGTTTTGTTAAAAACCGGCCCGGTCTGACCCCGGTCTGCCCCGCTGGTGACGGCGGCGGCGTGTAACGCCGTGAGCAAACAAAGTGGGAGAGAATCGATCCCTGCACCAGATCACCCCGGAAACTCCGCACTGCCCCGGCACACAACGGGAAGAGAAACGGCCAGGCGGGATTCAGACACACGGAACAAAGCCAAGGTTTACACCCGCAATGGCAAAATTTAGAAAAATCGGAGAAGCAGCCAGCACAGGCACCGCACCTGTTAAAAACATTCCCACCGCTGACCTCTGTGTACTTCTCTCTACACAATGACAACCCAGCACACAGCCAGGGATGCTCAAAAGCAGAAAAGTTACAGCTCAGTAAAATCACATTTTGAGAAAAAAAGCAGTGCTGTAAATTCTAATTGTAATCTAAATTGTAATCTACCGCATGAACTGTATTTATTCTTGTGCTTTTCTAGACAGACCTGCATGTAGGGCAGTCTGCAGACACACTCTGGCTTGTAAGTTTAAAAAAAAAAAACGAGTGCAGAATTTATTCCAGTTGATTTACATGGGAACACCTGGGATCTGAAACCAGAAAACCAGTTAAGTATTTTTGAATGCTAAATAAGAACTTGGCAAAACATGGCAACTGCTGACACACCACTGCATGGAGAACCAAGAATGACATCTGGGGAGAGGACAGCCTCTGTCCTGTTACTGGTTCTGCATCTCATGCTTCAGTTTTGATTATTAATTTTGAACTCTTAGCGATAAAAACTTTTTAGAACTGGAAAAAAAAACGAGTTTTTGTTCACATTTTCTTTAGGACTTACCTAAGCAAATTTAAAAATACATGCACTTCTGAAGTCATACTAGCTGGTCAATTTGGCCGTAGTCATTAACATAATTTTCATTAAGGTTAACATAATCAAGACAACGGAAAGGGCTTCTAAATATTTTTATACAGACAGCTCCAAGGGCTTTGAGCCAGAGCAGAGTTTGGCCTTTGCAAAGCAGCTTCAGCTGCCCTTTTGTGCTTTTCTGCTGTAGCAGATGCAAGGTAGAAAGAGGGAGATGACCAATTTTTAGATTCCTGTTATACCTGGAAAAAAACCCTGTGACTTAAGGATTGAGTTTCATCCTTAACTGAGTTTCCAGGCCTTTTATTTTTTATTTTTAATCAATCCAGACTGTTCTTCTATTGTATTACAATGACAAAGAAAAAGCAGCTTTAATAAGAAAATGAGTAGTCCTTCTTAACTTTTTGATAGTACTTGAAATAAAATACAAATCAACTTCAAAGGCCACTTAGCAAACATTTGATGAGTTTGAGATATTAAACATCTATTTGAGTAAGTCTAACGGCCAGCCCAGCTAGAAAGAAAACAAGACCATTCAGAGCGAGCAGGAAATGAAGTCAACTAGAGTTTTAAAATAAATCTGGCTCAAAAATTAAGCAAATGTTACAATAAAACCATGTCTGGTTACACTAATTACATAAAAAGGAGTTAAATTACTCATTTCCTAGCTCCTTCTGCCAAGATCATCTTCTGCAAGGGAAATTCAATTTAATTTTTTTCCCCTATTTTTTCCTAAAGAACAAAAATGTTTTGTGTAAAGATGCCCCCCCTCCTTCAACAAGGAAGTTTCATTTAATGTTGATTCCCAATGAACATATCTTGACCAAAAAGCCGTCAACAAAACCAGGCAAACACTCTTATCAAAGCTGACACTTCTCACTCTGTTAGCTAATACTATTGTCTTAAAATTTACTGGAGGTCCTCTAGAATAAAGTAGTATTTCATTCCTGAACAAAGTCTAGATCTTATAACTCAAGTTGTGTGTCAAATTCTCTGCTCTTATATTTATTATTTCAAGAAAAACAAACAATAAGTACAGTTTGACATTTTCTGATAATTAAATATTGTAAGGATTACACCTCAATGCAGTTGTCACTGATAAACCATTCAGTTTCCACTACAGCAAGATGTGCCAGCCTCTGCTCACTACATATCTGAAGTCTCCATCCTAAGTCGTGCTGAGTTCCTGCAACTGCAAATGATGTCAAAGGGCACTCTTTGGGGACTGGGCAAGGCCATGACAGGATGCCTTCTGTTGGAGCCAATTATTCTGATGTAACAAAATTAAGGCTAATCCAAGAAATTCTTCAGCTGCCTCACTTTTCAAGCCAAATCTGATCTGCAAGCTTGTTTCACACAGTGAGTGTGGAATTTAAAAAGCAAATATATTATTCATTTTCCTAACTGAAGCTTATTTCTAATAGATAGCAAGAATCCTTCAATGGGAACTGCAGATCAATCATTAGATGATAACTAGTCTGTATTACACTGAAGTTTCACAACTACAGCAAGCTGTAACAGACCAGGGAACTTTTATTCACTTTGCAGTAATTTTCTGCTGTGATCTGTTTTAGTGAGAATGGAGTTCATAAAATGTTTAGCATAACTTAGCTTAAAAGAGAAACAAGGGATTTTTATGTACATTTCAGCACTATCTGCACTTCACTGCATCTGGCTTAGCACTATCAGAAAGTCCCTCAAGTCAGATAGAGAATAATTTTGTTACTGCAGTTCGTCACTCACTTCACAACACATCAAGACACAGGGAAAAAGTTTTCTTTGGTATGACTGAATTTCTGTCTACCTCAGAACACTGTAAAATTTTACCTCTAACAACATTTAAAAATATTAAATATGAAGCAGTATTAAAAAAAATTCTGAAGTATTTATGCACCACTTCCTTTGTTACTAAAAGAAACCATGAACTCGTACAGAAACCCCAAGCTGCATGTGTGTTTGGAAAGCATCCCCCTCCCAAGAGCCCCCAGACACACACAGCTTATAGAAAGTAACCAGTTCTTTTTGATGTTTACTGCAGTGGTTCTGAAATTAATATAAATGGATGTGTGACGTGCAAATGGGAGAGCCTGGAACTAATTCTGTTTTATAGAATACAAACCCTTCAGCAATTGGGGTACCTAATTATTTTGATGATAGGTGAAATTTTGCCTTGATCACACAGTACCCAGCTGTGAATCTGTTTTACAACAGAAAATTTCACAGCATGTAACTGGTCTTTAAAATTACACTGTAAACATGCAAACACATGGCACCACTAAAATAAGCATGTTTTAAAAAGCTTTCTTTCCTTTAAATATTTTTGAGAAGGGAGGAATGGAAAGGGACAAAAAGGGAAGTAAGCAATGCTACAAATAGATTTCGTTTTCTGTATAATGCTTTTAACATATTTCTGATCTATGAAAAGCTCAACTGCATTTTTTCAGAACAGTTCACATTTTAAAAGAAACTAAAAGAGATGGATTGAATTATTTCACTCTTCTTGGGGATTAATCCAGAAGTTGTTTCCTCTTCACTGTTACTTACACTACAGCTGTGCTCAAACTCCTTTTCATTTAGGAAAAAAAAGTTTAAATTTTGAGCTTGCGCACACTATGGTTCCACATTCCAACAGCTTCCTCCCAGTCCTCTGCCAGCATCTGCTATTGAAGACTAGTTCCAATTTGCAATAAACAGCTTTTCCAGACCAGAACACTTGAAATTCAGTCCTTCTTGACTGCTTTTCCCATTCAATTTCCCTATTCACCATTTCAAGGAGAAAACTGTTCTGCCAATTATTACACATCTGGAAAAAATGCATGTATAAGCTGAAATGCTCTCAGCCGAAAGTTTCAGCTTTCTGCATATGGTCACAGTAGGATTTTATGGGCCGCTGACCAGGCCAAAGTCAAAGTTTTCCCATCTTTCTCCTCCCCCTCGTTTCTGCCCACCCCCACCCCAATCCTCTAATCAGAAACCCATAGCAGGTGCAACTTGTCTGCCATCTTTTCCTCCACAAAAATCAAGTCATTTCTTCTTGATAAACATTAATCTTACAGTCCAGTTTTAACTCACTAGGCCCTATGATAATTTAAATTCACCAGCTCTAATTGCTTTGCCTAAATGTATACGGGTTCTAAAAGGTCATTTACCATTGATGCTTGTCTGTTGGTTGTTACAAGGCTCGATGCTCCGTAATTTGAGTTCAGGCTTCCAATTGGCCCATTGTGGGATGGTCCCAATAAACTATGTATATCTCCATGGCCACCTGATAGGCTTGTTGAAGGCCCCACAGCATGATTTCGTAGTACATGAATGGCATCATCAAGTCGGTCCAACCGATCCTCCATTCGAGACTGCTGTTGGGAGGGACAGGAGCAGGCATCACTGGAGAGATCTGCAGACCCATTACACCCTAACAGTTTCTACCTCAGAGATATTAAAGATAGAAGATGAAATGCGGTATCAAAAGGCTTTGAAAGCACCTACCAGCACTACAAACAAACAGGAAAAAGAAAAGGTATCTGGAGATTTTGCTTGAGATAGCATTCATTCCACAAATAGGTGGCAGCTTTTAAAGTGAAGCTTATTATAAGGTTAATGTTACTCAGCTTCTATTACATGGCATGAACAAGGAAAAAAGGGAAATGCTACAAAATAAGCTAAAACAGGATGAGAAAGAAGGATCATAAAATCAGCCTCACCACATTGGTAACAATTAAGAGAGGCAGTAGTAGCTTTTTGAGAACCTGCATTATAAAAAAACTGGACAAAACTTTGTCATCATTTTCGAAAACGGACCTTTAAACAGATCAGGTATTTCAGAAATAAAAGTGAGTTCTGTATGATGCAGCAGAAAAGTCATAGAACGGCAAAGGTTGGAAGGGACCTTAAAGATCATCCAGTCCCAACCCCCCTGCATGGGCAGGGACACCTCCCCCTAGACCAGGTTGATCAAGGCCCCATCCAACCTGGCCTGGAACACTGCCAGGGAGGGGGCAGCCACAGCTTCCCTGAGCACCCTGTTCCAGTGTCTCACCACCCTCAAATTGAAGACTTTCTTCCTAATGTCTAACCTAAATCTCCCCTCAAGTCTGTGTTAAAACTATTTTCCTTTGAAAAAAGACCAAAAAAACCCCAAAGCAAAACCAATTCTGACATCGCAACTCTCTAGAAACCGAAACAGCAGAATGCTGGAGTCAAAAGATGGGTCATATGCTACACTGATTTAAGTTTTTAATGGGGAATCCAAAAGAAGCATTAATTGAAAACACAAAAAGGCACCATCTAAAGTGAAATAGTACCTCACAGACATCCTTTAAGAAGGACATTGCATCTTGCAAATGCTCGTGAAGTTGCTGTTCAACTCGATTTTTCTGGCAAAGTCAAGACAGAACAGGAAGCAAAGCACAGGTTAAGATTAATTCAAAAAAGAGGTGAGGAAACAGCTGATGTGCATGTCAGCAATAAATTGTTAGTCAAGTTAATGCAACAGAGATCTGATTGTATTAAGATAAGAAAAGGCTAATACTTAACACTGCAGTTAGGATTCTAAGATGTAAACATCAATTCTTTTTAATTGCAAAAATATTGAAGAAAACTGATATAGCTTAAATGTATTCTAGTTAGACAGGAAAAAAAAAATAAATTACATCTGTGGAAACCAGAAATATTAACAGGTTATGAAAACCTTCTCTCAATTTTTCCCCCTTTCTTTCCTGATGCCGTATCAGAAATTAAAAAAAAACCTCAGTAAGTTAAATCCTCTGCTGGAAATTCACAAGACGAAAATTAACAATGCTGTACATAATTATTTCCTGCGTGGTTTTTTTGTAAAATATTTCATTAATTAATAAACGAACATTCCCCAATAACAAACAATAATTACAAATAAAGATGTATTAATACTTTAATGACAGTGTAATGAAAACAAGCCCAAGAAAACACCATTTCAGGGAGACAGGGGGAAGGACAAGTAAATGCAAAGGCATGAAGTCTTTATCTTTTCTCCAGACTGAACTTTAGATAAGAATTAGCTATGGATTTGTGAAAAGGTACCAGAATCTCCTCACAGCGCTTTAGCACCAGCTGTCCTCAGCACAGAAGCCTGATGCCCAAGGAACAGATGGTGCAAGACACACCCTGCACGTCTTATATTGTTCAACTGAACAGGCCATTTGTTAGCAAAGAATTCATTTGTAATGCTATCCTACTGTTTCCTTTAATGATATGCAGGATTTATACAAAACCAACCCTTCAACTCTTAAGTAAAAAAGTACTGTGGTGCGTTCAGCAATTCTTACCAAGGAGTGTAGAGAGTTTTCATAGTTTGGAGATGAGGGGGCTTGTCCTCCACTCCTAGACCACTGACTGGCACCTGTCAAAATTGTCTAGGTTAATGCACAGATTTATGCAGCATAAATGGGAAGCAGAAATACAGTATTTCTCAACATAATTAAAACCAATCAATTCTGAATAAAGGTAAGCTAACATATGGGTATTTGAAGGAGGACAAATCCCTTCATTCTGCCTTTCAGAAGGATCACTTTTATATCCTGGCATCTGTAGAGTTGGACACCTTATCCATGACAAAACAGTGACATCTCCCAAGAACTTCAACATGAAAAAAGTGCACTAAACACATACACACGGTATCTGAAATACCTGCCTTCTGCCTGTGTCACCACAAAAAGACTGCTGAATTCTTTCTTCTTCACATTATGTTCAGTATATGTAGGCTTATCTTGAACAGTGATAAAATACATAACACAAATATTTGAAGAAATCAAATAGACACTGAAATAAGGATAACTGGAAAAAACTTTTGTGACATGTCTCAACTGCATAAGAAAACTTAAAACTAGATCTAAAGCTTTCTTTATCTTGTCAAATTCTATGCTATACCACTGTAGTTTAGAATGGATTCCAAGTCTAGAAGAGCAAAAATACACCTAGGTTATTTCCATTTGTTACTTCAGATAGATTTAAGGTAAATTAGCAGCTATAGAATCATTGACTGTGCAACAAATTGACAATCATAGTCATATTACCTATACACTGCAATTTCAAAGCTGTATCCATTCTAATCTGACAAATATACCATGATTACCATATAAAATTCAGAAAGAACTAGATGTGAAATGCAGTTACTAATAAAGCAGTACTTTTAAAGCAAAGCCTGAAGTAGTATAACATGTATTTTTCTCACCAACTAATAATGCATCACTTATAAAGATACTACATGAAATTCTGCATCCATTAGAGACAGCTTCCTTTCAGCCATACAAATGTAATAATAAAGCAATTACATTAATAAATTATGGACATACAATCCAAAGCAGCTCATTAAAGGAAGAGCTTGTGGGCTTGTTCTTTCAAAAACAGCCAGAGCTGTACGTCTGGAAAACTGGTAAAAGGTTTAATAACATTACAGTTCCTTTGTTCAGAGAGCTGCAAATAGTTACCTTTTAAAGAAAGGGTTTTATTTAACAAAAAGAGTACAGCTTGCATAGCTATTAAAATGCCTAAATATTCCCTTTCTAATTAAAAAAAAAAAGACCGACCAAAACCATCTCCAATTTCATAAAAGCCCAGAGCTGCTATAACTGTACTGGAATTCTCTTTTAAAATGTAACAACATCAGTAAGTAAGTTTATAATTACCAATTTTCACTTCACACAGCTACTCTGGGTCTGGATCTGGAGTCTCCCTCTGTCTGCATTATTGTCATTCCTGAACTTAGGAATCATGCTTGGAGTCCCACTTACTTTTGCAAAGCATTAATAAAACAACCCTAAAGTATTTTGGCTCAGGGTAACGTTTAAATTTTCATCTGGTCAAAACACTGTTTCTAGAGACAAGACCACAGTCAAGGCTTTAATGAGCGCTCAACTACTGATATGGTTTGAGGGCACCACTTCCTACAATAAAGCATCAGCTCAATATTAAGCAGAAAGGCAACCAGCTAAGGAAACAAACACTCAACTCCCAGTCTGATGAGTTCGTGGGTTTTTTTACTAGAAAAATGTACCATTTTTTTGTTGTAAGCCCAGAATAAAACTCTAAGCGGGACTTGTCACAAAGGAAACAAAAAGAAGAGGGGAGGGAATACCCAACTGGAACAACCCAACTGCAGCCTGCAGTTTCTGATCACACCTCTAGTAACGCTAGCACTCTTCCCGAGCGGTGGCGTTCCCTGACTCTGTGTCTTCGCAGGTTGCCAGATGGCAATGATTTCCTGCTTTCCTCCTCCCACTCCCCCTTCTTAGAAGTTTGTGCATGAAATCCACCAATTATGTTAAAAAGCATCCTGGCACCACAAGCTCTGCAATTAACAACTGCAGCTTTTAGTGCAGCACCAACATAGCAGCATGAAAAAGCAAATAAGCCAGGCAAATGTTAGGATTTACAGGGGTCATCGATAGTAATCACTGGAGCATTGTTCTTACTCTCAGTCTCCCCAACACTAATCCCCTGGCTCCCTTTTCAAACACACACACAGGCAAAGGGAGCCTGCAGAAGGGCTGGTTTTGCATCCTCAGAACCCACCAACCCTTTGGAGTATCTCTGATGATGGGAGAAGATTCTTAAAATACCAAGACTCCCACCATTCAGAGCTGTTTATAAACTTAACATACATGTAACACAGAAACTATGTAAGAAGCTAAGCTCTGGCATGTTTATGTAAAATTAGAAATTAAATGAGGGCAGACAAGATTGGACATATAGAATTGTGTATGTATATACTTGGGGGTTTTCATCATGTTCTCAAAGCTCTTACTTAAGTTAATAAATAAAAGTTGTTAGTTCTTATTCAGTAATGTAACAGCCAAACAAAACACTTCTCTCATGAAGTTGCTACCTCAATGCTTTAAATGGCAAATAGAGTTCTGCTACTGCAATTTACAATTAAAGGATAGGTAAGTTATACAAATCTATAATAGTAAGAATGCTAAATAAACAACAAACTAACTGCAAAAGATGAAAATCATAATTAAGGCTAAAATGCCCCAAATATATGTTATTTTAGTATACATAAAACATTTGTTTTATCTGCAATAACTTTTTGGGTCAGGGCAGAAAATGGCTACCAGGAATATAAATAACAATAAATATAGTAAGTCATTACTTTACATTGTGCTTCACTGTGTTCTTAGTGACTCATCTGGGAATAAAAATAAAAGTCCAAATTCATAGATGAAGGTAATTAACTAGTGGAGCAATTTACCAAAGGCTTGATAAACTCTGTATCAGTGGAATTAAAAAGGGGTGGGGCAGGAAGATATAACTGCAAAGCAGGTGCTAAGTTTGTGTCTGAGAAAGATTTCAATATTATTTGCTTCTATCATCAGAATTCAGAACAAGGAACACAAATCAAAGTGTAAATTTGGAGTTTTACATATGATGCAGGTTTGAAGAGACATTGGTATCAACAGCAAAGGGAATCCCCAAATTTTAGGGAATCAAAATTTGTATTCTAAAACCAGAAATTAGCTAGTGCTTCCATGGTTACAAATTCAGGTGTGGTATCGCATCAGAGAACTCCAATTGCGTTCTTTAAAATTTCTAAATACTTTGAAATGTCAAGAGCTTTTTTCCAGCCACAAAGCTTTTTTCAATATTTGCTTTGATGTTAAAAAGAAAATAATAATAGTTTCCTGGTTTGATCTGCCTTTTCAGTACAACAAGGATACACAAAACATTTTTGTCAATCGTAATCACTAAACCAAATATCTCATTACATTAATCCCATTATTACTCAAGTGAACATGTTTTTTCAGTTATAGAAGCAAAATGCCCAAAGAATCTGCTCAGGTATGGCACGTCATATATTCATTAATCCATTAGGTCCACAGAAAACCAGAACACTGTCCATTAAATATGAGTGAATATGAATGATGGAAGTTTTCAGAGTGACACTGTATATGTAGATATGCATATTCACATATATATCTATATGAATGCATTTTGTATGCAGGAGCTTTATAAATTTATCAATCTAGATTACAAAAAAGTTCAGCTAAACTCATCCTTTGCACCCTTCAGTGTATGTTGCTTTTATTTAAAAAAAAAAAAAAAAAGCAAAACGGTTGAAAAAGAGTGAATAACAGCCAGGAATCTGCAGAGATATATTAGAGAACAGAGAATGAGAAAACAGACTGTTGTATAAATGATAAATAATTTAACAAATTGTGCTCCAGGAAAGAACAGGGTTAAAGTTACATCATCTTGCTTGCAATTCTAGTTCTTTGTTAAACAACAAATTTAAGTCAATGGAGCTTTCACAGTCCTCTCTATATGGAGAACAGCTGTTCAACTTTTACTAGACAGCTGAGGCCACAGTGTCTGTGAAAGCTGCACTACCCACTAATAGCTGCAGGCAGCTGCCCACAGTTCATCTCCACGGTGGAATGCTTCTTCCCACATTCACACTACAAACACACAAAGCACAGGTGACAGAGGTGGCTGCAATACAGAGCATTCATTTTGAAAAATGCCAGAAATTCTTCTCCCATAGAATGAAAGCATTCATGAAAGACAGGAATGAAAAGCTATCCTGTGCAAAAATTGGATAGTCTCATTGTCTACTGTATTTTCATTAGAGGGAGCACACATCTGCTGTGTTTGTCACTGAAAGCTGCTGTAAAGTTTTATCATTATAGCTTCAAAAAAAGCCCAAACAACCAAACCACTCAATCCTCTTCAATTGTACAGATCTGTACAGATACCTACATAGCTGCCATAGTATATGGTTATTTAATGTTTTCCAAGATTACCTGAATAAACTGATTTTCATAACCAGGTGCCAGAATTTAAAGGAATGCTCATAACAAAGTATTTTCAAATCTGGATTTATAAATCTGGGGTTAGTACAATGGAAAGACACAGAAAATACAGAGTATTTACGTAAGGAAGACACTGCTGGTAACACTGGGATTCCAAACAAAATGTTTTCAGAACAACACACAAGTTACTACCATGTGGATTGTTTCTACCTGTGAGAGGCGATGGTGATCCAACTGGTGTTGATGGATTCGATGGAAAACTACTGCTGGTGTGATCAGGAGAATAAATCTAACAACAGACAAAAGAGTTTGGATATCAATACATGTCATAATACCCAATTAAAAAAAAATAAGCTAGTTAGATTCCTTTAAATGCTTTTAACTGTCACTCTTGATGCTGGATTTATAAAAAAAACTTGGTTTGATCCTTCAATCACAGCTCTGCTGTGTTACGGTCAAGGCTCTAAAAATGTCCAGAGAACTTTCATTTTCAAGCAGTTGTCAAAATAAGCACAGCCTGTATTTGATAGTGACACAAGTATAACTGATCTTCCTTCCACTTTAACAGCAGCAGAAATTATAGGCTTTTTATCGCTGAAGGAGAGCGATGTCTGTGCTAACAGTACACAAATATCTGTAAAAAACAAAGCTTCAGGAAAACACAGAGGAATAATGACTTCCCAAATTTGAAGAGAGAAAAGATTCTAGCAGTCACATGTCGTATCTTCTATAAATCAAGTCTTCACAAGAGAAAATACCGAGAAAGCATTCAATTCTAGTTACTATTGGTAGCTACTAAAATAAACGATCTGAATTTTTTTCCTCTTGGTAAGTATTGCAGAACACACAATTTTTCTCTTCTATTTCAGTAGCTGGTACATTAATATACTAGTAACATATATTGAAACTCAACTTGTAACAATTCATTCCTTCCTATTAATATAAAATTATTGCAATGTTTTTAGTAAAATGCAATTGACAAAAACATAATACACAATGCTTATAGCTTCAATTAAAACTTAAAATATCAAGATTATTGGCAAATTCATTTTGTGAAGGGAATTTAATAGATCTGGATCCTGAGTATGGATTTCTGAACATAGTTTTATAGATCATCAGTTCAAATGTGTTTTACTTAAGCAGAGACCAGAATTTGTAAGTCATCAGAAGGCAGTTAAAAAAATCTTCCCTGGCACTGTGGTTTATGTCTCTTTACACAGACAATATGACATTTCAGCATCTAGCTGACAATAAACTGGGACTTGGTTAAGCTGCACATTGTGGGTTTTTTTGAACTGACAAAACCAGGACCCAGCAGACCACATGCTCCTTTCCTGATCTATCACAGTTTTTAATTAGAAGAGATCATCAGTTCCCTAACAGAAAATAACTCCTCCTTTTCATAAGTGCTAGAAAGAAAATACATTTAAAAGAACAAACTACCTCAGACCATTGTAGGAAATTCATGCAAAGTACATCAGTATAAAAATAAATCTTGGGTGTCAGTATGGGAACTGTAAAGTGTTCCAGACAGAAAAAAAAATACAGAAAATTATATCAAAACAAAGGCCATGAAGTTTCTTTCGAAACTGATGTTTTTCCTCCACTCCACCTGCCAATTCTGTATTTTTGCTATACTTTATAAGAGGGAAAATATACATTAAACCAAAGCCACAACTAAAACACGAGGTCAGAATTCATTCTGCATGCAGTCCCTGGCCACTCTGCTGCTAAATGACCAATGATGAACAACCCTGACACCTTCTGCCAGGCTTAAACGGTAACATGACTCATTTTACTCCAACAAATGAGGCTCCTCCTCCCATCAGTCATGGTCCATTCCAATCAGCGGGGTGCCAATATGCCAAGGTCTAATGAAAAGGCTCTTAGACAAAAGCTGCACAATTGAGAGCCCGCAGAGCCAAACCTCAGAGCTGTTAGTCCAATTTTTTAAACACTACAGTGTACATTTCAGTTAGGCTTTGTTATGTTAATGTTATTGAGTCTAAAGCAACAAAGAAACTTAATTCATGAATTACTTTTAGAAGTCAACTTCCCTACATTTTCTTTTCTTTTGTGAGGGGACCAGTGGCTATTTAACAAACGAGACGGTACAAAGGCCTTTACCCTAGTTCTGAGGTAGGAATCAAAACATAAGTTATCACAAAGAGGTCTGATATAATCAACAAAGTTAAACAGTCCTCGTGTTTGATCTACTCTAAATTAAAGACCAAGTGTTTTGATTTGGCATTAGGCAATGAAATAAACCAGATGTTTCTCCTGCCATATAACCCTCCATGGGCACAATCTTAAAGGGTTATTGTTTGGCAAATGTTCAGGGAAACACATTAGAAATGGCACGAATACCCAGATTTTCTTTTCTTTCTATCTATACTAGTTCATTATCCAAACTAATGCATAATCCACAGGGCTTTGGGAACTTTGTGTAAATACTTTCATGTACAATTCTCTTTCTTGCCTACCCTGAGATTAAGACCACAATTATCCAGGCTTAAACCTAAAATAAAAGAACCTTTGCAAATGTATTATCTGGCCTTACATGTTTAATCACATACTATTCTGTATGGTCTTTAATACCTAAACTGAAGAACAAATGTCCTATCCTCTGATGTTTCTCACATGAAAGGCCTATTGTGAGATGTACATCAACAGAATTTTAGAACCAGAAATTCCTCTCAACAGTTGCAGCAGTAGCATGTAAAATCCTAACAGAGGCATACAGTGTCGTCCGAGGGGAAAAAAAAAAAGCCAAGCCAACTGCAGTATTTAAATGAAACTTCATTCACACACAAAAGTTTAGCAGCTATTAAAATTCACGGTGGCAGCTTCACCTGCAGGAGAGACCACCTCCCTCCTCTCCACAGCCCTGAGGGGTGCTCCTTGCCCAACAAGCGCGGGAAACGTGGTGGGTGCGCCCGTGTTGCGGGGTGCGGGGGAAGCAGATGGATGAGGCGAGGGATTTGAAGTGTGCAGACTATGGCATGCACTGATAGAGCAGATGGAATGCATCACCATCAGCTATGACAGAAATGATTTATGGAATGACCTGGCTGCTCCTGCCAAGCAACAACACAGGATGACAGAAAGAAGTTTCTATGACAACCAGAGCCCACCCACCAGTTAGATTAAACATTTCTGCCCTGACTTCCAATCTCAGTGTATTTAGAGTTTTTCCTCAAAACATCAGCCTGGTTTTCTCAGCTAATGACTCGGGAAAAATTACCTAAAAGGACAAGAAAATAATTTTAAAAAGGAAAATGTCAGGAAGTCCTGCAGGTCTAACCAGCCAGCATGTCAGACTTGTATCAGAAATTTTGGTCAGTTCGCAGAACAGCAGACATCCTAATACATCTGCTGAGTAATGAACAGCCTGAAGGATGTAAGCTCTGCTATTTCTAGGAGTCAAAATGATCCCAATTCTTTCCTGACAGGTCTCAAACAGACAAAAAGAGAGTGTTAACTGCCCTCTGGACTCACAAGTTGTTATCTACTTGCTGAATCCTCAAAAGCAACAGGGACATTTTTCTCCTCAAAGCCGGTAGGTCAGAGTTCTCCTACCCAATATGGACATTACAGACATTATCAGCTCTGGTAATCTTTTAACATATGACCCTCTGAGGGATGTAAGGGCAACAGATCTGCAAGAATATGCACATTTGCATTCACTGGTATGAGGTGAGGGATGCAGAATGAAACCCAGATCAGTCTTTTGCAGTGGAAAAAGAATAGTCTCTTACATCAGGCTTAGTCTTCCTTCTTACTACATACAAGAAACACAAAGTGCTCCTCCAGCCATCATGCCAACTCTGGAATTTCTTCTATCAGTTAGTGCTTTATAACAATTACCTCTGATTGTATTAATGCAAAGGAAAAAAAAACCCTTTTAATCTTCTTTTTCTAAACAACTTGCTATAAACTATCTTCTCTAAATTTTTCAATCACTTGAAAAAAGAAAAAAAAAGGCAGTCTTCTACAAATAAAGCATTTTCCACTTGATTTTTTCCTATTTTTTGTCTAGTGTGACATTGTATCATAGTACATTATTTTAACTTTATAAATAAAAACTCCTGTTTTGATATTATAAAATGAATGAACACATCAAAAATGGATGCAAAGATCCAAACACATCTTTGAGTATTTTAACTGCTACTTACAGATGCCAAAGCCTTTCCAAGTGCATCACCTGTCTGTGAGCTTCCAGCACCATTTCCTCTGTTTCCTGTAATATGTGAAGCAAACCCAACACTTATTTTTAAAGCTGAATTTGTATATATTGTTATTATTTTATTCATCATGTAAAGTTGAACAACCACTTCTTAAAACTGATATTCTGAGGAAGCCTGTGTCAACAGAATCAGTCCTCATTATACTTAAAAATTTAATTAAAACAATTAAGATTTAAATATAAATGCTCTCCTCTTTCAAGTCAAACAGTAGCTCCATGATAACTTAAGGACCAACAAGTGAAAGCAGCTGGAAAAAAGACTGAAATTACTTTCTAGGATCACAAGCTAATTTTAATGAATTGTGAAAAGACAACAAAAATCAGAAAAATTTATTATTGCAGCTTATTTCTAAGCTGTTATCACTAAAGTGCTGAACATGTCATTAATTCTTCATGCCAAATACACTAAATAGTTCCTTTTGTGTTTCTTTGCTCCCCCCGCTCTAATTCTCCATGTTGTTCTCTCATCTTTATATTACAAAATCCCTGGAAAACCTCTCATCCACCAAGCTTTCTGCCATCCCTGCTCTTAGCTGCATGTCAGCAGCTTTGTGTGCCCTTTTGCTCCACACACACCATCAAGCCAAGAGGAGGTCTGAAGCCCTGCCAATTGGAAACACAGGAAGGACTTGAATCCTCTGACCTGCTTTACTGTAGAAGACAGACCCTTTAAAAGTGAGTCTCCTTTCTCCAGTTATCCACTTCTAGTGTCAAAAGATTTAATGCAAATAAGCCACTCATATCAGAAATCTAAATCATGTTACACTTGCTGTTTTGGCAAACCTGGATTTTTGAGCCTGAGCTTCTCATGCAGATTCATTAACTGGGTTCTGTTTAAAGACCTGAGTGTAAAACAGTCCTGAATAAAAGCCAACAGTCACTCTAACTAAATTCCACTTACTTAAAATGAAACCAGGTGAAAACCATACTAAGTTGACAAAGGGGTGTCTGCAAGCATTTACTTTGTATGGCTGTATCTTAAGATGTGCAAATACATCCAAGGAACAGATGATCCTCCTGTATTTTCTGCTTTCTTGGTAAGTATGGAAAAGACTAAACCAGCCACCATACTGGCTACTCAGCAATCTCCAAATGAGCTAAAGCCAGGAATTTACGATGCAGTTTATCAAGCTCCCCAAAGAAACAGACTTCTGCCTTTCTTCAGCACAGTACCTCAGTTGAAACAGCAGCTCTGAAAACTGAAACACCAGAACTACTGATATGAATGTCTACATATGCTAACCTACAGAAGGACAATTGCTGTTAAGTTAGATGAACACAAGTTCCTCAGAGTAGGCTTATATGTGAGAGCAAATAAACCAGTAAGTCTTAACCAGACTGCAAAACAATTTGCCTCACCTCAGCCATACTGAGGACAGAAATGTCACAGTGTTACAGTATCCCTGACCTACATCTATCCCACAAATTAAATCCTACTAATTTTGTGTGTCATGCAGCCCTAAATTTAATTTTCTTGGGGGGGAAGAAAAAAAAGCAGAAAGAATTTTTACCCAGAATATTATCTGATCCATTGACAGGTGGAGTGTGTGAGGCAGCTACATAAGGTGAACTGCTGGTGCTGCCACGATGGAAGCTAGACATTGGAGGAAGACTGGCATTTATATCTGTAGGTGAGACTGAATGCGGGGGATAGCTCTAGAGAGAAGAGAAACAGACATCAGACATCAAGCTGTCTTTGCTTTAAATAAATGTTAATTTTTAAAGATACTAAATATACAACACCAAGATCCTTATTAAAGGGGTTCATCCATACTCTGAAGATATCACTATGCAGATACAGATTTTATTTATACAACAGACATAAATAAAAGGACATAAATCTAATGCAGTAAGTCTGTGATTTCTGAGAACTGGGTTTTTAACTGACATTCATGAGCAGCAAACAAGAAATGAATTATTCTATGTTGGATCTCCACTTACAAGTACAAAGACACTAATCTATGCTGTGTATCTTACCAAACGGTCGTGTGTGTGCAGGCTGCCGTAACTGCCAGACTGGGACATGTGGGAAGAGGAGCCCCCCAGCATCCCACCATAGCCAGGCTGGCTCATGCCATTGGATGAACTCCAGAGGTCAGAAGAATTGTGGGTCCCATCTTTTTTATTTTTTTTTTTTTTCATTTAAAAAGAAAACAAGAAAAATACATTTAATGAAGAGCACTGAGTTCTACTTTCCTCTACAGAATTATTTTAAAAGAATTCAGAATTCAGCTACTCAGACTAACATTAGAGGGAAATGGTGACTGGTTTATACCACGTCTTCTATTTTCATGCCACCACACTGTTGCTATATTTATAAAAAACCCAAAAAACCAACAGAGGCTTTACAGCTGAAATACAATCCAACCACAGCTGAGAAAATACCAAGCACTTATGCTAATTACACAGACCTTCAGTAAGGCCAGATTTATACCAAGAGGGTTGATAAAAATTCCAGACTGGAAGAAATAATAAAAAAGGGAGTAGAGAGAAGTTTGACTAACATTATAAATATATAGTGCAAAACATCTATTAACCTAAAATAAGCAATTTATAGTCTAAAATACCTTAGTACCCTAAAAATATAAAAACATTTCATAATAGCAGATTTAACTGAAACGACTACATTACATAAGCCTTAAACCCACGTGTCAATGCCTTTTTCCTTCTGTAACACAAACTGAAGTATTCTGTAAATTTCAGTACTGAGAGACTATGCTTTCAATATGCTCCAAAACCTCATCAGGCTACAGTACAAGGTAACTGTATGACGTGAGGCTGAGGAAATGAATCCTGCTCTTGCTTTGTTCAATGCAAAACTTTTTTTTTTTTTTTTTTTTTTTTAACATGCTGGATATATAAGCATTTGAGAACTTAAGACTGTTAGCTGATATTGCACAGTCAAATTCCAGAACAGTCAAGAAACCCTCACCTCATTTTTCTCTATCACTCCAGCGTGCTGCTCTGAAGCCCCTACAAATCAAAGGATGGGGGATTCTGTCCATCTGGCCTGGTGTATAATCCCCTTAAATTTCAGTCAGCAATTAATGTCATGAGAAAAACTTCTAAATCAACAGACAGCTCCCTTGATCTAACTGTTTTAAAAGTATATAAAACTTAATGATAGGCTCTAGCACAATATGTTACGCTTCCTCATTCATTTGTTGCTACAGTGGCTGATTGCAGATTTCTACCTAAAGAACAAGTAACATCTACCTGTAAATTGGCAGTCATTTTACCCACCTTGCATAAAGAAAGTGCTAGCAAACATACTGCTTGGTGGCTTAGGAGACGGGTAACTTGGAGATTCTCTGTTGAAATCATCAGAACTTGGAGATGGTGCATACACCTAAATATTGGAGAGCAATAAAAGTATGTTAGTAGTATATAAACATCGTGCATTAAAAACCCCATAACACTATACAGATAGAAAGCAAAAATAAAAAAAGAACAGTGTTACATGCTGCAGCATTTGTTGCCCTTGTTTTATTTGCTTTTTAGCAAGTTGCCACAGTACAGAGGAACTACAGTAGAATGATCCTAACAACACACTTTCTGGTGTGCCAACTCAGCCAGGTGGCCTGATAAAAGCTTGAATGCTGATTTTGCTTTCTAAGTGCATGACTCGCACAGACTTGTTGCTCAAGATAAAAAAAACCCAACAAGATAAAACAACTGGGCCCCAAACAAACTTTATTTTAAAACAACCGTATGCCTTTTTGAATATTTAATTAGCTGGCATCCTAACAATCAGAAAGAAAAAGAACATCCAGTGACAAAAGGAAAGATTTTAATGCGATTGTTGTATTATCCATTCAGAGACCTTCATGCCTTTGTACAGTCTTCAAAAATACATGTAAGTCCTGAGGAATAATCTTAAAACTGCAACATGGAGCAAATTACTTTCACACTGGCCTAGCATTAAAGAAAACCAGCACCATACTTTTTTTAGTCTAAGATCATATTGGAGCAACATTATCACACAGCTTCCAAACAATAAATTTTCTTAGTAAGTTAAAAATTGTAAAATTTCACTACAGTGACTCTAAGACAACATATAAAGCATATTCAGGAAAAAGTCAAATCAACAAAGCCAGTATTCACAGACTCATACACATAACATTAGCTTTTCCAAGCAATGCTATTTTTTCATGAGTATTTTGGTTGATATCTCAAATACTGCAATATAACAAGTGTATGTCAGTAGAAAAATTTTTAAAAAGCTTGCAAATTAACATACAGCAGCAAAGAATAAGAAAATGTAACACTGAAACCAAAGCACTTTCTGCTACAAATTAAAGTGGTTTTGTTTCAATCTTTTGCCTCATAAATACATGCAGCTTCATGAATACATATATTAAGAATAATTTTAAACTGCAAAGTTTGCACAATGCACCTTACAAAGTGTACTATGACCTAAAATTCAGAAGCTAATATTCTTATCCTTTTCTGTGCAAACACAGGCAAACGCATGTTTCTACAACATTCACATCGCTCTCCCTTGTCGTTCTGCTACGTTGTTTACCAAGCAGGAGAGGGGCCAGGAAAACCAAGCCGGCCAACAAAAAAGCCTAAGCTCCCTAAAAGAGAACTATTGTTCTCCCGGAGGGTGACTGTTCTGATACGGATATTTAGAAAGTGAAGTGGGCAAGTCCTGCTGCCATTTGCATACCAATACCCCTCCTCCCCACTCCCCCAAGTGCTTTTCTAGCCTGCTGTTGTCAGACCAAATGGCTGGGCATGTGCCTACAGACAGCACTCTTTTACATCAGAGGGACTGATTTACCACTCTCTTAGACTCGTTTTACATCAACAGAATTTCAATAAAATCTATCAAACTACAGTATGATGGAATCAGGACAAGGGCACAAGGAATTAAGCCAGGGCATGGCTGTCGATACAAGCCATGTAGTGAAAACAGCAGCAGGTAAAAAGACACTAGATAGAAAGGAGTCAAGTGGAAAACTTGCAACTGTTAGTTATTTAACATTTTAATAAACTGAAAATCAAATAATCTTTTCTAGGAAAGAAGGCCTTGCAGGGAGCTTTTGTTCAATATTTTACTTGCAAATTTTCATTTATGGAATAAATGCAAAATAGAGATGCTTAACAAACCTGAGTGACAGAATGACAATACGTTGTAAGCAACATTAGCAGTACATATGTATTTACTATATATGATGAATGCATGTATATTCCATGCCTCAGACATATTTTAACAGAAATGTCACTCTGTCAATTTGTAAATATTCACACTCACAAGACTGCAAACATATTAGGCAAAACTGGGCTTAATTTACAAGTTATCAGTTGTGCAGAATAACGCAGCATATGCTATAGCTGATGGATAATCTATCACTGTCACTGGACAGCAGTGGAAACAAAGCTTTATGACATTTAGCACCGCCATGAAGATACACACTGATTAATGCAAAATCACCTACAATGAGGAATTATACTTCTTTTAAATTGCAATGTTATCAGTGAGATTTGTCAATTCAAGATTCAGACTGAAATTTTAGCATTTTACATAATTGGATGATTTATAAAAAATGATTAAACACTGCCTCAAAAGGGAAACTAAACTGAGAAAATTCTACTAATGTAACACTTACAGATACATATGTACAAGCCAGTAACATAGTAAAAATGTTACGAATTATATTAATGTAAAAGAGGCCCTTCCAAACAGCTACATGAAAGTCCTAGCACAGACACAGAACTTTATATAGTTTCTGCTTGTTTTGGTATCTTAACTATAGCCTGCAAAAACAAAGCTGCAATGTTATGAAGCTGCACTTGTGCCAGTCTAGATTTTTCAGATCAAAGGGTTCTTGCGGCAAAACACAACTGATGTGGTCTCAAAGACTTCATTAACTCCAGATGTGGGGAAATAGCCAGCCATTTCCACAAAAGGAGCAAGTCTCTTTTAGTTACAATCAGAACTACCCACAAATTAAAACCAGGCCTCTGATGTCATCTGATCACCTGCAGATGAGTGCCAGGTTTTTTTCTGGTTAATGACCTAATCATAATTTTTATGTTGTGTTACTACAAACAAAATTTAAAAGCAAAGGAGAAAATTTACTAAGATTAACCTGAAGTCCACGAGATGCAAAATACAAAGCTTTTAAATTAAAAGAAAAA
This sequence comes from Florisuga fusca, assembly GCA_038090715.1. NCBI lineage: Eukaryota > Metazoa > Chordata > Aves > Apodiformes > Trochilidae > Florisuga > Florisuga fusca. The sequence goes on along the minus strand of JAAWXA010000028.1, from coordinate 10,430,774 downwards.
AAAAGTTGATTAAAAGAAGATGAAATTTTATTTTTAAGCCAGGAAGTGATGTATCAGGGCAACCAGCTTGTTGACTCTGAAAGCCCTTCATGCCCTAGGACCACTATCCAGCAAGGCACAGACTCTGTGGCTGCAGGCCTGCACCAGGCTTGCATGGCTGTGTCCCAGTTAAAGGGCTTTCTCTTCTGCAACAGATGAGTAAGGCAGTTACAAATATGACGTGGCTGCTCAAAGACGGCCTCTTTTAGCTATTAAACTGATAACAGTGACATCCAGGAGCCATCAAACCAGTTTTTCCTGGCTGGCATTCCCACTAAGACAAGGAACACTTAAAAGGTCAGCTTGTCTGCAAAGTTGCCTTGAAGAGGGTCTCCAGTAGGTAGAAGAGGAGCCCATCTTCTAATTCCCCTGAAAGACACTGTGCCCGAAGGCATCGGATGTGTCTCCATGCTGACAGGCCAAACATACTCCGATTATGAATGGGAAATTCCCTTCTGATAAACCCACGCCAAAACCAGTTTTTTTTACATGACTTATCAAGTGGAGGACTTGACTTTTTTGGAGCTGTGCTAGAATATGCATCAATCCTAATGCTGCAGTGCTGCTGACGGGTAGACAGTCTCCACAGAGGAAAAGCAGGACAAGTATGCTGGAAAGGACATGGAGTCAGAGATCCTGTCGGTCTCTTCCACACCCTGAAACAGTTTCTGTTTCTCCAGTGGGAAAAGCAGGATGACAACCAAGATGTTTTTTTGATGGGCTGCGGTGGGAGCTGACTTCAGAACAGAGCTAAGACGACACTATCTGTACTACATTAGATTTAAACAAAACAAAACACATCACCCAGTTCTGAAATCTGCCCTGATGATTAAGACACATAATGAACACTATAATGAAAGTTACATAGCCCGTATATATCTAAAACACATCAAAGGATTATCAATGTGCTTCTGTTTACTAAACACAACATGAACATTAATTTGAAGATCTGGGTTCCCAAAGTTTTATGCCAAGTAAAACTTCCAAGTGTCATTCTATAAATGCATCTAATAAATACAACATTTAAGAGTCCTCCTGTTGGCATACTTCCTCCCAGGCAATTTTCCTGTAATCTGTTTCAAATTCTTAAATATTTATCAATGTTTAATATTAATGCTAAAAGCAGATTTTAAAAAAAGCAAGGAAGCAACCAAACCCTACTTCCGATGAGTTCATGCTATCTCAAGACTGAGGCTTCCATCAAGCATACTCTTCATGAAATTATGAATGATGTTACTAATTTAACCCTGGTTATTAACAATTCTTGGAAGCTCAGAAAATATTTATCAAGCTGCCGGTGACAGTATTTTTTGAAAACAGTAGATGAATAACCTATTCTGTAGCTTGTAAACTCTGCTAAGTAACCTATCTACATTCCATCTGCACCAGTCATGCACTAAGCAAGTGCATGCTGATGAATGATTTGTACATGTGGCAAAATTTTACAGTGTATTATCTGCAGGTTTTGCGGGAAAAGCTAATTCTGCTGAACGGCAGCTGTGGGAAAAGAGAACTTGTTTTCATGTTTATTGTATTTCTGACAAAATCACGTGCTAAAACTTCAGGGATGTAGAATAGTAACTATAGTTTTCCACACTACTCTTTCCAGCAAGACAGAAGCTACCAAAATAAGAAACCACCCTGAATTATCATTTAGATTATATTTAAGCAAGATGATAAAATTAAGAGCCCTAGTATACAAGACCACTACACCATATCCTCAATCATACCTTTTGTTTCCAATACCATGTGTAAAGGTTCGTAAGTTTTAAACTTTTTCTTACTGCCCAGAATGAAAACAAAACACTCCCTTAAGACAACAGTCTTGTCTGCAAATCCAACCATAATTTTTAACAATGGTGTAAAATTCAAACTCCTGGAACTAGCTAAACCGAATTCCATCTTAAATAAATGCTTATGCAGTTTAGGCATGCTATACATGCCTATTTGGGTATTTTTGAAATGCACAATCCCACTCCAATGATACACAGCATAAGTACTTCCTAGCTTCTTCCCTGGTAAATGACAATTTTAAAACCATGTTAAAAAGCAATGGGCAAACTTACAAAAAATCCAGAATTCAGCATATGGAAACCTTTTTTGATTGATTATTTGCTTGTATTTAATTTTTAAATTGCACTGTGAGGCAGAGAGGGGAGGAAAAAGAAGGTAAGACAGCAAGAACAACACCAGAAATAAATCTAAGAATGCAGTGCTTGAAGATTCTCTTTATATTTAATTTTCTAATTAAAAATTATTCCCTACGCTATGCTGCTACTAAAGGATGCTACAAGTAAGTCTTCAAAAACGCCTGATTAAATTCAGATTTAAAGGAAAAGATCTGGAGAAGTTGAAACTGGTAAGCTTGTTTTCCTAATTAGTTCCCTGTATTTCAGATGGCTACTCTAGATGTGGTAGGAATCCTCATCACCGTTACAGAGCGCAGCAACATGCAGTAGCAGATACAACGCTATTTTTTGCAGTTGTTTATCTCTTCTCTGAACTCACTAGTACTCGTTTCTGCAGCTCTGACACAGACTATGGTATTTCTACAAACAAGACTTCCAACAAGCACGTGATTATAAAAGCAAATGCACTGAGCAAACAGGGTGCTCACATTTTGAGAAATATAGATCTGTCCAACACAGCACCTGATCCCATCCCTAGCTGCTTTCATTTGCCCAAGGAAATGGACATAACCTTCACTTTAAAGCATCAATAAAGCTTGTTGCAGACAAGACACCATTCTGGCAGGGGACCACTGCTCAGTAGATTGGCAGTTCTATGCAATGGAGTGGAGCAGGGAAAACTCTCTTGGGCTGATGCATCGTAACTCATCATTTTTCAGTGGGATGGGAGGAGAAGGGCGAGAACAGAAAAAAAAATATTCCAGCTGACCAGTGTTTACTGCCTCTCTTTATTCAATGTCCATAGCTGTGTGCCCCTAGAGATTTTCCAGATGATCTTATATTTGTCCTGACTTACAAATGTTAGCTTTGACCTTGTCTAAGTTGCTGTGGGCAGCATATGGTACAGAACAGCCTTAATTGTAGTTTTGTCCCTGTATACTAGCTGGCCCAACACTAATAAAAGCCGAATTGAATTATTCTTTTTAGCACCTGGTTGCTCCAAAATTTGCAAACTGAAAACATTTTACATTGATGTTAAAATACTTAATACATTATTTATTGCATAACAGCTCCAGAAAAGCGTGCTGTAATATCATCTAAACATGCAATACAATTAACATGTTTCTGTCTGCTAGAAGTTCAAGAGACAGTCACAAGACAGGCATTCTCTGTAATAAAAAAAATACCCAGATATATACGTATGTGTATAGTAACACCTGCCTGTATTTATTCATCTCTACAAATGTGCTCCTGCACAAATATAAATGTACGCACACACAGAGGCACGTTTATAAATAGCCTTTTGCACTTGCAGAATTCTCAAGGAAAAAAACCCCAACATTTTCTCAAAAAATGCCAATATAATCAAGTTTAGAAAGACATCACAAAGCCTTACATACATGCAACAAAAAAACAGCTGACTTTTTTTCCCCCCTTTTTAAACGGGCACAGTAGAAATGTACTGTGAAAGATGCAGTAATTGCATTTTGGAAAAGGTCTCAAAATCTCAGCCTATGCGGAGAAAAAAATATTTGTTCTATAATAAAAAATACTCATATTCAGCTGGTATATCAAATTAGCTATACAGTGCACAGAATACAACACTAATGTGTAATATAGTTACAAATATATTCTCATATGAAATAGTAGTCATAGGTGATAATCAGTATTGTTCCTTAAAATGCTTAATTATGGTAATAACTGACAAAATACTTTATTGCGATTTATTTTGAAATATTACTACTGTACATTTAGAAAATAAACAATTTATTTCTAAACTTGCAGGCTAATGGACAAAAAGTAGAAGTCTTCCAGTTGATATTTTATTCTTAATGCACAAAGTTGATATAAAACTTCTATTAATTAAAGATCATTTTGGTGCCATCACATAAAATTTAAATGAAAAGGTCTCAGTGATTGAAGAGATTTGCTTAATTATTTATTACTTAAAAAACAAAAAATAAAAAATAAAAATGTTTTAAAAGCATAATATAAATTAGTGCTGTTATGTATAAATCTAAGCCTATTTAGGTTTTTCTTTTTTAAATGGGATTGTTATTTTTTTTATATTTTTCTATATATATCAACAGGTGAAGGGCAAAAATGAAGAAAAAAGGCTAAATCTTCTAATTCCAGTGCAAGGGCTTTATTTACTTTATGAAACAGGTTAGGGTGTTTTTTCTTTTTAATTTGGTAAGGATTCTCAAAGTATATGTAACACTTATTCTATTTAACAGGAAAATTTTACTCCTTAGTAAAGGATGTGTTTTAAAACACTAATTTTTCCTTTCACCTGTCCCCCCTAGAAGAAAGAGAAATTACAAAAAATGAACATCTTCTAATAGTAAAACACCCAACTTAATTTTTTAAACTTGTGACTTAAGTGCCAGTGCACACGACCATCTATTTGAGTATTCAAATACCTGGGGTTTTTTTTAGCTTAGTATTAATCTTTCCTCTAACTTACAAATTTAACAAGTTGAAAAAAACCAAAACTTTATTGAATAGTTTAAAAGGTACATTTTCTACCTGTCATTTCCCATTTTCCCACTTGCTTTGTGTGTAAATAGATCAGTTTTCTTGGTTTTGGTTTTTTGTTTTTGTTTTTTTTTTTAAATACAGCAGGTATCAAGGAGTGTTAATATCCAAAATCTAATACAATAATCTAAATAAGAATCTCAGACAATGAGGTACACACTATCAACTGATTGAACAATACAGACCCAAGCAACCAAGACATCAAAACTAGGGTGTTTTCTGTTCTCTCATTATAAAAAGGTTCTACAAAGATACGGCATACACACCCAGACGTGTGCTCTGAAAAATAACACAAACCCCAATCCCTCCAACTTCACATATTCTCCCTTCCGTATATTTAAATTAGTAATTTAGCCCAACTCACAGAATCCCTAGGGGAGAAAATGTTAAAAGCTAGTAAGATGTAAAAAAAAACCAAAAAAACAAAAAACCAAAACAAAAAACAAAAACCTGAGCAACATGATACAGGATCATCATATGATTTGTCATCTATTTACTAACTCTTCGGGCTCATAAAGGTCACCTCTGACCCATAACAGGCACATGCTATCAATTTTCAAGCCATGGTCTCCTACAGTACCAGCACTTCCATCTACTATATGCCTGGAAATACTTAATAAGATCAAAGCCTTTTTTCCTGCTACAAGAACAAAGAGAAATGTTGTAATAGAGTGATCTGCGCTCTAGAAAGAATAAAATCAAAACTCCATGCAAGTTATATTCCCTTTGCTTCAGGGGTATTGTATAGTTAATTTTACTTAAGTCTTATATATATCTTCACATAAAACTTCAAACAGATTGTCTTAGCAGAGGAACAGACATGAAAGAAAAATTATTTCATATTTGAAAGACAGCTGGCAGTTATACCAAAGGAAATGAAAGAGACCAAGCTATTTTACTCATTCCCCTAGCTTCCCCTCCAGTGTATTTTCTGTTATTCAATAAGCTCATACACAGTGTATGTGCACATATATTTAATGAATATAAATCTTCAATCACTGAACAAAAAATCTAGCAAAAAGTTTACTAATGAAGGCAAAGCTCAAATCGCCCCGAGAGGTGAAACAGCAGAAAAAAACCCCCAACAATATTAGCATCTCTTTTTCCTACTTAAAGTTATTTTTATAACAGAAGCCAAAACCACATATAAATAAACAGACAAGAAAAAACATACTGTGGTAAAATTACCATTGTATGCTAATTCTCACATACAAAAATCAGAACTCTTGCCATAGGAACATACTTTAAAATTATAAATACCAAGCAAGAAACAGAAATATCCCGTTCAAGTTCCAGAAAGTTAAAATACAGAGAGAAGATTTAATTTTTTTTCAGAGTGCATTTTTCCCCCCTCCCATGGTTATAACAATATTTTGATTTCTTTCAAAAGTCAGAAAAGTGCAAGGGCCAGCTCTGGGCAAACCACCGCTACGGACGGGCAGGCTGGGCCGGGTGGCTCGGACGGCTCCGCGCACTCCCGCCCGCCGGAGCGGCAGCTTCCGAGCTCACTGCAAAGCGGCTCCGTGGGGCTTCGGGAGAGCAGAGGGAATAACGAACGAAACTCCAGACACACCGAAGGACAAGCGACGGGCACGCAGCAGAACCAACTTCACTGCGCCCCGCGCCCGGCTGCCAGCAGGAGTGGGGCCGGGGCGGCCTCGGCCCCTCAGGGAGCACCCCCTGACCGCGACGCTGCACCCCGCTCTCCCACCGGGCCGGGCCGGGCCTGGCGTTTCTGTACGACACCGGGGAGACTCTCTTCCCGCCCCGTCACACAAAGCAGCTCACCAAACCACCTCAGTTTGTTCCAAAGGCCCCTCATCCCCCGCCTGCGCCGGTACCGGCGGGCGAAAGGGCTGCCCTCAGGAGAGCCCTCTGAGGAGCCGTCCAGAGGACGGGGGAGCGCCGCGCTTCCAACTTGTATTTGCCCGACGACCGACCGGCCGGCAGCCCAGCCCGGCTTGGCGGCAGTTCCCGAACAAAGGCGGCTGCCGGTACCAGCCGCCCTCTCTTACCGTCTTCCCGTTGTAGTAGTACATGAGCGAGTTGCTGCCCACCCCGGGGACGGGGTACGCGCAGTACATGGCGGGGCTGGCGGCGGGCCGGGCTGAGGTGCGCCGCCTCCCTCCACCACATCCGCCCGCCCGGCCGCGCGCCGCTCCGCGCACATGGAGCGCCTCAGAGGCGACTTATGCAAAGCAGGACTGAACCATCTGCGCCGGGCGCGGGGGTAGGGCCGGCGCCGCGCCCGCCGCTCCTCCGCCTCTGCCCGCGGCCCAGGCCGGGCCCAACAGCGCGGGGAGGGGCCGGCGCACACACACTGCACACACACACACACGCACAAACGCACATATACACACACACCGGGGCAGCCTGCGCATCCCGGGACACGGCAAGCGGCAGCGGAACAGCGAATGGATGCGTCCTGAGCGAGTTCACCTCGCGCTTTGTGTGTGAGTTCAGTCACAACACTTGTGGCAGCGCCGACGCTGCCTGGCGCGGCCCCAGCCGCACGGCCATCTGGCTCTGCCTGAAGTTACTCCCAACTTAGGCAAACGCCTCCCAAAGCTTCGGGGAGCTGCTGGGAGAGTCCCATGGGCCGGAGGGAGCCCCCGGGCCGGGATCTCGCAGGGAACCAGCGTTCCGGATATCTCAACCCGCCCCGCGGGAACCCCGCGCCGTGGCCGGGCCCGACACAAAGACAACGCGTACAAGGGATGCACGGCTTAAAAAACAACAAACAAAACCATAGAAATGTTCCCAAGTTGTGGAATCATCCACAACCCATCTCTAAGATACAGTATACAAAGTATGAGGGTCCTTTGGAAACATGAGCCCAAGCTCCCTCTATAGTGTAGAACACCTTTTAGTATGGAGAAGGGAGAGGAGAAAAAACACAAAAAACCCAACAACAACAACAACAACAAAAGTAGTTCTGTGCCCATATAAGAAAGGTAAGAAAAGAGATGGGGGGGAGGGAATATCCCCCAACAACTTTGGCATATCACAAAAGTGTGATACACACAACACAACAAATAGACTACAACTTCCATCACAAAAGTCCCTCAATATTTGCATATTATCCATGCCTGGTCTCTTTGTTTTCTTCAATGAACACTGGCATTAACTAACACTTAACTCTTCTAAGGTAGACTTTTTTTTTTTTTTCTACATATGAATGCACTTGGCTGTTAACTCTTGTCTCCTGGTAAGTCAGATAAGGATTGCAATCTAGGAAAAAACAGGTTAAAGCAAAATCCACATTTCTCCACCTCAACTGCCAATGCTGTGAACTCTTCCGTACCTCCCTACTGACAAAAGCAGGACAATACTCAGGATAGAGGGAAAACCAGCCAAAATTCAATTCAGAAATTTACAAGGAGAAAGAAAGTTGCAGAACTTTGGTTCATTCTCCCAAGCACCTTGTGTGTCAGCAAAATTTTACCAACTAAAAAGATCTGCAAAGGTCACAAACTTACTATAATAACATGATAGTGAGATAAAAATCTTAGTGGGCCTTGTGTATAGGATCTGTTATCTCAGAAGATAACTACTGTAGGATCTCTAACTATACAGAATATACCCACACTGACAAAAAAATAAATCTCCATCAGAAAATACTTCTTCAGTGAATTCTTTCAATAATTTAGGAAACTACTGAGCTCAGAGTATGCTGGCAAATACACCCTGAAATTAACACCAGCAGAACACTTGCATTTTTACTGCAAGTCAAGCTGCACATCCAGAACTATCTAACTCTGCAGTAAAGCTAATGTTATCTGAACTGAATTCTCTGATACAAAAGAGGTAGCTGCAAAAACGAACATTGCTGTACTTCAAACTGTTAAACTGCCAGGCCTGCAGAGTGACTTGGGGCTTCCTTCTTCTCCCAGGGACCACAAAGACCCATTTCAGACCCCAGAGTGTCTGTAAGAAGCTTTGATTTACAGCTAACAACATCATTCCTTAAAGCTTCTCAATTATGTTCAGGAATCTACAGATAAGATATGCTAAAAGATCTTCACATCTCTGCATGTGCTACTTCTCATAGTACACTAGTTTAGAATCACTAATTTTAATCTACAACTTGGAGAAAAATCTGGGCACTTGGGAAAAGGTGTTTTCAGATGGGCAAAAGTCAAAAAAGTAAGAGAAGCCTTTTCTTTTCCTGAAATACCTTGCCTGAAATACCTTTCCTAACTTTGAAGTTAGGAAAAATACTTGCAGGCTAACTGGAGTCAGTTCTTTGAAGTAAAGACTATCATCAACATAGCTACAATTGCTATTCTCTCTCCATGCACACATGCTCTGTTTTCAAAATAGTTGTATTTGAGATGATGAGCACAATCAAGCCCCCTCTCAAATAATAAGCATTATCTACTCGTATTACAAGCAATTGGAAAGCTGTTGAAACACAGCAGAAAAGGCTAACTTTTCTACACAACATTGGAAGGGAAGCTTCTCTGCCTTACAACTGCCCTGTACTTGTACAGAGCTATTGTAATGAAAGCCATACAGGTAATATAAACAATAGTACTTACACAATTAACATTTATCATTACAAGGAAATAATTGATGTTGTTTGCCATCACATGGGTAAAGCAACATTAACAATATGATAAATAAAACCGAGTAATGCCCCTGCAAACGCTGTTTATAGACAAACCAGTTCACAGACTGGTACCTCCATAGTGAGTCAATACATTCATTTGATCCTGAGTTCCTTCCTCACAAATCAAAAGGCTAACAATTTCATTGTTCCAAAAAGGATATTAGTTGTCCTGTGCTCAGATACCTTCATGGGAATAGAATCTTCATGTACAATACTGGAAATTTATCACTGTATCTGCTTTAAATTTACTGTATGAAAGCATTGTTTCTTATAGAGCATTTTCTAAGTTGATTCATATTGTAGAACCAAACCATAATTCCATCATGCATATCAAACTTTAGCCCACAGAAGTTTACTTTCACCAGAACAGATGAAAAATAAACCTAAAATAGAAGGACTGGAAAGACTGCACAAGAAGTTGAGATGTTGTTACCAGTAACTGTATTTGCAGGAACTGCTACCAGACAACTATTCAAAAGCTCCTTAAGTCTAAAGGAACTTTTTATTTTGTGGTTGCAGTTTTTCTAATCCCCTTTTAAGACATGCAACAGCTGCTCTGAAATTTGTTTTCTTAAGAGAATCATGTTACAGTGAAATGAATCATAGATGGATCAGTGATACTGTACTGGGTACAGTTGTTTACTACATTTTTCCTTGGTGACAAGTCAAGGGTTAATCTTATGACTCAGCCTGACAAAACAAGTCAGCTGGAGACGGGGCCAATTTTTTAAACTTGATTTCAGACAGACATGCCGTCAGCAGAGGAGCACTGAACTGACATGCACTTTGTAGCCTGAATTGTTTCCACTCATGACCCTGTACCGTGTGTCAGAAACAATAAACTGTCTGTTTCTAAAGTATGTAAAAAGATTATGAAAGCTGATGCAGAGTGAAACACTGACCTAATAATAAACCAAGCTACCTGAAGGAGAATTAACACTCAGAGATTTTGTGAATTAACAACATTTTCTGCCTGAGTGAATTTTTATGTGAAATACATTTTTGTCCAACTTGTCAGACCCACACAACAAATACAAAATGAGTGTACATAACATACCATTTAAATTTATAAAAAAGAAAAATAATTTATCATCCCAGATAAACTAAAATTATACAGTAGGAAATAAAATCATCTAAGTGTCTCAATGGAAGGGAGCCATTCTCTTCTGAAATGTATTGCACAACACTGAAATATCAAAATACTACTTTTAAAAGGTTATTGTTTTTTACCACAGTTCTATTATTTTTAGCGGGTCTATCCAAACACAACAAGTAGTACAAAATTTCTACAATTAAATATGTGCAACTAGAAATTAAACTTCCTTTTATCAATAAAAACAACTGTGGTGCATAAACATACGTATCACAAATTTCCATGTGGAGGTTTGGCTCCAGTCCTGCTGAGAAAATGGTAACTTGGTAAAAGCCCAAACCTGCTTATGGTAGGCATACCAATTCTATTGTTCTTACTAATTTTCATTTAATTTCTTCATTTAATTTCACTTAATTTCTTTAATTTAATTCATTTCTAACCTAAAACACTATCTTTGGGAACAAGGCGAAGGCAACCTCCCCAGAAGTTTCTCCTCCCCACCCTGTCCAAGGTTGAAACTTATCTATTTTAACCACATTCAACAGATGAACAGAAGTTTCACAAGTGATTAAGTTCACTTCTAAGAAAACTGGAACCTGAACGGGAGATACAGATGCAGCTGATGCCCCATTGAAATAATGTCAAGGAACGGGGAACAGAGGATAAAAAACAAATGCATAGAAAATTATTTCCATAATGAACAACCTGTTGCTAATTAAAATACATACAGTAACTTCGACCCGATTCTCTTGCAATAATTCAGAAAAAAAAAGATCCTGGGCATTTTAGAACTTCATATAACTCAACTTAATGCCAAACATTTAAGGCAAGGCCTGGGTTAGGATCACTGGTAGGAGGCACTGAACATCACACGTAATGTAGCTGTTAGAATAGACAGGATCTCAGCACAAGAAACAAAACCCTTCTTTAAGGGGAAAGCTCATTTCTTATTATACCATCCTCTACTTAATTATTTAAATAAATGTTAATTCACTTTAAAATCCTGAAATTATATGTGCCTGTTGTTAACCACCTACTAAGTACGTTGTTCATTGGAGACAGAGCAGACCAACTGTATGGAGACAATTTAAAATAACCCAGTGCACCAAATTTCATAGGCAAAACTCCCACTGTATTGAAAGAAAGATGTTTTTAGTGAACTGGTTTACTCATCTATGAAGGAGATAAAATAGTCTGGTAGTTTTCCAGTTCAAAAGGTTTGTCTAACTTCACTTAGAACACTGATATTACTCTAACCAGAAAAGAAGGAATTGTTTGAGGGAATAGAGAACAGACAAAAAACACTAATGAAATTCACACTGATTGCTAACCATTACTTTTACCTACGAATATTACAAGGTTTTGTGGGAGAAGGGGTGGTTGTTGGGGTTTTTTGTTGGTGGTTGGGTCTTGGGGTTTTTTTGTTTGTTTGCAAAAAACTACAGTTATGACTACATGGATAAAAAATAACGATTTTTTTAAAATTAAAAAAAAAGCTGGGAACTACAGATAGAAAGTTTATCTTTCAGTAGTTTTTCAAATAATATTGAATTTCAGATGTTTAAGTCCTACAGAAATAATTCAGTAGAATGGGAAGGATGAGGAAAAAAGTGCTGTATTCCACATTCTTCAGAATCAAACACAAAACAATTTGAAGAGGTTTTAAAGCTTATTTCAGAATATTTAAAATACAGCTTTGATAGGATATTGTTCAAATTCAGAAAGTTTTATTATTTTGCTTAAAATATTAAGCACTTAATGTCTAAAAGCCTCTATATGAAGGTCTTGACTACCCATATCTGCATAGAAAAGCAAATAAGTTTATTATCCTGACGCAATAAATTATCCCATCAGAAGCCAGATGATCAACATCCCAAAATGTCCTAAACCCCACCCAGTCTAAAAATGTGTTTAGACTTTAAATTAACGGTAAAATCTGAAATGAATTAGCAAGCTTGTGTTACTGAAACTTGCTGAAGACTACCTGAAACTACAAATCTTTTCGTATCAGCTCAATATAGCCAAGACGATTTATTGGAAAAATTAAAAAAAGGTGATTAAGGGGTCCCTCTGCTGGTTCAGACTTAGCAGCATTTAACTTTTATTTCATTACTGAAGTACAGCACTTTTTTCACTTTCTCCCCTCTCCAAAACCTTGCAGCTCCATCTGCACTTGTGCGACCTCCCTGTAGGTGGCTCCATAGTCAAAACCTGAGCTCAGCCTAAAATATCAACAGAACACACACACTTTTAAAATTTATTACTATAGCTCAGTGTCAGAGAAGCTTTAGAACAATGTATGTAAAAATGCACAAAGTTAGTGGTGCCTCAGCATGCATTTCCTTGCATTGTTCCCTTTCTTCTGTACTTCAATTCACTGCTTGGAAAAGTCTTTTGCAACGGAAGCAGAGCGAGTTAGCAAAAGCCAAATAGTCCTTCTGTCACCCACACTGAGGAATCTGCCTACTACTTCCCTACAGAAAGAAAAAACACTAACAACTCATCCGAGCTATCAGTGCAAATGGTGTTCAATCCCATAACTAAATCTCTGAGACTGCAGAACTTGCTTTCCTTTTAAGTCCTAACATCACAAGAAATTCTGTGGCACTAATGCAAAAGATAATTTAATTCAGTTTCTTCACTTCAGAGTGTAAATACACATCTTGACATGTTTCACTTAAAGATTATACTGTGCATTAATTTCAGTACCATTCTTTTTAAAAAGCATACATTTTTGTATTGCCCATTTCTGATGGCACAGTCCCAGGCAAAGCAACCAACCCAACATTTGGGCTGAGCAAGCAAGTGAAACATTTCAGTTCATCAGCAAGTGTAAGTCTAGCAACAACTGGCCATCATTGCTCACTGCCTTCAAGGAGTCTAAAAGCCTTCCCACAAGTATTATCAAGCAAAAGACATGAAGAAATAGTCTTCAAAAAAGCTTTTATCCTTATCTTTATTATAGAACATCGCACTAATTTAGAATAATACACACTAATCTTTGAGGTAAAGCAGAAGTCGTAGTAATTCCATGTAACTTCTCTCTAAATTACACAAGCTGCAATTCAGTCATTTTTCAGTTAGTTTTCCAGATAACAGCTTCAGAACTATCTACAGATTTGAGGTTCTTCTATGTCGAGCTACGCTCCAATTTAAGAGCATCTAATATGCTCATTTTGATATGTTGGGAAAATTTTAAGAAGTCAAGTAAACCCAGTAAATTTAAACACAAATAATTGGACAATGTTATTATATATCCCTCATATGTTTATGGAGCATTTCCACAGAGAAGATCCTTCAATTAAGCCACCTCACAGTATTTCAGAGTTACTATGACTGAACAGTTAGACTGCAATTAAAGAAAACGCTATTAAGTGAGGGTTAAGCAAGTACCTTCACCCTAACTCAGTGAGAACTCGATCTGAACTCTCCCAGCAGGACATTGCAATGGACTGCTCAGTTCTTTAATGACAGCTAAATGTTCTCCTATATCAAAGTGTGGGCAGGATGCTGAAATGTGAGGTTACTGCTGTTTCAGATAGATTTCAAATAAAGGCCATGTTGAAAAAAAATGAAATAATCTAACCAGAAAGCCAGGTCTTTTTCTTAATAAATACAAAATTTCAAAGAAACACCTTCACTTGGTTTGTAACACAATTCAGGCTGGTTTATATTCTTGCTTTTTCTTCAAGCACACAGATGAAAATGGCACTTAAAAAGGAATATAGAGCAAGTTCCTAAAAACTTTATCCATTTTAATTTGATGACCAAAGAATGAGCATAAAAATGAAGGGAAGATGGAGGACTGAGGCACCAGGAAGAAAATACAAGTTGTGTGTTGCATTATCCATAAGGGTTTATTTGCTCAGTTTCATGACATAAAATTCCCTTCAAAACACAGCACAGCATGAAAAGCAAGGATCAGGGAAGTCGCTGCTGGCTTTGACTGTCAGATACTAGAGGAGAATGCAAACTTAATGTATCATGTGAGTGTGCACGGTGATTCACAACAGCTCTGAACAAACTAAATGTTGCTTTTTGCAATTTCACCCCATTTCTGACCAGTGGGAACAAATTTTACTGAAGAAGTCCCACTAGAAAGTCAGTTAAACACAACAACACAGTCATTTAAACATCACACAAAGGACCTATCCAGGATGCTTCAAAGTTTTTAACTAGAGCCACATACTTCATAAAAGGATGAAGAAAATACCTTCAAAAAACCCAGGTGTGGCTTTGACACCAGGCTATTTCAATACACATTGAATTTGTTAATATTGAGGATAATTCTCTGAACAATTCTAAATATTCAGTGTGGTGAATGTTATATTATTAATACAATCTCAAAAATTAGGCTTCACAGGACTGGATCCTTTCCACTCCAGAATTTTTAGATTATCTCCTTTAACCCTTTGGAAAACTTGGAGGAAGTAGGAAGCACAGAAAGATCTATTATTTTTCTTCTGGTATCATTGGTACCTTTTTGAGACATCTTTTGAAATGTATTTCTCAAGCTGGGTCTTAGAAGACTAGCATGATGCCAAAAAGAGAAGTGCTCTAAATATTTGAGAGGTAGCTCTATGCATGCAAACCAAGTTTTCTCTAGCTTTGCCTCAGAATTTTTGCCATACATTACCACCCATGGACTATATGCATACTACTGGGGTGATGCATGAAAACCACCTATAATCAAGCTATAAATTGTCTTAAATATATTGAAAACATGAGCTTGAATTTAGACATCTCTAGCATTAGAAAATATAGATTTGACAATATCATATTAAATAAGGAGCAATCTAAAGTTTCAGATTAAAATGATAGTCTAAGGTACTGTGGCAAATCTAAAACATTCAAAATAGTTATTAGAAATGGCACTACACACAAAATAATCACGTATTTCCCCCTTTTTGTCACAGATGATTTTATGCACAAACAACAGACAAGATGCAATTCACGTTATTTCTCTGATGCAAAACTAATTAACTGGCACAAGAATGATGACAGATAGTCACACTATTTTTCTTAGAATAATGACCTCATGATAGCTACTGATTGTGGTACTGATCATAAATATTAGTCTGGAAGATTTTCTGACTACACATGTAAAGGGTGTGTTTCTGCTCCTAGCCCATCCATAACGAGATGGCCATCTCCCTTTGCATTTCCAAGTGAGCCTGACTTTTCTTTTCCTCCTGCCGACCGAACTGCTCTTTGAAAACCCTGGCACTCTGCTCTTCCCAGCTCAGTTAGGACTTGTTTCAAGTCACATGATGTTGTTGGTTGCCTGACTTAAAGTAACTTCTCCAGTCAGAAAAATTCTCAGAAATATAACACTTTGAATCTCTGAAGATAATGTAACTCACCAAACAGTATTTTCCCCTTCTGCTATAATACAAACAGCACATCACAAAAAGTAAGCCACTGATTCTAAAGTTTCTATCCTCTTCTCCCCACAAGGCTTTAAATTGAGTAGTAGTTTCACATAAACGTTTGCATGTCAACATTTAAAATGTTTTGGGCAATGACTCACCACTTAGCAACTAACCACAGGGAAACTTAAAAATGTATTTGCCTTCTGCATATGACTTTTACAGTAAAAGGACAAGCTCAGATTGACCTGCATTTTAGAAACTAACTGAAGAATTGATTAGCACTTTTCTCTGTAACTATTTTTTCTTTAGGCTCTGATAAGAACACATTAATAATGATAGACAAACCTCAAAGCAAGTAACTGCAAAAAAATAGCAGGAAAATTCAAGATAAAAAGAAAAAAAAAAAAGAGGAAGATTTAAAAAAACCCACATGATTATTTCTTAAAAGATTATTGTTCAATTACAGTTATTCAGGAAATTAAATTACTGTTGAGTATCCGCTGATATGGTAGCCCCATACTAACACAAAAACATTGCAGAAACTAATCTTTTAGAAACAGCAAAATTAATAAAATACAGATTTGCATAGTAACATTTAGAGTCATCTTTCTTGTGACTTTCCATAATGTAATTAAACTTCTCTGCACTGCCCATTAGGTAAATCATTTTTTATCTTTCCCACAATACATCCTGACTTCTTACCAAGATATATTTAAAATAAGAATAACACAAAATTATCTATTAAATTCAGATTTCCTATGATGCTCAGTGAAATTGAGTTTTGTATCATCTTCCAAACACATAGTATCTCATGTAACTTTTTTTTTTTCAACGTATTTTTACTTTAAGGCTTTATTCTGCACCGAGAGCAATGAAATACAGAGAAACACTACTCAAAAACTGCAGCATTGCAATCACTGATTATTCACAGTAACTACACTTTATTGTGCAGATTGGTATATTGTAAACACGAATAAAATTTATCAGCATTTTATCATCTATTCTCATAAAAAAAATAATTAAATGAAAATAATTTGAAAAATACTGCTTCTTAAAGCCTGGTAAGAAAAATGAGAGAAATTATTCATTCACTAAAGTGATCTCTTTACCTGGCTGACACTACTAAATATTAAATATGCAATGTAAGCTTTATTACTCGCCTAGAATTACAGTAATAAATTACACAAAAATTGCACTATGTGCTTCAGCTTCTCTGACATTTAAATATATTTTTGTTAATCTAGCAGAAATCATCTGCTAGACTGTAAAGCCACCCTACATAACACGCAACTGTTAAAATGTAAATTGCCAAACTATTTTTAGCTGCTGCTGAAGAGGGGAAAAAAAAAATGGGGGGAGGGGGGAGAGAGGGAAGAGGGCCTGGGGGAAGTGGGGGAAGGAAGAAGAAGAATATTCCTGGCCTCGGGAATAATGATTTGAGGCATTGTGTTCATTTTGTTTATCAAGCAGCTATTCAGCCTCTAGTGGGGTCCAAGTGCTTATGCAAGCAAAAGCTTTTAAGAGTGCCTGCAGCTGCAATCCTGGCTTCCAGGTAGGCTGCAGGTTCAGAGCACAGCTGCCCCAGGCTAGCTGCACTATCGCAGCTCCATCTGGAAGTGCGGATAAAATAGGATTTCAGATCCCGGTTTCTGTATGTCTCCCCACAAGCAGGGGGAGGGAGACGGGAAAGAGAGGGAGGAGAGCAGCGGGGAGATGCAAAGACTGGAAGGCACCATCCCTACTACTTCAGAGTTAATACAAAATAGAAAGATCAGACCCATTTTGCTGCACAATATTACTGCTGCCTGTGCAGTGGGTTCTATTCAGCCGCTCCGGCTTTGAGTTATGACTCATCCGAGTGCACCTGCGCCCATGTGTTAAGCACTGCCAAATAAAAGCCCAACATCCATTTACACAACAAAGAGATGTACCCCGCAAGGCAGCCGAGCTTCCCCCTCCCCGCCTGTTTGTTCTGAGCAGGGGAAGAAATAATTCTGTCCTTCACTTCACTGGGGATTTTTCACTTCACGTGGATTTTAAAATGCAGATTCATTTATAAACAATTTTCTTCCTTTTAAGAATAAAGCATATTTAATACCACAAAACACCCCTATAGCATTAGATTATCACAGCCATTAATGATTTTTCCACCAAAACCCTTCCAACCTTTTTCATCAAAGCCCTTTATTCTCGAAGGATAAATTTTCAAGCAAAGAGGGATCAACAAACTAGTTGCTTGAAAGCTTTCCTGATGCTAGGCTGAAGTTAGGAAAGGCTTAATGAAGGCTTTAAAATCCACCAGGGCTTCACAATGAACATCTGACTCGGTGATTTATGCATATTAATAACCTCAGTCCTACTGAGGCAAGCTGAGCTGTACATGTCCTCCGAATCTTAATGTCTTCAGCTCCACTGGGATTATTACAAATGTAAATTTCTAAGATTCTCAGCTATTAATCTCTGTCTGTCCTCCTGTTCAGCAACATAATGACTAATTAAACATCAAAAGACCTGTACAGGAGATCTTCTTTGACAGCTCCTGGCCCAGCTCTCTTCCCAAGAGAGGAATTCAAATGACAGGGACAAGTGGGTAGGAGCATATGAGCAAGCTACAAATGACTGCTATGAAATCTAAAAATTCCACATCAATTGTGTATTTAGTCCGGCAGAACCACTCCCAATTACCTAACTGTTCATGTCCAGCAGATAGCCTTCCTCATGCTAAGGTTTAGTAATTTGTATGTATGTCAGGTAAAGAGAGCACAATGAGCTTTTCGCTTACTGTAAGTAAAAACCGTGGTACTTACAGAAGAAGGCAAACCAGGGGGCACCTTTCGTACTTTCTTTGTCTGCAGAGGATCTGTACACAGAAAAACAACATTCCATTAAGTATATACATTACAGATGGGAAAAAAAACATAGCTAGGCTATACAGTTGTTTGGTGTTTTTTTTTTTTTCTACAATGGATTTCTTATTTTCCAATTTCATGCATTTTTTATTCTGTGCCAATGGAATTTGTCTTTCACATCAATACAAGAATGTGCTTAAATACGTAACATATCAATGTCTGGCTTTAAAATAAGGCTTTGCAAAACAGTTAATTCCAATTATTTCCATAAGGAAAGCAGCTATTTCTAAGAACATGAACACTGAAGGGTACACTGATGCCCTTCTACAATGTGAAGAAAAAAAGTGAGATTTTGAGCTACATAAGGAGGAAAATTGGGCTGCTTAGTGAAAGAAATGCTTTCCCTTTCTGCACTTCAGAATAAAAATAGAACTATCAAAAAGGAATTCATGACAACACAGAATTGTCATGACTGGAGAAGACCTCTAAGATCACTGCATCCAACTGTCACCCCCACCCACCCAAAAAAAAGCAAAAGTGTATTTTATACTAAAAAAATACTAACATGGTATAAATTTCTATAACTTTCAAACTATAGGTTTGTAAATAAAGGTTGTAAATAAACAGCATATCAAATGACCTAACTTACTGTCTGAAATAATAATGGCAATGCAACTCAGATTGGGATGTAACAGTATGGTGGGAAGCATGATACCTGCTTCCTTCTATCAATAATTTCATAATTTTATTTCAACATCATAAAAGTACTGAACAATTTTACCACCAAGAATCTAAGCCAGGCTAGTCCGATGTAATAAAATTAATATGAATAGTATGCCTGCAAATTACAAGTTAACTGATGTTCTGAAGACAAGTATCTGGCAAGATTATCAGTTCTACAATTGACTGACTGAGTCTTCAATTAGAATACAAAATTCCTTTTTTAAAAATTTTTAATCAGAACATTATATCACAATTTTGTTATGTGATATTACAAGATAAGGGTGAGATAAGATAGGAATATCTGCTGGAAATCTTTATGCTGATGATTCAACATAGGGCATGCTCAAAAAGAACAAAAGGACTTCTGGAAGAGGTATTTACACTGCTCACAAAGTCACCAAGAAGGGAACACTGGTTGGTTTCAGTGAATTTTAGCAGCAATTTCAAAGAGAGTTTGTTAAAATCCCGGTCAGGCAACTCCTTCTCAGGGATAAAATGGCCACATTTCTACTTTGCTTTAAATTCTGAGGCAGCAGTTTTGTAACACGTAACTAAAAAAACCAAAAAACAAATTTCAGACTTACTTCCTCAAGCCATTGGAAATACGACTTGAGAGAAGTACATCTCCTTTTCCTGTCATTTTTTCAAAATCTTTTCCATAACTTTGTAACCAGCACCTGCCATGTTCCCCAGGTTAAAGTCTCCCAGATGTAGCCATGACAGAAAGAGGAATACCATCCAGTTACCAATTGCAACATGTTTAAACTGCTTGAGCCTCTCAGAAATAAAATTTTAAAAATAGGAATACTACTCACAAAACACCATACTTAGCGTCATTTTGTTTAATAATGGAACTTGCAAAACTCTATGTGGTTTATAGTCTGTATCTACCTCAAAGACTGCTTCATATCATAACCTGTCTGCCCACACTGGTATCACCCTCTGTCCAGTCACGACCTAACAGCCCTCCTCTTACTCAAAAAATAGCAGGTTACTATTACATTAGTATCTCACCAAAACACATTCAATGGGGGCTAAAACTTTAAAATTATAATAATAATAGAAATTAGTAATAATAACAACAACAAAACACAAGTTTTTTCCATTAAAGTTCAAACACTTTTCCAACCAGCAAACAATTTCTCTCAGCTTTCCTCAGGCTGTTCTTCTTCTGAAACAGATCTGGAAAACTTCTATGTTTGATTCTCATATTATGAGAAAATAATCTTGTAAAGACAGACAACCCCAGAAAAAAGGCAGCGGGTCTTGGCAACTGCTTAAGAAGTTATTTTAAAATAAATACATAAATATACACGCACACACAAATATACAGGTAAAGTTCCAAAATCATACTTTTATAATTAATTATTTAAAAAACTACTTCAGGCATATTACTATTTTAATGCCCAGCAAGTTTGCAGTTAATACTGAAGTTACTTCAAGAAACAACTTGCAGTTGATGAAATTTTATTTTGGTTAAAATATGGTTTAAGTTACATGGTTCCAACAAACAAATTTTTACCCTCACAGAGAGTGCTATACAGAATGAGGAACAATAAAAAACATGCATGTTACTGAAGTAGTCCTAATGACATCTACATGCTAACAATGAAATATGGTAGCTTTTAAATAATATCAAGCTACAGTCTCTTTTTTGTACAAAAAATTATTTTTTAAAACATGCACACAAAATAGTCTTACTGCAGAAAAGATAGAGCTGCTGGGTCATTCTTGATTCCCTAATTCAATAGAAAGTCTTTAAAGTTATGAAATATTACCACTGAGACCAAGCAGGAAAATTCTGTTTATCTCTAAGTATCTCCAGAATAAAATATTAATACTGTCTTAAGATTATAACAATTTTAAGCAAGTTCCTGCCTGCATTTTTTTTTGCGAGGTAATTTGATTTTAGGATAAAATACTAGTTTCCACTTGCTAAGAACTTTAAAGACATGTTGAACCAATTACAATGAACTATATATTGCCTTGAATAAAGTTACTTTTAGCATATAAAAGGATAATTGTTTCCCCTTTGTGTCTTTCCCCTACTAAATAATGGTAATGACCTCAAGGTCAGGCATTTCCAGAAGTTAATGATGGCATGGGTTAAGGGCACTCAGCTGGTCATCAGCTCCTATCCATCTGTCATTATTGCTTTTGCAATTAGGGCTTTTATTGGAGTTTCTTGTTTGTTTTATAAGCTATACTGACCAGTGTTGAATCCAAACTAGTGTCTTAAAGAAAATGTTAATAGTTCCAGTTATCTCTTATAAAGCAGTTTGCTGTAATTTGAATTGCCCAGTCCAGAGCAACCTCCAGCATATAAAATCAGCCATCAAAGAAAATAATAAAGTCTGCAGAAATGCACCATGAACAGAAGTTTTAAACCACTCGTATTACTTACCAAGAGCTGGCGAGTCATGAAGTGGTCTTCGGCGTTGGTTTGTGCCAGAAAATGGGTAGTAGGTTGTTCCAGGTTTTCCTGAGGATGACAGCTGACCTGGACTTCCAAGCCCCATATCTGACCGAAGCAGACTAGACTGCAAAATAGAAGTAAAATTAAGCTCTATAATAATTCAGTTGTTAATATATACCAAGCTAACAAACTATTAACAGCATATACTGCTCTTGGCATTTATCAGAATTCAGACTTCCAGTCAAGGTCTTAAGAGTTGCAAAAAATGTTGATTTTCTGAAGTTAATATTCAGAGAATACACTATCGGATAATTCAGCAAGGCAGAGCAAGTTTGGTTGTAAGCCTGCAAAAAATCTTAACCATTTCAGTTTAAAACATCTGAAAAAATACCAGAAGATTGAATTAGAATTATGAATGTTTCGAATTCAAGTACGAATCCTTCATTTAGTTTGCAATGTAACACTTCTTCTATTACACAATATAAACATAATTGATAAAAACTGCTAAGAGTTTATAGTGTGACATTACATTTTAGCACATACTTGGAAATCCAGACTTATATTACATTCATAAAAACACGGAATAATTGTAAAAAAAAAAAAATCAAACAAAAGATAAAAGATTAGATTAATGCACAGGATATTAAAAATTATGACATTTTAAAAACTTCAAACCAACAACGTACTTGAGCTCTACCCTTTTCATGCAGTAAATACAAAAACATTCTAACACTTACTGAGTGCATTATAAATAGTTTGGTCTAATGTTATTTGGATTTCTTCTAGAAAACTGAAATGAATGTTGGCGATTTATGAGAAAACAGTTTTTCCATGGTTGTTGCTATGCTCAGCCTTATTTTAGACTACAAATCTCCAGACCTGGGGTGAAACCCACAGAACTGTTTGTACACAAAAAATAATACTACCAGACAGTAAGAATTCACTGCTGCTTCACTCCTGGCAGCAGTATCCATTCTATGTTACAGGTAGCTGAAGATACTTTGCTTTTAATATTTACAATATCAGTGTTTTAAGGTCACTGTGGAAACAAGAGCCTGTCAAGAGACTCAAGTCATTTGATGTCTTCACACTTAGTCACAGGGTAGCATGGCCTCCCCATTACAAAGCAGGTGAAGCAGGGCTGTCCAATGGCAAGACAAAGGTTGTGTTTTGCCTTAAACCTCTCTAACATCTCCATCATTGGAGGATGCTAAGACAGAAACTGCCAGACAGGTTAATTTCTATACAAAAAGAAACCTGAGATGCCACCTAGTTGAAGTTTATGCTTCAGCCTCACCTCTCACAAGCCAACCTTCCTCCTCCCCTCAAGCCGCTCTCAAGGACGAAGGCCACATGTCCCCACAGGTCCCAAAAGCTGCCAGACAAGCACACTGGCTGGTGGCAGGGACTTCTCCAGCTCTGCTGCCCTCCAGGGCTACAGCAGCCCAGCAGAATATGTGCAGATACCATTGCTCCCAGCTCTCCTCACCTTCCCTTCTGAGGCTTAAGTACCTTCACTCATAAACAAATGTATTTTTCAGATTGTATCACGTAATTCAAGATGGTTATTTTGGTGCGATGACTTGTGAAAGATGAGGATAACTCATATGGCTCTCAGCAAGGTTGCTATTCTAAACCTTTATTTGGGGCTTAGTGGTCCTTTTGTGAAAAGCCATTCCTGCAAACCAAAACTGTCCAAAAGAGGAAATGAAACCTGTTCTGCACTTAGCCCAAAACTTGACTTTCAGCCCAAGAATACTTAGGAATGAAAGAAAACTTCTTTACATTGCCTGTGGGGAGCAGGATAAAGTATCATGGTAGTTGTCATTTCAAGCCAAAAGGTCCCACAGAATCCCAGAGCAGGGAAGGCTGGCAGGGAACCTCTGGAGGTCAGCTTCAAGCAGAGGCTGAAGGAGACATGTCCCATTCACCTTATAGACATGCCATTCTGCTTGCCCCCAGCATTTCCTTTTGATCACAGGCACTGATTTTGGAAATGCAATGAGATCCATACAGATACTCCTTTCCTCTATTGATTGAGATGTAGCATGAGTGACAGAAAAATAAGCAAAACAAAATAAAAACAGAATACCCACAACCAAACAAAAAACACACTAAAGAAACCTCCAAACAGTAAGAACTTCAAAATTCACTTCTGCCAAGCCATTCCAAAAGGCATATCTGTGTATCTTTTCCAGACTTAACCTCCAACCTTCAGCTCATGACATTTCCTTCCCTTTGTTTTTGTCCTGAGCATTCCAGTTCTTGATACTTTCATCAGACCCTGAGTTTCAAAGCAGCATGGCTACTAAAACAACACAAGTAAGTGTACAAGTAATATAACACACCCAGTAAATCTCAAGGTATGCAACAAACTCTAAAGAAGTTTCCCAATCTACCTAATTGGGTAATATTTTTTATTTAAAAACAAGTAACAAAACAAAAAAAAAAACCCAAACCCTAACAAAAAAACAAAACACCACAGAACCAAAACCCGTAACTCTCTCCTACCACTTCCACAATCATATGAAGCATCTGTTTAAAATTTTATAATTGTTCCTCAGTTGTCCAAGAGAAAATAAAAATAGATGTCATTAGTTCAACTTATTGATTTTTCTGCCTGTCTGAACCAATTGAGAGGCAATATTGATTAGGACTGATCCTTTCCTAAGGGCATCTGATAAAGAAAGGAATACAAAAATACCACTGAGGATAGCAGAAAAGCTTTGTATTATCAGCACCAAGCTTCTCCTAACTAAGTGCCCGAGGTCCCTGCACAGAGGCAGATCGCTTACATCCACACTTTGCAGCCTTCTCCACAGAGAAATGTTCACGCTCACTCCGAACCTCATCTGCCAAGCACAGATCCAATTACTAAAGAATAATCAATGAGTGGTTATTCTCCTGAACGCTGCTGAGTCCTGTCTGCATTACCCTTATAAATAAGCAGGCATCACCCTTAAAAATTTGCCTCGTTCAATTTTGTGAGGCAGATTTCCAGCTTCAAAATAAACAAGATTTAAGGCAACATTTTCCCTAAGAATGTGTGATCAATAACCAATCCAATAAAATAAAATAAAATAAAATGAAGAAAGGCTTTTATTGCAATCGACTAAGAACACAGCAAGCCTGATTCTAAAGAGAACAGAGAAAAAGAGGCAAACATGATTACTTTAGTTTTCAAATGTGGCCCTTTCAGTAAGAAAGGGTTTTGGTAGCCTTGGAGGAAATCCCATGGCCTGACCCGAAAAAGGAAGTTTTTTACAAGGGCCGCTATCCAGAAAAATGCTTTCAAGGGGTGCATCTCCAAAAAAGTATTCTCATGAAAGTGAAATGCAGGGGAGTCATCTATCCCAACATTGCAAAGGAGAGAGAGAGAAGAGAAACGTATCTACATTTGGGTGAGCATGTATTCATGCACCTTTGTCACAGAAAGCAAGTAACTTTGTGCAGGCACAGCTTCCTCTCAAACTAACAAGCTAATCAACCAATGAGGTAAAAAAAACTCCTTATTCAACATATTTTAAAACAGTTTGAAATCAAGTCTTTCCAAGATTTTGAGCACAGCAAAAAGTAAGAGAGGGTTTAACTATGTCAGAAGATTTCTTTTCCAGATCAACTCCATGAATCTTTAGAATCCCAAAGACAGAATTTGATGCCAAAATGCTGCTCTGTCTTCAATGAACTTCTAGGACACAGGCCAGCAGAATGTTGGTAAACACTTCTTTGATTTTCTTACTTAGATACAAAGAAAGAAATGTGGAAAACTAAAGGCCTACAGATGTCCTTATATAATATTCCTTGCTGTTTACCAGCATTAAGCCTATATGTAACTAGAAAAGCCAAGCTATCCTGTAAAACACAAACATTTTTAACTAACACAGTCCATTCAATAGACTGAGGTATAGTAAGGTTTTTCCTTTTCAAAAATTTGTTAGCCTTGGGCTCCCTGCACTAAACCTCATTCAAATCCATTTTTTAACTGCAAACCTATTAGCAAACACTTTACGAAGTCAGACTATCCTAGTGTAGCCATAGCCAAACTATCCAAGAGAACCATCAAAATTCAACCGTGTGCCTTTACATTATTCATTATTTTCTATCAAAAGAATAATATAGTTGAGAATAAAAGCATCAGCCCATTATATGCAACTGATTATGACAGGGCCATTGTGCTGGCATAATAAGGAAGGCTGCTTTAGCAGTGAAATGAGAGCTGCACTTACCAACTGCAAACTTATGTCTTGAAACTGCCTTTCCCCTAAATCAAATAGTCAAATAGAGTTTAAATAGAGTTTATTTTTCCTAGGTTTTCTTGCATCAGCTTTTTTTTTTTTAAATAATTTTTTGCTTTGAGTCCCAGTAATCAGGCTGCCAATTCCTATTTAGGGCAGGAAAACTGTTTAAGCTTAAAAAAATAAAAATGTACTTCCATGTTTAGTTAAAAACTGGGAGCTTAAATACACTATTTTGTAAAAGTAAAGTAACACAACAGCACTCAGCTCATTCAGAACCTTCCATTAACCTGTCATGTTGCCATAGACTAACTCACTTGGCATTTCTCTATTTCTTCAAATTATGTAGAGCAGACAGTAAGTGCATTCCTTGCATTACTATAAATTTGAAATGCTGCACTGGGTAGACCAGAAGTTTTACACACATGTCCTCCTATTCAGTGAGACATTTGGATAACTTAAAGTATGTATATAATGTGTCTTAGTATTTTGCACATCTTGCCTAACAAATAAACCTGACAATTTGCATGCACTACTTTAAAAGAAAGTAATAAAGTGGAGAAGTCAAGCTCTGCTAAACTTGCAAAATCTCCCAGCTAAGTCATGTACCTTATAGTACTATGATTCCAAAGGAAAACCTAGCACATATTTAAATTAATGTAATTAATTACTATATGAGATAATTACTATATGAGATACTAGAACACTATAGAGGTTTGCATTGCAAAAAAAGACTGTTTCACCTCAACTCCACATTATGCAGCTAAAGCAAAAAAATATAACCAAGATATAAAGAGGTGAATTTCACTTTACTCAAGTCTCCAGTATTGGAGAAACTGTAATGAATATGCACTCCAAAATAGGAACTGAATTTGGAAAAACACTGACATATGATGTAAATTCATTTAAAATTTAAATTCTAGAGATATGTTTGCAATTATCAGCATGTTGTTAAAGAATCTCATCCTGAGAATATCATCAAATAGTAATGTGAAATACAGTGTTACCATTTTGAGAACAAAGGGACCCTGAATGAGTAATCAATAGCAACTGGCAGAAAATGAGGGATTAATTATGCTCCTCTCTAGTGTTTTGTCTCAAACAAGGTTTCATTAAATATATTGTGCTAACCTGTACATCTTCAAACCATTACCAATAGATTTGATCAGATACATTTTTGGTCTGCTTCAGGAGGAGGAACATATCAGAATTAAAGAACCAAAACAACATCTAAAGTGTTATATGATAACTTGAGCATTTTTTCTTGATCAATTTAAAGAAAATCAGGGGTTGCTAATAAAACATCTCAGGAGAGGATCCTCTAACAACATGCTGATAATTGCAAACATATTCCTCGTTTAAAAAAATACTCAAATCTTACAATCTCAGTGTAGTCTCTTAAAAATTTAATTATAATCTCCCATACCTAAAGTATCATGCAGGTTTGAGAAGATAATGACAGTCATCCATCAACAGCATCCTGCCAGTGTAATCAGGCTAATCTAGCTCACTGGAGTAAAAAACTGCTACCTAGGGTACTAAATACTCAAGTGATGCAACATCATAAACAAAATAACAGATATTTAGTTTTACTATCTTCCCAATTAATGTTAACACTGTAAAGTAAGTATCAGGGTATCAAATATATTTTTTTCTTTCTTTCTTTTTACACCAAAGCTTTTCTGGATCAGCATGGGCTGCTTATTCAATGGTGTATACCTAAGCACAATCTGCAACCACAGATAATCTGTTTATGTGTAAATACACTCAGACTGAGTACAGGGACAGAGGTGGGAAAAGGAAGAAGTTTATTTGGTATTCCAGATATGTTTTTGTAAGCAGTGGGTGGAGCAAAGATTAAATACCAAGGGAAGGAAACATTTTCTCTTCCTTCTGCATCTAAACATCTTTAAAGCACCCAATTAAAACAAATCTTTTGAATGTGGCCTCTCTCTCTTTTGCAGTAGTGGCTTCCCCTGCACTGATACTGCATATTGGCAAGACTACAAATTCTCTCTTACGCTTCTAAAAGCAGCACCCTGCTGATGTCGGTGTCCAATCCCCAAGGTTATGCTGGCTCAGCTTGTCTTCACTCATCCCCCCAGGCAAGGTATTTTTGCTTTGCTGACTGAATTCTAGGAAGGCATTACTAAGCATTGTGATTACAGGTCAGGCTCCCCTCCCTTCGCCTTTGAATCTTTTCGCTACATTACGAAAACAGTAATTTGAACAGCTTCCTTACTGTGATTATACAATAGCAGAAGGTTTGTGGAGAACTGCAAAATGTCAGAAGAGAAGCAGCTGAGGGGTTATTCATACTTTTTCATTTTTTGGTACCAGCCTTCCTGCTTTTCTCTATGATTACAAGATACAAGCATGAGAAGTCAACATTATAATAAAAGATTTTATGCTGAATTTTATTTACAGAAATCAGACTATAAAGGATATTATAAATCTCCAACTATCCTTGCATCTGTTTCTCCCTCTGCATCTTCAGCAAAATGATTTCAAAAGATGTCAGACCATTAGTAGAATGTTTCATGTTTATGGTATGGAAGCCATGCATCACTCCCACAACACCAAGAGAAAAATCTCACTTGCTCAAAGCACCAGCTCAGAAAATGTGTAACATGAGAGTTCAAAAACTGTCATTAGTATAGCAATCATATAATTGTTAGGACTTAACACAGAGGACTCATGTTCCCACATACAATTAAGGGAAAGCTAAGTCCAGTACTAGGATGCTAATAAATGGATAGCCAAGCCCAGTAAATATCTTTGACTACTATCTCCTAATGAATGTTCTCCTTCTCTCCTCTCTCTCCTGGCTTTTTAGAAATCTGTGCTATCAGGAGCACTATTATCTTGCAAATGGTCTAGTTTCACAGAAACTAGCACCCTAGACAGCAAATGTTGAGTAACAGCATTTGCTTAAACCACTTTTTCTCCCCCTTCCCAATTCTATGCAGTGCCTGTATTGATCATGAGGGAAGTAAACTGTGCAGATGCAAAGTTTGGGAAAGGACTATCTCCCTGTGAAGTGAAGAAAGAAAGTAAATGGGGTCTCAACATATTACACCACTTATATACAAAAAGAGAAAACAATTCAAGAAAATCTAAAGGGTAATCCAGCTCATTGAGACAGACACGTATGGCTGGGAAAAAAGAATTGGGCTTTTTTTTTTTTCCCCCTCCTTTCTCCAATAATATCACAAATCTCTAATTTAGAAGCACACAGCTCTAATGCAGTAAGATTAGTTAGAGACAAAAAACAATTAGCCAAAGAAATTGTATCTGCACTCCATGGTGTGAGATGCTTTTGACTTTCTCATACAGCAATGTGTTACATACTTAATATATACCGATTTATAGGATATTAATTAACTGAAATACAATCAAGCACAAAAACTGAACTTAAAAGAAGCCAAGAAAATTTAAAAAACTAAAAGAATGCCAACCCTAAGTAGTTTAAGAAAGAGATGGGCAAAGACAGGTAACAGTTTGTCTGCTTACGACATTCAAAATGATTCCTTGCAGAACTGCTTCCCTTTTATAAATAGCATCCCCCACAACTAGAACTAATTCCTAGCACCTGCTACCCGCTTCATTCTGGGGGGATGTCTTCCCTGATTAACTTCAGGTGGTCACCTCCAGCTCTCGAAAAGAGAAATCTTATCTAAGGCTTCTTATCTGTTGAGAGGTAGAAGATATTTTCCCAAAAGCACAGAAAGTAATTAACTTCTAATGAATCATAATCAAGAGAAAGCTAATATTGTCTGATTTTCTTGAGAAGTAAAATGAAGCAAAACGAACTCAAGTTTGGGCATTCTGCCTGCCCTTAAACCATATATCCCTCTTCTCAACTCAGCCTTTTAAAACAGTATCAGCCATCAGAACCCAGTTAACATTGTGTGAGCCTTTCCTACAGAAACTGTTTCTTAGAGATTGATAGCTCAGCTGTAAAAGTCTGATCTGGAGAGACACCGATACCAAAGGTGTCAGAGAAGATGAGATAAAAAAAGATAAAATTTACAAAATAAAACTAGTTTGTCAGCTTTTCAGTTACATTGACATTAGAAACCCCACACATGTACAAGCCTTACATTTTTTTATACTTCGGTAACTCAGTATTACTTGGATTTAAGCAGACACTATGTTCTTCATACTGTTTCTAAAACACTTCACTACGTGAAGAAGAAAAGCTACCAGTGCCACTGCAGACATAAAAAAGCACAGAACATAATGTATTTTTCTGCCTTAATGAGAACATTCATCTAAAAGAATCTTCAAACATACTGCCAGCATAGGGTAGGAAGAGCTTTCCTTAATAGACACACTAGTTTCAAAACAAAACACAAACCAACTCCTGTGTCCATAGGTGATGCAATCTATCATTTATTAGCACCAGAGTAAGTTCTAGTTTGTTTTTTAAAACTACACAATGGTAGTCCCTCTAGAAGCACCTATGCTGTTTTATAATTAGCATGTTTAAAACATGCATACTTCTTTTTATTGTAAAGAAGTACAATGAAGTGTGTATTTTCTTTATTTGTGTGTGGGGGGGTGTTGTAGTTTTTGTTTTGTTTTGTTTCAAGGTCTCATTTCAAAATCTGGAAGTTATTTGGTTTGTTGGTATTGCTTTTAATTATTTTTTAATTTAAGAAAACAAAAAAACCAAACAAACCAAAGGGATCCAAGAGGCATTAACTACAATGTTTAGCCCCTAGCACCCCTTATGCCATAATATTACTTCTTCTAATGTCTGCCATCTAAGTGTGATCTAAATACTTCTATTTCCAAACACTGACAAGCTAGTTAGATTTTTCTATTAACAAAATCCTTCCATTAGTTACCTTTTTCTTTTTTTAAACCTTTTCAATGATACCACATTTTAGGAGCAGATGGCACATCCTCAACACAGTAACTTTCAAATTTTTTGTCTCAAAGAAGCCAAGCAGGGATAGAAGTCTTAGAGATGAGTAACAAAAAAAAGTTTCTGGATATGAACAGAATTTCTACAGAAGAAACAAAAACCACAGAACTCTGAGAGTGTGAGAGGGCTTGCATATGCAAACTTCCCATTACCTCTTTCATCTTCCAGCAAGACATCCAGCACTTACTATCCTTTGACACATAATGCCAGAGTAAAGCACACTAGTACAATGGCACTTGTATTAAAGCAGGAATTGTTAAAATCTTGGCAAAGCATCCCAGCAGCAACTGCAGAGATGTGCTGCCACACTGCTATTTGGGGGCTACACCTGCAGATTGAGAAAGATTTGTTTGGAAACAACCACTTTTCAAAATGCAGTGTGCTACAAATACCATTTTCTTCTTTGACTCGAAAATTTTAAGCAAAGTCTCAGCTGTCAGATACCACTGCACCACAACTCTATCTCACTACTCTCAATTACTTCTTTCACTCTTGCCACTTCCAAGTTGGTTTTTGTTGTTGTTGTTCTTATAAAAAACCCCATGTATTTCGAATTAGATTTTTGATGCTGTTGTTTGACTTCCCATTTTTGTCAGCGAATCTCTTTTCTGCTTCCCACATACTTTTTATTCACCCTTACCTCCTCACATTCCCATTTTTGTCTGTAAGCTTATTCCTCCAGCTGTTTAATGATACCTGATATTTTACTAAAACAAAACAAGGTAATCTTCTCCATTATACAATATACACATCTTACAACTTTTTTTTTCACTCTTGCTTGCATATTCCTCACTGCCTTATCAGTAACAAAAAAGTTACCATTTTTGACCATGCACAATATGAGCTTTTATGTTTTCCCCAGACAACTCGTATTTCTGGAGTTCTACTCTTGCTGCAATTCTTCAACCTGTGTGATAGCTGTTAAGAGTATGTGCTGAGATACTACTTTCCCCAGCACTGCAGGATTGTTCTTTAGATTTGCATTCTGCTAAAACTGCTTTAGAGTCTTTGTAAATTTGAAAGAGGCAAATTACTATGTTACAGACACTTGCAACCATTTCTGTTGCCAAAGTGCTCATCTGTTAAATTGCCCAAGAAATTGGTGCTAAAGGCAATTTTTGGGTTTATTTCAAAGTTCTTATAGCATGTTTGTTAAGAGGAGACTTGAAATTTTTTTGCACCAAACGGAACTTTTTATTCTGTGAAGGATGTTAACAGCTAAAAGGTTTTCATGCTTGTCAATTTATTCTTTAATACAGTGCTAAATTTGCAGACAGCAAGATGCAAACCTTTAAAGTTTCACATTAAATTGTGAAGAAAGCTGTTCTTAAGTCAATAAACAAAGTTTACAAATTTTTGCTAAAAAGCCAACAGAAAGAATTCTGGTTCCTCTACACCTATAGTGTATTAAATTCTGTAGTACTTTTCAATGCCACTGAATCAGGCATATACAAATCTAGCTTTCTCTGGCACCCAGATGAGGAGAATGTTTGTATGTTGAATCATAGCAAAGGTTAAAGGGGATGAGTTTCTTCCAACTTTAACAATTAGACAGAAGTCAACTAATTTTCTTCTCCAACAGCATACATATAAAGTAATTTAAAAAACACAAAACACATTCTGAAGATGTACAAAGGCCACTATGTCTGTCTTAACATTCCAGTGGAGGGTATATGTTTTTCCTGATAAAAAAGAAATTGGCAAATCCTGAAAAAAAGTTGTCTGAAATCATGTCTTAATATGTTTACTTGAAATATATTCCCATAAGGAGCACTAAGTATGGTTATAACATGCATGAAATGCTATGGTCATACTGCAAAATTCTGGGTAATTTAATAATGCCTGATGTACCTTACATCATGATGCAATAATATGCTGTTAACTAAGTCACATTAGCTTCACAGCAATAGCAGAGCTGATGGCTACTGAAGGGAAAATGGTGTAGCAGTATTACTGGAAACACTGATGGGACTAACTTTCTAGTGGATTTTTCCCCATCTGAAAAATAAAGATTCTGAAGAATCCTTATTTATTAACAAGATGCACAAAACAGTATATAATAATAGCAGCAGAAGCAAGTTAAAAATCCATGTGCCTCTACTAACTAAAATATATATCGTGTACATAGTATCTCACAAATTCTTCATTTGATTCATGTAGTACTTACAGTTCATATCAAATAAACAGTAGCATATGTATACATTGTAGTAAATATTTTATGCAGTATTATACATATAGTTTTGCATAGATTTTTTAGTAGATATAATCCAAAGCTCCTTCCAGCATTCATGTACTCTGCAGATACACCATTAATCCAGCTTTTTTCTAAATCAGTTTTATAATATTTAAAGTGTCCCATCATCATATAGAATATATAGGTTAGAGTTAGAAATATTAATTAAGATACATCTCGTTATAAAAAGGTTACACTTTAAACAAAATCTGTTGAATACCTCTTAAAGTTCTTGTCTAACATCCTTTACATTTGGCACTCAATTTTAGCCTTTCTCACACGTGGGGCAGTATGCAGATGTGAGATTATGAAAGGAGGGTACCTGTGTTATCTCCACATGTCAAAAAATTGATAACGTCTATATTTCATGCAAGCTTATTTAGAATCAAAACAGAAATTAAGGGGATAGTCACAGATAATTTAGTATCTTCAGCCTAGTGATGCCAGTGGGGAGAGAGAGGCTTCACCAGGCAGAGAAGAACAGACACTGTTAGGCTAAAGAAGAATCCCCCCCTCTCTGCCAATTAGCTGGGGCACTTAAAGGCTCATGGGGATAAAGTTAGCTTCTGTGGAGACCCACAGAAACAATTAGAAGAATCAGGCTAACGGCTACACATGTATTGCACATTTATCTCAATTTCACTTTGAAAACAGTGCAGATTCCTGTCTTTCTTAGAGCTCAGACCTGTCAAAGCAATGTGCAGCGACAGCTGGGTACCGTTCTGATGACACTGGAAATGGGAGTCATACATCCAATATGTGAAGTCTGATCTCATTTCTTTTACATAAGCTACACTTTTCAGTATTAGATTACACAAAGGGGAAGAAAACTCTTTTTATTAACACGCAGCTTTCTGAAGGCTTCATTTATATCAGATTTAGGATTTGTGAAAAGATGCCCTTCCCAAATCTGCAGCTCCACACTCAACAGGAATGGGGGAGTCCCCCACAAAACTCACAAAGGACTCCCCTCCCTCCGATTCAAAGACACAAATAGAGACATTGTGTCAAGCCATGTAGCAACACATTTCATTCTGATAACAAAATACAGATTTTAATCTAAAAATCAACTCTTTATGAGCCTCAATTTATTATCTTACCCACCAACTTAGTCTACATACTCTTCTTTTTTTTTCTCTCTAAAGTTTGGTAAAGATAGTAAGGGAGAAGTGCAGAATGTAGTGAAGACACAAGGAGAAAGAATACACACTAAATACAAATTAAGACAAAAAAGGGAGATTATTCAGAACTTGCTTGCAAACTACAAGACAAACACAGGTTTTAATGTAGCACAGAAACATACACCATTAACCTTATTAACACTAAAAATTATCTAGAAACACAGCTTAAGACAATGCAACTACCTTACTCAAAATTGTTATTTCCCTGTAACAGTCCAGGTGGAAAATGGTAGACCCTAGGATGATCCTTTTTGGCTTGCCTAACATACCTGATGGACACAAACTCAAGTCCTGCCCTTGTTCTTTGCTAAAATATTCATAAATTAGCCATATTTATATTCTTGTTACTGAATATATGAATCACATTTCTTTGCCGAAGTCACTTACATTTCAAGCTACATTGAAAATCAATCACACCTAAACTCCTACAGCCTAAATATAAAGCCTGCAGGTAGCTCAGTCCCTTCAAATCCCTGTTTAGATCATTTTCAGTAAAGGATGGAAGTGATAGATAGTAAGTGTGCTAAGCATTTCAATTTAGAACAGTCTTGAAAAGTATCATTCCAGCCCTCTATAAATTTAACAGGAAGTAAAAATCAAGCCTCATCACCCACCCACACCAGGTTATTAATACCATTTACAGCACTGACATATGAAAAGAACTTTGCTTTAAGAAGAACAGAGAAAGTAAGAGAGTATTTGGAGAAGATAGAGATTTTCAGTTCATGTGTATCCAGTAAGACCCACTAAGACTGACTTCTGCCATTGCAATCTCAGAAACCTCAGACAGTCTTTGAAAACTCATTTATCAGAGAGTGCAGAAACTAATAAGAAAGAGGTTGATTGGTTTGTTTCCAGGAGGAACAGAAGCAGCGGCCTATAATTCCTCCACTTTTTTTTTTTTTTTTTTTNTGCTTTGGTTTGGTTTTCTGTGGTTTTTGTTTTTTTTTTTTTTTTTTTTTGAGCACAGGAAGAAACAGACTGCAAAAGGTAGAAGATAATGAATAAGTGATATGGATTCAGCTGGAATAAAAGATGCAAAACCCATCTTATTTATTCTTCAGATAGCAAAAGAGGTGTTTTAATAAGGCTTTAACTACTTTTACATTTCACAGGTGACCTAAAGAACCATGGACAACTATAACTGCTGCTGAACACACAGAATAGTTTTTCAAAAAAAGGTAGCTAAGAGTTCATGACCAACACTGGGTTAATATATTAACTGAAACTATGCAGGCATCTGTTTTGGGCACCATCCCACCTCATAATTAGTGACTTGGATGGAAAATGAAGACCACGTTTACTAAACTCAAAAAGCAAATAAGGCAGAAGGATCCACAACTGCAGTGCAATTGGAATTGGAAACTGCACTGACAAATTTAGAGAGGGTAAAAGCCATGTGTTAAAAAGTAAATACATTTTACACACGGAACATGTAAACTTAAAACACAGGCTGAAGAATGGCAAGTTGGCCAGCATTACCATAAGAAGGTGTTGGAACCACCACCAATTGAACAAGTATCAAAGACTGGATATTTGTTATAAAAAAGGCAAATACTGCATGACAAAAAACCAACATCGTCAGAAGGATCCAGGAAATTTATCTTTGATGTAAGTATATGGCCTGAGGTGAGGTCCTTTACCCAAATTAAATCCCTGGAATTTCCCAGGGTTGTGAAACTACTGGAGAACATCTAGGTCAAAACATAAGCTTTTCTTCTAGAATTTCAATCCAAGATAGACCCTGCTACTTATATGCTATCAAAAGTATACCTGCACTATATTCTGCTCTATAGACACCACTGTAAAAATTAAAAAAATTATCTTTTCTAAGGACCCATCATCTTAATCACCTACTGGATTTCCAGCCTCTATGGACTTAAAAGAATATAGGATCTTTTCTGTGTCCACTGACTCTAAGATAAGAGTTAGATGCTTTAATTACAAAGATATTTAGATACAG
The DNA here is from genome assembly GCA_038090715.1 of Florisuga fusca. Lineage (NCBI taxonomy): Eukaryota > Metazoa > Chordata > Aves > Apodiformes > Trochilidae > Florisuga > Florisuga fusca. The sequence continues at coordinate 10,394,458 of JAAWXA010000028.1, read as the reverse complement.
CATCAGAGAATTTTTTTAAAGAAAAAGTACATTTAAGTAATGGAAACCAAAACCATTGTTTTCTATTACCCTGCATACAAACCCAAAAGATATTTACCTATAATAACCTTTTTCCCATATCCTATAAATGGTTTAAGATGAAGAAACTGTAGGAAAGGAAACAGTAGGAAGCATATCAAAAGAATAAATGGAATTAGATTTATGTTAACAGAAACAAATAAGATTATGGCTTTAAAGTAGCTACATGTAAAAATATTAAATGGCTCTAGACATAAACAATTAGGAGATATAAAAATATTTTCCTCAGTGAGAATCCAAGCAACAGAAATTTCACTCATTACCACAAAGCAAAACAGAATTTTATGTAAAGTTAATAGAAACTCATTTTCTAATATAGAACATTAACTTAATGAAAGAGGAACATGGAAACTAATTTGCATCCAAACTAATGTAAAGCTTAAAATATATTTAAATACAGTACACATGGAGTTATTAGAACAATAATAATAATAATACAATGTTTGCCTGTCTAGACTGGCAAGAATGTGAAGCCCATAACTTGAACTTAAGGAGGTATACTGTTTGCTGTGAGAACGAAAGCTCACTCTTAGAGTTACAAATAGACCTTTGTTAGTCACATCTGTGTTGCAGAGAACTAGTAAGGGGAAGCCATATTAGGACTGCATTGCCACATGGTGCTGCCCATTCATACTTCACAACCTTCTAGTTAAAGGACTCTGAAAATATCAGCCCAAAGCAGACAGTCTACTTGAAGTAAAATTTTAAAATATTCAAGCATGACAAATTAATTTCCTAGAATTAAAACATAATAATAGTTATTTAATTTTTTGTAAACAAATACTGAGTGTAATCAACGGGTAATTACACTTTTTAAACATTCAAACTTCCTGTACAGTCAAAACAGACATTTAAACAATGATCAGAATATTCTTAATGTGGCTCATTAGAAATAACATGGAAGAAATCTTCACTCTAAAAATGAAGACTTAAAGACATAGAAACAAAGTTTTCTTAATTAAAAAGCACATAATCAAAACCACAAAACAATACAGTATTACACAGGATAACCTAATAGTGAAAAATTGAAAGTTTAGTACACTGTTTTCCTTTAAAAATGCACGTGAACTTCTCCACTAGGAGTAATAGCTAACTAATGAACTATATTCAGCAATTACTGCTTGTTTGTGGGTCATTTTGCCAAATTATATCACAGACTAATAGTGATACATAATGAGTACTGCTCTGCAATTCTTTTTGCAGACTCAGAGAGGAACAAATAGCTGCAAAGAGTAAGAAAAGTCACTTCACAATGATCCTTAGGAAACATGCAATACACAAGACTCAAACATATTGCTCCGTATGTTCAGACTAGTAACAGTCTCCCTTCTAGTAAAAACACAGGACTTCACCTTCATGATCTACAGAACCATGTCCACTTGCCCATGACAAGTGTCTCCTTTAACTGCAGGGTGATTTCACCATGCAGAAGCCAGAAAATTTACTCTGCAAATTCTGGAACACATTCTAGTTTATAATGTTTGGCAGCCTGATACGTTCAAGTAACTTAAACTACATTTTAGTTTAGATTATTCCATTTGCTTTCAATCATCACTATACTTACTTGACAGCCTGGTATCCCCGTATCTCTGCCATACAATGGAAATGGACCTCTATCAGAGGTTTTTCCTGTTAAAGAAACACATTTGAAATTAGGTTAATTTTAAAATCTGCTACACATCTGCATCAGTTATCCTTATATATGCAATTCAGAAAAACTGTTGGCATTATAATAAATTTATAAAAATTACATTGCATGAATAAAAGTTGGCTGTTCATTTAACACTCTCAAACAGAGCACTCTGTAAGAGAAGACATACTTACCTAGCACCAGTTCTTATGTAGCATCAGTAAAAATAATTAGTATTTTTTATTGTTATAAAATATCACTACCATTATGCTTAAATAAAAAGAAGATCCAGCTTCATTTCCATGATCAGTGACCAACGGCAGACACACTTTTAGACATTTCTCCTTCCTACATGAACCTAACACACAGCTGGTATTATCTTAGGTGCTGAATATACTAAACAGTGAAATAAACCCAGAAAAAACACATGAAAAGTGTGAAGAACAAAAACTTCAACTCAGAACCACATGAAAACCTACATCAAACAGAATCCATGGTAAACTATTCAGCTCTTGACACTCATCCCTTAAATCTTAAAAATCCTTTTGTTTCATGTACATCCCAGTCAGGTACAAAACTCAAGGAATGCAACTGATCAGAACAGAGTCTTCTGCCATTATATGTAATATTTTGCTGTTGGAAGAAGAGACTCAATACAGCTCCTTGTGCCAAGTGGCTGCTCTCTGATGTTGCTATCTGAGGTCACAAGACATTGGCAGATGTTTGTTAGTTAATTCCAGGAAAACTACTTAGTGCTTCATTTGTTGGCTATGTCACCAAACTGGCATGTTTGTATATTAAAGCTCAGTTCAGACACTTATCCATGAAGACTTTTCAAAAAATCTTGAACAGAAGACTTTGCTGAACAATGAATATCAAGAATCAGACAGTTGTCAAGAAAGTGTGTAACAGAAGACACCCAGTGCATATGCCTGACCTAATTATGACAGTTAGAAGTAAGAAACATTCCATAACATCACTCAGAACACACTGAGAAACCTCAAGAGCTATTTATGTGAAAAATCCTTTTGCCCAACTAGGCATTCCCTTTTCTAAACAATGTGTGTGTCATCCAATCCTTATGAGAAGAAAAAGTAGCCTTTCTTACACATTTCCATTTCAGTGATAAATAGCTCCAAGCTATTGCAATCACACTCCTACACCAGGGCTCCCCTTTGCTTTTCCTGATCTTCTCTCTTACTACCAAAAATCCATAAATGTGATCATATATGAGGAAAAACTAAAATATGCTATATTGTTCACTTTAAAAGTGCAGCTTAGGTAAGCAGAGAGGAAGAGAAAGTTTGAATCTCTTTTAACAATATCTCTGCAAGATTATAATCTTGGTAACTACAGGTATTCTGGTAAACAATAGTTTAGTGGAAAAATGGCAGCTCTGCTGTAAAAAAGGGAGGAAAAAAGTTAGCATTTTTTTGCCGAAGCAATTTGCCTCTAACAACTACTGGGCACTGAGCAAATAAAATACCTAGCATGCAAAATTATATGTAGTAGGATGAATCATGCTGTTCATATTAAACCAGAGTCAGCATTTTCTTTCCAGAAAATGAGAATCTTGTACCACATGATAAACAACTTCAACTGAAGTATGCAGTATTCCAGGCAGGCTTTAAAACAAATGTTTGTATGAAAGCCAATTACAGAGAGTAGAAAAATTATGACTTAAATTATTGTTTGTGTAGCAAGCAAGAAATGGTTAGATAAGAATGCATATAATCACGTTATTTAAATGTTATCACTTTAAAAGTTTGGTGGGCTCATACTAAAGGAAAAAGCTGACTAGAATAGCCCAGTCTGTATTAAATTTGCTTCTATGAAATGACCAAGAAAAGTAAAGGCTTCCTGATGATGCACTGCCTAAACCTTTATCAAGAATTAGAGCTGGAGCACATTACCATTTAACCCATGTTCAGATGGCTAAGACTTTCAACAAAGGGTTTGGAAAGTGACCTAGGATCAAGCACCTTTCACAGAGAGGTCCTCCCAAACATATTCGCAGTGCAAGCACTTAGATATGACTCTGAAACCTGCAATTGTATCAGTGTTAAAGGTACACAATTTTAAACAACAACAATCAAGAAGCACACCCTCCAAGAACACGTGTTGAGCCCACACAAGTCCTATTGTTGGTTTTCCCTTGCACTGAGGAACCTGTTGTCCCTTACGCAGGACTGGAGCACCACACTGACAAAGCAGGATAGGAAAGAGAAGTTGAGCTGTCTGGGGCACAGCCCTGCTTATGGTCAAGAGAAAAGAGGAAGGACTCCACCAACAGTACCTGAAGCTTCACTGTTACTGCATCAAAAAGGTTTCCCAGCATCTTGCTGTCTGGCACTATCACAGAATGGTTTTATTATAAAGGCAATGGAAGAGCTGAAGAGTATTGACTACAAATTGCCAGTGGTCATTGCAACACAGCTCAGCTGCCCCAGACTGGGCACGATGCTATTCTCACTCTTTAAAGCCTTGTAAGCTAAACATCACAGGTAATGCTGACTTACCAAAAGAAAGAGAAAATGCATAGCAACTACTCCACATAGTAAGTCAAGTACTTGAAAAGTAAATTATGACAAGTTTGAGAAGATGTGTTCCTCACTGGCTTAACAAAGAGGCAGGTCCCATACATAACCTCTGATCAATGCATGGGCAGTCCCTGCCATCCAGTGAAGTTCAAACAACCTCCTGACTCACATGCTTCAAAGTTACATGCTGTCGTTTTAGAAGTAAAATCTACCTTGCTCACATCATGGTAAACTTTTCATCAGGTCACCTATTGGATCTATATCCTAGGCTTTTGTTCTCCAACCAGATTTGAACTAAAGTAATGGACATCTAAAAATAACTGAGTTGCTGATATACAGGAATAGTAAATCTGCACAGCTCAAACCAAAAGGCATTTGAATAAACTCGAATGAGTTTGTTTTGGTTGTGGGGTTTTTGTTTTGCTTTTTTCTGTAAATTTTACGTGTTTATACCAACAAAAACTTCAGCGACCTAATCTCTACCTAACAGGCTTAAAGACCCATGACTATGGAGTTAAAAAAAAAAACAAAACAACTAAGAAAATCCCAATAAGCATTTTGACAAGTATTTTCTAACTTCATAAACTTAAAATCTTGACACATTCCATACCAATTCAAATACTAATAAGCATTTAGTAAATAATTTTCTCTTGCAATCGCTTGTCTAAATGCAACATGCTCACAACTTAATATAGCTTTTGAATACCACGCAAGGAATTGTGTTCCATAATAAATCTATCTGTATAACAGCTGTGCAGCCTAAATACTCTTACCACAGAATGAACTGAAACAGCAAGATGCAAAGTGATAGTGAGCTGAAAGCAGCACTGCAGTATCTCAGCTGAGGACTAATTCAGTGACTGTGCTATAAATGCCTGCCAGCAGTAAAGCCACCTTTCCCCACTGCTTCAGGATATTGTTTGCTTTATGAACGGGTAACAGAACACACCCCTCAAAAAATTACTTCAATTCCCACCAAATTAACCTTTTACAGACTAAAGATCTTTCTATGCATTGCTAAGAATTTATTTGGTTGGTAAGGTGGAGAGCACCAACATTTTTTAACGAAGCAACATTTATCATCCAGTATGAACACCACAGTGACCACAGCTGGCAGCTGCTCTGTTTGTCAGACATGAAGTATGTCTGCCCCATTTGTACAGAGAATCATCTTTCAGCAACTCTTGAAGCATGTTTTTACAGTTCCTAATCACCATTTCATCACTGATAATACTGTAAAGTGGTCACAACAAATAGCCTACACAAAAGTCAGTTTGTGACAGAACATCATTGATATCTTCGAGCATTTTTTAAAAAAGGTTATTAAGCTGGTGTTGTCAGATTTGGGTACAAATCAGTTTTTATACTCCACATCCAATAACAAAGTATAGAGCAAAAAAGGTCATGTCTGTTACTCACAAAATTAATACATTCAAATGATTTTTCATATGCTGATCTAATACAACAAGGAACAAGCTGCCAGAGCTTACTGACAAGTGCATACAGATGATTGAAGAAAAACATACACATAAAGTAAAGGTTTTTCTACAACTCTTATCACTTTCCAACTCACCACAAAGTAGGAAGAAAACATGTAAATTTTATAAAATAACATCCTTTTTATAAACATCCCAGTAGAGGCCCATTCTTTGTTTTTTTAAAACGTTGTTGGTGTTAAAAATTCTAATTGGGCAATTATTCTATATGGTGAGATTTTTTTTTTAAGTGTAAGATCAGCCCTGCTCCTCGGATGTGGTGTGCTGTTGCTTTCCTAGAGGCAAGACTGACTGACACATTCAGCCATAAAAGTTTACTGCTTAGCTAGACATTTCCCACAGCACTGAAGGAATGATTTCTCCTCTTCTACTGCTATATAAGCCTACTGATTAATAGGGACTGGTTTAGTATCCGTCTTGTACCTACGATTTTATCTCTAATATTTTAAGGGTACACAATACACACATGTATACATTGTGGATACATAACTATATTACACACATTTTTCATCATAATACTCGTGACCCAAACTCATGGAAACATAATGAGATCTGAAGCAACAAAATTTGAAGAAAGTGCTTAGAAAAACGACCTCCTATTCTCTTCACAACAATTTAAGTGTTATTGGCTAACGGGTGCCAAGCAAGCTGCTGACTACAGAGAGGGTGTTTGACAAGCCAGTGCCAACAAGTGCAGCTGCTGGACTTGCAGCTCCCTCCTCCTGCTCATCCCAAGCCAAATTACTCACTCGGCTATAAACAACGAAGCATCAGCCCAGGAAAACACCAAGTGCTAGTGAGATTAGTGATAAACTACTGGATTCTTACAGAGGTCAATGATTAGCAGGTCTCCAGTCCTAATCACTTTCCTCACCTAGCCTTTATCTCATCACACCTCCATCTTAGCTCAGTCCTCTTCTGCCTTCATGCAGCTTCATAATCAATAACTGTGGAAGTCTTGCAAACTCTTGTACACTGGTTTACCTTTTAAAAAAGCAGTCAAACCTATATAGTATGAACTATATGTGAACTCCGAATACAAATTTTAAGACTTTAGGTTAATAAGTAATTCATACATAAAATTTACATTACTGGAGAATTTTGTAATAAAGTAACTGAAATAAAAATACAAACATATTTAACCAGGAATGCCATGCCCACGTGATGACCATTCGATACAAGTAATCATAAGAACATTGGCCTATGTGTTCTTGAAGAATAAATGGGAAATGGTATGCACAGACTGTGGCTGGTGGAAAAAGTACATTATTTTAGATTTCATTTTTTTCCCTCAAATGGTGACATTATCTAAAACCCATTTTCCCAGATGGGAGAAGAAAACATTTAGCAAAGCTTACTTATGATACTACAGATTGACCCTCTACTCCTTTCTTTGATCAACATTTTGAAAGACAATGATCCTACAGAAACACTCATAAAAATCTGCAAGAAGCAAATGTTTATGACTGTGAATGATGTTTATGGGATTCTATTGTCCAGTCTCAGGTCTGCCAGAAATCTCCTAGGATTGTCTTTGCCATAAATTCTCATTTGTAAGACAGCATTATATTCCTGCTATCCAGTTCTTTTACTTACTTGGAGTGAGAACTGTTTGTCATATAAAAACGATGGGACATGTGGCAATTATGACGATGGAATTACCTGGAATCTATTTTCCATTATAACTGATGCAATTTAAAAACAATGCTTTAGACAACAAATCCTAAACTACTGATTTCTATGACATTTGGATAGATCATCTAGAAATATTTTTTTTTCCATTGTGCCTTCCAAAGATTTCTAGAAAAGTTCAGAAGTTCTTTTATACTTACAGCTGTGTGGGCATTTGCAGATGTCTTTCCCTGTAAGAATTCTATTGATCTAACTGACCAGGCTATGAATCTCAGAGTATATTTATTAAGACATTAAACATAGAAGTCAAGGGATTTCTTACAACTTCTTTAACCCAATATTTTAAATGGAAATAATGTCAGTGTGTGAAGTGGTACTAAAGAACGTGCTTCTCAAAGACATGTCTGACACTTTCATCCCATTGATTTGTAAGTGCTTCTAAGAAAAGATGGAATATTTTGTCAGTTTGCAGAGCACTGCACAGATCTTCTACTATAAAAACAATATATCCATGCTCTTATGTACTACAAATACACAGAAGGTAAGGGTGGACTAAATTCCACATTATATTTGGATTGACCCTATGAACTTGTAATTTATATGCCCATGTCAAACTGAGAACATTTCTATTCCTTCAGTGGCTGATCCATGAAGTCTCCTTCCTCAGTACTATTCCTATTTTTCCACTTACCAGGCATATACTGTGCTAACTAAAAAAAATATTTGCAAGACTAAGAGGGACTAAAGTCTTTGACAGGATGATGCACATAAGTAACTGAAGGCAAGGGGAAAAGAGGAAGTACAAACCTCCTAAATGAAGAAAGAACTTTTTTTTCCTCCCTGCACCCAAACACATGTTGGCAAGTCTCTGCAAACCAAGTAATTCTTGAGTAGCTGTTTGGTGTATTTAGTTTCAGTTCTCTACTGCTATGTCTATCCTAGGCTAACCTTACCATAAATAATGCTGCTCTCTATTAACCTGTTAATGTGTACCATGTACAGACAAAACATCAGCAGGAGAAACACACTAGAAATTACTGTACAAAAAATATATTAAACACTGAAAAAAATCAGGGACTTACAATATCCAGATGATAATGATGAAATATGCACATGAACACACACACATTCCACACTGGTAACAAGAAGGCATTTTATCACATGCACTTACCCACCTCACCTACCTGTCCTAAGTATTTCTATAGTATCCAAGTATCTTCACTTTGTCTACTAAAAGATTTCTCCCTTTGCCACCTTCCTCATCTCATTTGCAAGGGATTCGATTAAATTTTTCAAGCAACTAACAATGTTGCTACTTACAACTAACTTGAAAAACATTCCTTGCTCTCCTGGTGGGGAATTTTTCCCAGATTGAAAGATAAAAATTGCTCAGCTTCTATCAGTGACTTTGAACATCAAGTACATTCTTAAGTCTAAAGTCAAGAAGATTTTATAATTAGAAATTAATAGAGAATCCACATTTTACAACAAAGTGCTACACCTGTTTCCAATTAAAATATTATTTTGGTGACACTACTTACTACAAATTGCTGAATTACTTTATGTATCTATAAAAATTACATAAAAATAAAAAAAATAGTTACTTCTGTAGGCATCTACATCTCTGCTCACCACATAAGATCTAGTAATTCTCATAAAACTTTAAGTCAGCTTTGTCTACAAAGAAAGACTTCCCCCCCTTGCCCATTCTCTATATAAACACAGGTACAAACATGACCACCTTCCTTAAGGCAACTGGCAAACACATAAACAATACTCTTGGACAAAAATTTTGACCATTCTTAATTCAGATTATTGGCTTATTCAAGCTCCACCTTTCAAAGATAATACAGCCATCCCAATTGCACTGAAAAGTTTACAGAACAAGTGTTCCCAAACTGTGGTCTCCAGCATATCAGTAGCTTCTAGTTTGGAGAGGAAAAACAACCCAAAACCAAACCAAAACAAGCAAAAAAAACCCCCAACCACCCCCAAACCAACAAAAAGCCCCCAAAACCACACAAAAAACCCCAACAAAAACAAACAAAAACCCAACAACAAATATAAACAACAAAACCAACCAAGCAAAAACCAAACAAGAGCCCCAAACAAAGAATGCCAAATACCAAACACCCATCAGATGCTAAAACAGATTTCAGAAGAGAGCAATATGTTAAAGTGTTTTCCAAGTATTACTGCTTCAAGAGAACAATTTCAACAGGCACTGCAGAGTTACCAAATTATCTGTTAAACCAGGAGGGGAAATCCTCATTAGACAGTGACTGAAAGCAGCAATCTTCTGTTTGGGGCCTGAAACCCCCTCCCTAACTGTTGTCATACACTATATTCAAGACCACCAAGCCAAAAGAAGGTGAAACAAAACCCCATTAAGAATAGTCAGATAATCTACATTCATAAAAAGCACCCAAAATGCTATGAGCTTAACGCAGGTGCTCTTATTTCAGTATAAAACCAGTATTTACAGAATGTCTGGAAATTGAAACCAATCCTACCCTGCAGCACTGGAGGTAACTGCAGAGGAGACCATCACTCTGTGGCAGAAAGACAAACTGGTATTGGAGCTACACAGAGAATGAACTTTTAACTATCTACTAAAAAGCAAATGAAAAAAACATAGATCTCATCTGTAGTCACCCCACATTTCCATACATTTATGAAAGCATGGGTAATTTACTTCCAAGGCAGCTGAAGGATGAATAGTGTTTTTTTTAAGTTATTTCAAAAAAAAACCCCCAAAACCCCACACCACAGTTGCAAAGGAAAACTTGCGTTGGCTGTTTATTTTAGGAGGTGAGACAAGTGGCATTCTTGATAGAGAAAAATCATAACAGTTGTGGGAAAGTGACTGAAGAAATGTTAACAGTGACATCCCAGGTCCAGACTTAGCCAAAGTGAACATAAGCCTCAAATTTAAAAACACCAAGGAACATGGTGTGCTGTTCAATGAACTAGGGAATAAAACATAAATACTACCTTTCTGCTTGGCTACCCATCCTTTCTAGAGATATTACCATGCTGCTTTAAATGACATAAGGCAGATAAGGAAAACAATTTTCCTCAGCATGTTGAGAACAAAAGGAATACTCATGGCAATATCAATAATTATTTTATGTAAAAGAAAACATGAATAAAGATGATTAAATTATTTTGTATTTCAATAGCAAGGAGAATGTGCTAATACTTTTGTACCAACAGGTATAGATAACCTGACTCCAAAAGTATTTAAAACATTTTTTTCAAAATATATATAAACCAAGGAATTATCAAATATTAACACCGATTTTTGCTTAGGCTTGGACTTCTCAGGAACCACAAGATCTCTGGAAGAAATTTATTTTCTGTAATATTAAAAATACATAAATAGGGTTACCCAAACAATTTATTCCTCTGACAGCAAATCATAAATAATGAAATAATAAAAATAATGAAATAATAAAAATAGAATTTTATTAATAAAGGATTAGGTAGGCTAATGATAATGCTAGTCAGCCTGAATTTGTGGGGAAGGTGTCTTTTTACACTGTAACCTGGCAAAGTACACTATCAAAATAGCTGATTTTCATAAGGCATATGCTTGATACAATAAAATATTTTGACAAAAAAAAATGTGTTGCTTTTTAAAAGAAAACAAGTTAAAGAAATAATCTAACAACTCTTAAAAAATGAAATAAAATAATAATTATAATGATAATAACAATAATAATAACAATAATGATGCATTAAGGGATCAAAAGCCAGGCACCAGACAAGGTTTTAAAATTCAACTGTAAGCAGGAGATCATCACTGAATATTTTTCAGTGACATGAACATGACCTAAACATGTCTCAAACCTCACTCCTATATTTACTTTTTATTTTTGTAAATTATCACCCAGATAATCTAAATGTGTTACTGGAAATTCAGAGCTTGGTGGCAGATTGAAACAACTGAAGACAGGTCACTGATCTGGAGTGCTCTGACCTGCATGTAAGGAAGCCAAGATGCCTTTTTATCCAGCAAAGTGCAAAAGATTCCTGCAGGACTGAGAGAAGGCCTTTATAGACTCCTGTTCTTGAACTAGATTTATCTGGAGTGGGAGAGAGGCAGCTATGGAAACATAATGTGGTCCACTATTACCCTAACCCTTCCTGCTGACCTGCCTCTGCAAGAGGCACACCAGCTTTCACAAATCCCACAGGAAATACTCCTTGGAATTGAATAGTAAAGCCCAAGTGTCTGCTCTGGAGTAAGGGACATGTGATTATGGTACACAAAGGCATTGTAAAGTGAAAATCTTCATTCTAAGCCTGAATGGTATTAAAGAGTGAAAGTAAAAACCACATGAGTTTTGTATCTTTTTATCTGTTTTACCTGCTTGTACTTCATTTCCCTGCACTACAGAAGGGGAACTCTGGAGCATGCTTATTATTACAGAGGCCTTTTATATACAAACTAGGATTAATTTCAAAGACACTTTCCCATTTTCATATCTAGCCCTTATCTCTACTGTAAGCTCTGTTACACATTACTCCTTGATATCAGTCATGAACACTTATAAAAAAGGCCTTTCTTGATCCTGCTCTCTTGAGTTACTCATCTAAGTGTCAGCATCTCAAGCACCTATTTTACTTCTCATGCAGTTGCATTTCAACAAAATATGTTTCCCACCACCTCTCTGCATCTATAATTTTGTCATGAACAACTATTCCAGTGTGTATGGAACCTGTCCTGCCTAATGTCTTCAATCAATAGCCTGGGGGACAAGACAATGAGCACCCTAAAACAAATTGCGTAAGACAGTATGGGAGCTTGGGAGGTGCAGTTAGTACACTTAAAGACAAGACCACAATCCAGATGAGTGCAGACAATCCAGAGGACTGGGCTAACAGGAACATTATAAAATTGACCCATAACTCATGAGAAGACCTGCACCTGAGACTGACTAACCCCTTCCAATGGTGCAGGTTGGGGACCAAGTCCACTGAGAAGGACCTGTGGTCTTGACAGGCAAGCTGCAGGTGAGACAGCAGGTGGAAAGAGACTGATTATCCAGCTCTACTCAGCATTCATTTCACCATACATAAAATATCACATACAATTTAGGATCCAGTTTAAAAAAAAGGCAAAAAAACCCCAACCCCAAACTGAAACAACCTACACATCCCCAAACAAAAAACTAATCAACACTAAGCTAAGCAATACAGCCTACAGGAAGATTCCCACTGCTTGCATTGGACACAGAAGGAGATCTCAGTCTGATGGATCCCTTCTTTTTAACTAGTACCTCATTCATTACAGAATCCTGGATTCTGCAATTAGCAATTTGCCCTCCAGTATCCTATCACTCATGTAAAATCACTTCTGCTCCTCCAATTTCTTCTCTCAGCTTCCTTTTTTTTTCCCCCCCAGTGGCACAATGACTTGATATATCTAGTTCTGCATTGGTCTCTCTCTGCCTCTTCCACTGAAATCTCACACTTATTTTTCCCTGCAACATCAAAATTACAGTGACACAAACAAATTTAAGCTTTCCAATTCAACTGAATTAACTCACTTATTATTCTTTACATCCTGGCTTTGCACAAATGTTCATGCCTTTAGAAAAAACTCCTGCACTATTACATATCATGCCTGTGAGAGCACTATCTTGGATACCTCCTCACTGCAGTGAGTTCTATGATTTTCCCTATGCCATATGAAAGAGTAAATGATACTGCACGATGACCAAAACTGTTCTGCTTTAAACAAGTGATTTGAAGAAAGGTAATAAAAAGTGTTAAGACTGCTACTGAAATGTCTGGATCTCTGCATTTTTAGATTAAAAATTTCATAGTAAAGCACTGAATCAATGCAAGGGTTCTGAGCTACAATTTATCTGAAAACTACTTCTATGCTAACTTAATTCAATTCACATGTACACTCTAATAGAAAAACAAAGTAGTACTGAGGTGATTTAAATTGCTGCACTCTTACTTTTAGGGTTATATTCACAAAGTCTATTTTAAGAACTACTTTGGAAGCAACTGATGTTTTATGCAGTGAACTGCTATTTTCCCAGATGAATAGAATATCCATTCTTTGGCTCACAGTTTCCATGACACTAAAAACAAAACATTCACGGGCAGCAACTCAGTGTTTGATGGTAAATGCAGCTGCAGCTCACAAACTCAGAGTGTACCTCAGCCTGCCTCGGCTGAATACAGGCGCTGTATTTCCCCAACGCAATTTCATTGTTTTACAGACAAGCCCTTTCTTGCCAAACTCAAACATTTCATACCCTGCTGGTGTTCTGTCTTGAAATGAAGTTATTCATTCCTGCAACTAATGATGCTAATGTGAAGTCTTCCAAATTACAGAACAAAGTACATATCCAGAAGCAAGGCTTTGGTAACAGTAGCATTTGAAGAAATTTTTGGCCAAAGAATTTCAAAGTTTGTTCCCTGTTGCAATTCCAGCTGGCTTGTTGCAAGTGAGCTGTTGAAGAAAAATATTACAGGGACCATTTTAAAACTGAACAGTCATACAGCAGTTCAGAGACAGGGAAGAGCTCTCAGGGCTGCTTCTCTCCCCAAAAGGATCATGAAGATGCGTACCTCTTCTTAGGATGAAAGAAATCATCAGAGAGAGTGGCCTGCTTTAGGAACAGATGCAAGACTCCCATTAGCTAATAATTAAATCCTACCACATATTAGCCAGCTTTTCAACTGTTAGAGACTCAGTTTAAGTACACAGTCTCTCACCTTTTGGCACTGGTCAGCACAGCACTGTTACATACACCTTGACTTAATCACATCAGCCTGATCCTAAAAGCTACAATGAAAACAGGACCTAAACAACACTCTGCACTTATTAGATGTGTTTTTAGGTACCAATTCAGTAAATCAACTAAGCACATGTGTACTTACAAGCATACGAATTAACTAAGACTGCTCATGTAATTTAAACTATACGCTTAGAATATTGCTGGCCTGCTGACTGAGACAGAGAAATCACACCTAGAAGAGGGCATCACCTCAGTCTACTTCTAATGTAATTTTTAAGAAATTCAGTAAAAATATCTGCAAATATTGAAAATATGTTAATAAGAACCAATTTGCAACTTAAAAGAAGGGCTATTTTAAGCTAGAAACTACAGACTTTAAATCATTCAGACTGAAATCCATTTCTGCTTTTACCATAAAATGTAGCAGCTATACTCCCTTCTCCAGGCAAAGCAGACAAGTCTTGACTCACAACATGCATGTGTTTAAGCACAAAAAGGGAAACATCCACGGTTAACTGCTCAAGTATTTTGAAAACGTTTTCTAAGCTAAGTCTGAAACGGAGGAGAGCTGGTGGCAGATCTTCACCTCTCTCAGGATGTTCCTATTACTCTTTAGCTATTGCGGCCTCTCCTGCCACCAAGCCCTGCCCTGCTGCCAGCTGCTGCTGTGCCGAGAGCTCCCTCTCCTGTTTTCAGGCACTCTAACCACGCTGAAGACTGAGCTGCCCACATATCCAGCAATCAATGTATCTGGCGTTGTGAGAAGTGTCTCCATCATGACAAAAATAATCGGATGGGAAAAAAAACCTAAATGCATATCCTTTTACCAAAATGGAACAAGACTCCTCTTCCAACCAAGTCCCTTTAAAATACAGCTCAAGAAAAAACATTAATCCAAAGACTGTCGAAATATTTATTATTACACTAGCAAAACAAAACAAAACAAATTTAAGTCATTGCTTTTTACATCCAAACCACTGACTTAAATTGAGAATCAGCAGAGCACTCAGGATCAAAGTGTGTTACAGCAGCTTACTATCAAGAGGACAGTGGAATTCTCTTTCAAGCATTACTCAATAAATTTCTATTGATGGCCTTTCTACTGACAGCCTACTGGACTTTTATAACACCCTTACACTAAGCCATTAACAAGACTGGATCATCAGTGTGCTCCCCACAGCCCACTACAGATTACAAGATCAGAAAAAAGTAAAGCCTGCTTTTGTAGCTTTTCCAGGAGCTGATAAAAACCACACACACTTAGTGCCAATGCAGCACTTAGATATTCACAGAATACTGTTAACTGAAGTGTAATCTGTGGTGCAGGCAGTCAGCACCGTAACCTAGGAAGAACATCCATGTAATCTGCAAATGCTGCCTAGCAAAGTTCCTTGGTGGATCAGTAAATGCCAACACAGGACACAAATGCAATCTTCAAAAGTTCTGTTTGATTAAGTGTTTGTTGAGGTTTTGACTCTTGTTTTCTTTCCAAAGCCAAAAAAGGAGAGAAGAAAACCAGAAGCTAGTAGAAATAGTTAAATCTCCTTACAGTTCTTGAAAACAATTTTCTTATCTGCTGGTTTAAATTCTTCAAGTTTATTGCCACAGTGGTGCACATTTCCCTATCCTAATGTTTCCCAAACACTGGATTGAAGAGATCCACCAGCTGATTGGCATACTAGATATGATGCTTTCTTCCTCTACTTCAAATACAGAGCAAGCTTTATTTAAAATATTATATCTAATCACGTGTCTTCCTGTGACTTTTTGCAGCTGCAGTGGCAGGAGGAAATAAGGGACTTCACGATAGGAATACAAGCAACAGTGTCCTCAAGTCCATACTAAATTCCCACCTGGCTGTGATTATCACACATACAGTCTGGTATGCAGGGGGAAGACAAATGAACCCAGAGAAACTTTTAAAAGTGTAACTTGCAGCATGAAAACCTAAAGGAAACCTCGTATCTTGTGCTAACACAAATTCTTCATAGGTGAATAGCTAGTGAACCTTTTTATTACTCCCTTCACAAAAGCAGATTCTTTCTGAATGTTTATTTTCTGAAACTCTGGATTGTGATTAGAGATGCTAAACTGTGACATCAGCCTATGAAGTCAGCAATGGGGGAGGCAGACTGGACAGACAAACAGTATCTATTACAATCACAACCAGCATCCCTCCTCTCCAACCATGAACCACCTCATGCTCAGGTACCTATGCTCAGGTACTTCAAGAGCTAATTCTAAAAAACTAACCAATTCATATCCATGTGATGGTGATTCAAAGAAAATAATAATTTGGACAAAGGTTAAGATTTCCCCAGTCTCAAAAAAGTAATGTTTTAAAAACACTCTCCTAAACCGCTATCTAAAAGTTGTTTGTTTTTCAGATAGCAAAGCACCTGATTTTATTTGTAGTATAACTCAATCACAAGTGCACAGGAACGCTGAAGCCATCTCATGTAGCTCTATTTGAAATCCTAAATATGGATTTATGGCCCTGATCCTTCAAACAGCTACATATGTGCTTAACAGGATTATGCATGCTTAAAGTCTCTTAGATGTAGAAGTATTTGTAAAATTAGGACTTACCTTGAGCACGCAGATCATTCAGTAGCATGCAATAGATTTATGCTGACTTTTGTTGCACTCTAAGACATTTGGATACTTAATATCAAGCAACCACTGAAGTAAACAAACTAAACTATTTGAGCAGTATTTTCCTTCCTTATATTACAAAAAGCTTTTAAGGTAGGGGTTTTTTTCCCTAAAAGAAAACAGGGTACCATCAAAACATTACCAAACCACCAGAATGCTAATTAAGTGGTCATTTTGCTTATGGCAAAACCAGGCCATTAAAATTAAGTAACAATCAGAGATTTGTTTCAAACATCTTTTTTTCACACTACCCTAGAACATGATGTATTTCTGGAACTGCAGTTACACTCAAATATTTTGAAAAGTGAAACCAATTGCGATATTATTTGAAATAAAATCTTGTATGTGTTTATAAGTAACAACACTTCCCTTATGTTTCAGTGTATCCAAAACAGCTCAGCCACATACATACACAGTTCCACTAAGGATTTTCTTCCCTGAATAAGACCCATTCTTTGTTTACTACTTTTTAATTCTTTTTTTAAAAGTCTTTTTTTTTCCAATTACAGGCAGGAAATAAAAAGAAATGCAACTCTTTTATGTAAAGTAAATCCATCTGGATGTTTGCTGCATCCTATATTATAAACTTGTGATCCCCAACCAGAATGAGTTATAGTGAAGCTGCAGGCAAAATTGTCTCCATATACCACAATCCATTATCCCTGTCAAGTTAATGTTCCATGTTGAGCCATATGGCATGGGTACACACTCAACAAAGGAAATTCCTTAAACTTGTTATAATCAGCACTTACAGTCATCCAAAAAAACTGACATAAACAGCTTTATTGTGTTTTGTGCGTTTCAGTTGATATCCATGACAAAAAGAGGAAGCTTCAGGGGGAAGAAAAAGGGGGAGGGAGTAAACTTGCGATAATAAAAAGGGAGGGGGGGAGACAGAGAGAGCAAGACTGTACATTTCATAATTACACAACATTTTCCTTAGCAAGTGATTTTCAATTACAATAAAGCTCAAGCCTCCTGACACTGATACACTCTGCCAGATTAACAAGGAAAAAAAAAAATCCACTAAAAAACCCCACAGCGATACCTCATTTTCATTTCACATAAGAAATCCTCTGTTTTCAAAGACACTCAATTTAAAAAAAAAAGAACAACATATAATTTTTAGTTTCCCTGACTTAGTAGAGAAGGTTTGCTTTCAGTTATTGTATAATTACCAAGAATTTAACAGTCCTTCATTAACAATGCAGTAATTTAAGTAAAATATCTTTCTGTGCATTAAGGGTAGGTCACAGATGAATTAAGAACTCCCAGAAGCCTCTGCTACCTGGCACAACCCATCACATCAAGCCTAAGTCAAGGTACAAGTAGAGCAGAACTTCATTCCAGCCCCCGCAGTGACAACAATAAAACGCTGAGAAAACACACTATCAAATACTGAACTCAGCATCAATTTCTGTTAATTACAGCCTTGTCAGCAACGTGATTATTCAAACAGCTCATGCAAATGTTAATGAGTCCTTATTTGCATATTTATTTTTTCCTTTGTTGAAATGTCATTGATTATTACATTCTACAATGATGAATGCTGCTGATGATGTGCTCTGATATGTAATTAGTCATTAAGTGGAATGAATAGATCAATTATGGAAAAGGAGTGAGATTAAGAAATATCAAACAAGACCGCCCAATGTAACTATAGAATTTTTTTTAAAGGAACTAAAATAATTTCTTGGCAGTTAAAGTGCAACATCAGTAGTTTTCAATAAATAAACTACTACTTTTCGGAGGTTAAATAAGATCTTCCACGTGCACTGCTACTTGGGTAATCTAATTACAACAGCAGAGCTTTTGTAAAACCAGTAAAGAAATCTGCAGGGTGACGCATAGGTCTGGGGCTTTGGTTGTCGTATCCTGTTCCTCCCCCACTTTAAGAAGAAGAAGAAAAAAAAAAGTTATAAACGTCCCAGAGCTGCTCATGAGCACATCACAGACTATCTGATCTTTCAGCAGAAATGAAAACAGCTCTTGCAGCAGCCTCACTTTATTCTCAAGGCAGACTGGTGCTGTCTTATACAACCGCTGGCTCTCACTACCCCGCCAGCGCTTGCACTGTGCAGATGAAGGGAAATGGGAGAGAAGAGGAAGGAAGGGAAAGAGAAAAAAAAACCCACAACACATCACAAAAAAAAAAAACAAACAACCCCACATTACTGCAGACCAGATGGGAACATTCCACATGACCAAACCAATCAATCACCTCGGTGGGGCGCAGGTGCAACACAGCCGTGTAGCAACACACCATTTCACAGTCTATCGGGCACAAACACATGGTCACCAATCAATGGCACCCCCAGGACCTGGGGGGGAGGCTCTCTCGAGCCTTACTGGTCCATGCCTGATGACTTCATAATCACACATCATTTCATTCACTGGAGGATACAAACCAGCATTCTAATAACCTTCCCCCGAAACCGGTCATGTTGTGCATATTAATAGAGTGCTGGGTAGAGCTGGGTAGAGCTGAACCACCGGCTCCATGCTGCAATCTGAGCAGAGCCTACAAGAAGGAAACAACCTGAAGCTAAGAACTTCTGCCCCAGCAAGGACTGTCAGCTCACACCTGGATCAATGGCAAGATTATTCATTTTGCCAAAATAAGCTGTGCACGATGCTCACACCTTTCACAAAGCAACCTTTGAACAATAGCAAGCAAGCAGAGATAAAGGACAAAGTGGGATAAAAATCAATGGCAGAATGTGCTTATGTACTCTGTGGCAAAATTCTGAAACAAACAGGACCACTGGTAACAAAAAAAAAAAGTTAAAACTATTTAAAAATTTTCTATATGCTTGGCCAATGCTCTCAGTTAAAGAAATTTTATTTCTTTTAAAGCAAGTATCACAGCTAAGTTTTAAAACAAGCAGATAAAAAATTACACATAATGTGATCATGCCACACTAAGATTTCAATCAGAGTACTAGCAGCTTTCAACTACAGTTTGCAAAAAAGGACAAATGTTAATTGATATTTGTGTCCTGGATGACTTAGGAGTATAAACATTAGAGACATAAGAATACAGAGATATTTTGTCCAGGGCCTATCACATTATACTGCTAAGTATTTGCACTGTTACAGATACTCAGAAAACAAATGAGACAAGGAGCACATCTTTGAAAATACATTATGCCTTGGGGCTAAAAGTCAAATTAATCACATCTGGAATGTAAAAGTCTAAACAAACTATTAAGATGCACTTTTCATGGTTAGAATGCTGTAAGTGCCCAGGTAGACAGGACTCTTATCATCTGGTATCAAAGACATTATTTTTACTTCTGTTTTTCTCAAATTATTTCTATACAGAGCTGACACCTCTGAATTATACAGTTACATTAGCCAAGTCTAGCATCTAAGTCCCTCAGCTTCACTTTTGGATAAAAATTTGCTGAGAACTATTTGGAAAACACATTTAGTAGGCGTGATAAGAGAATGGTTGTTAGGTTGCACTCTATAGCACTACATGTTGCTTTAGGTCAATTACAACTCCTCCTTTCCCATCTGAGGAGGCTACACAAAGGGACTACAGCACACTTTAATTCAATAATACAAGGACAGGGAAAGAAATAATGTCAGAAGGAGAAAGCACATTCTGTAATAGTTGGAATCCACATAATTTGGTAATTTATACTGCTGCAGGTCCTTTTATCTTCTTTCCTTGGCTTTCACCCTTCCCTATCTCAAAGATCTCACAAAAAGGCACAAAAGCATTTGCATTTTGCGCTCAATTCGAAGTCTTGGTCTGACTAATCTTCTCACAGGGCCAAATCTGAGTTCTGTAATCCAAAAACTCTGTACAATATAAAGGTAGCAAACTTGGTGTTGTTAGACAGAGAAGCACAGAAGGGTTGAAGAACAAATGTAAATAAAACATCAGAACAGTATTATCATCTTTTTGCAGAATTATGTTGACCAGCAGCAGATCAGGAAGTGTTCTCTTTCACTAGAATGAAAAACCTATTAATCAATGAATCATTAAATTAAGGGCCTGATGATCAGTTCTATTCTAGGCACTTCCAGAATTACTGTAGTATCTAGGGAACCTACAGTGTTAAGATCAGAATACCTTCTTTAATAAGATTGAGTTTTTTAGATTAAATTCAGCTTCTTTTATTTTGAAAGCCCTTGAAAAGAAATGAAAAATGTTGTATAATGAATTAAGTACTAATAGTTGTCACACTTCATATGCAACACGGGGCAAGTTGATGGCTATACTAGACTTGACATCTCTGAAGAGGCAAACACCTCCCAGCTGGTAACATTCACAATGGAAAGGGCTGGGAGGAACTTGACAAAGAATCTCATCGAAAATTAACAAGCTTCACTAAAGCTTACCCCTACCTGGAAATATTAAGCATGAGGGAGAACAAGGGGACAGCCAGCACAAGTGTCCAGGCCAGCCTGAGCACCTCTGCTGCCATGCTACACACAAGGCTCTGATAGGAGTCATGTCCAAGGCACTAAACCTCTTCTGATACTCAGACAAAACTGATCCTCTCTCCTCCTTGGCCTCGGTGGGAAAGGAGCAGCGTTTTGCTTGCTCATGACATAATTACTCCTAAAAAACCTAAGACATAGCAAGTGAAGGCTCAGCTCCATGCACAGAAACTAGAGGACAAAATTTATCAGAGAAACTTCAAAAGAAAGTGTTTTCCAAGATGGAAAAGATGGATGTTACTGCTTGTAAGCAAGGCAGTTTCTGCAAAGATAGCATGAAATTCAGAGGCAAATTTTAGCTAACTTCTGAAAACAATTTTTTAAAAGTGCATGGCACAGGTATCAGGGATCAGTTGTTGTATTAAACATATAGACTATCATGTCATCAGGAGAACAGTAACAGGTTTTAATCAGCTTATTGAAATCATTGAAGGAGAAATGACAACAGTAACATGAATTTTAATCTACAAACAGTACATACCTCCTGAGATTTCCTACAGCAAAGGACTTCAGTGAAGATCTGCTCTTACTACATTTTCTTACTGCTAAAATACAGTTATCAATACATTATAATTCCTAAGTATATCTTGTCTAAACTAAAAATTTGTAAGCAGCAGCTTTGATTTACTCATTCATTAAAATTAGACACCACCACTGTTCAAGAAGACTGAGATAGAAGTTGATGACCAGGACAGTTATAAAAAGTTAACTCATCTTGTAAGTAGTTAACTTGAAATGGATTTCAGAAAGAGGTACAGTATTACAAATATAGAAAAATCAGTATTTGCAATAAAAGAGGTGAAATTTTTTCAGAATTTATGACAGTTGAAAATGCTTAAATAAGACACAGTCAATGCAAATGTTACCCTAGCAAGCCAAAGATGTACATTTGCTTGATATTAAAAAAAAAAAAAAAGCTTTACAAAAGTAATTTGATAAGTAGAGCTGAAAACAGAAAACATAGCTAAAATTAGGTATATGCTTCCCTTAGAGCACATGCATTCAAATCCAAAGCAAATCTGTAACACTATTAAGAATATTCAACATCTTTACTATAGGGACATACAAACCCAGCCAAATTGAATGCACTGAGGTTCAGATACAAGCTGCTGCTTAACTGGTCCCTCTTATCTGATCATCTGTACTGGTGTTACTCAGCTTTATCCAGGGTCAACAAAAACTATTCATTTTATGTTTTGCCTAACTGGATTCCTTATGATCAGCTGTTAGCATTGAGCTGTGTGATTTCCATTCAGCCTTCACAGCTGGATTCATTATAAAAAGAATATTAAACCTTAGGCAGGCATAACCCGCTTTGACTTCAAAATGCATTTTTGTAACTAAGCACGCTGTACTTTCAGGTATTAAGTAAAATTTTAATTCCAATAAAATTCTGTCAAATTTTACACCACACCAACTGTATATATTTAAAAATTTCCAGTAGCTGTCCAAGTTTGCAAATGTAAAAAAGCTAACAAAACCATTATTTTTAATGAGGAATGAAAAAATCGGGAAAAGAAGCAAGATTTTGATTATTTGCTTCTCTCAGTAAAATTCTCATTGCAAAGAGTTTGAATTACATTGAAGCTAAGGAGGTTTTTTTTTTTTTTTTATGGTATGTGGAATGTCTTGTGTTTTGTTTTTACAGTATTTACTGATTTGGTTCTTAAGGACTTCTCTCTGACATTCTAAACAAAACCAGGGATTTTTAAGTTATGATAGAGAGAACGCCTACATTGCCTAGAGATATTTTATATTTGAAGGCTGCTCTATATAACGAAAATATTCTCCACAAGATGGATATTCTTAAAAAAAGAAAATTAAGGGGAAAAAAAGGGAAGCCTGTGAAATTTTTTTTTATGTAGATTTGTCTTCCAAAACAGAAAATAAATGAGCAGCTTCACCAACAATGATTATTTAAGCAAATATGTTAAAAGGGTCAACAGGACAGAAGGGAGAAAGGAAGCACAAGGTGGAAAAGGTGGTTCTGTGTAAAAATGCAAAATATGAAATTTGGCCATCTAGTACTTCTCAGGGATTTTTTTTTCCATCTCTTTTTTTATCTCACTGCAGAAGTCTGCTCATGAAGAACAGAGGAGTTTCTCAGGGGGAGGGAGCAGAGAAGGCAAATGGCCTTCTCCTCCTCATGACAACAGACCCTGACCAGGCTAAAAAAGGGATTCAGGGACTCTGCTGACCACACCGTAAAGGAAGAACACAGGAATACACATTGCCAAACAGGCAGTCAAAAGCAAAAAGGCAGGAAAGGGCAGGAATATAAATAATTAAGGAGAAAACAAAAAAAACACACTAAAATCAAAACAAAAAGAAAGCTCAACAATTTACTTTCTGTAGTTTATCACTTTCCATGTCTTACTGCTGACATACTACTTTCTATAAGTAAGAAAAAAATGGGCAAGATATACCTTGACACAAAAAAATGGCCAGTGCATATAAGACTACTGAATATGAAAACTGAACAACTGGATATGATTTCAGCTTTCTTGCTATAAATTTTGAACTATTTAAAAAGCATGAATTGCATTAAATCTTAAAAACATGGTGCATTTTTAACATATTCTTCATAGGATGGTCCCCAAGGCTCCCCATCACAAATTTATGGACTCCTAAAAGGAGACAATTGACCAGATATCTATTCAGTACCTTGAGCCTTCAGGTTTTATTACGAGCTGCCCCTAACCCTATGTCACAGGCCAATACAACTAAAGAATGTATCCAAAGAGAGACACTATCAGGAAAACTACACATAGGTTTATTAGCAATGAAGACAAAAAAAAGGAAAAAAACCCCAAACAAACATGAAAACACATTTTGGACAGAATCCTGCAACTACAATCACCTGACATAATTCTTGTAACAAAATAAATTTTAAAAAAACCAGCTTCAAACAAAATTTTTATCGAGATTGTCTTTTTTAAATGTCTAATACTTTTTGTGGCTGTTTTCTGATATTGGTCAGCATTGTCCTCTCTATACATATTTATACAATGTGACCCCTTTTGCTATTTACATGTAGAAATAAAATAATGAACAAGTTTGGATTTAGTACTTTCTGGTCACAGCAGATGAAGCTCAGATGGCTCGAACAGAACATCCTCAGGGAGACAGAGCCATGCCAGAGGCCTTGGGAGCAGAAAATCTTTAGGCAAAGTGATTCATCATGTGTGGCAAGATAACTGTGACATCTAAAGATTGTTGCCTTGAGCAGCATGGTACATGCTACAAGGGATCAAGCATTCTGAAAAGGATCCACGCACATCTCAGAAGCTTCAGGAAAAAGGACGTGTTTACAGCAACAAAATACCAGACAATAAAAATGTTTGTGAATTTGGCTTTTGCAGCGGAAGACTATGAAGTTCCCCTAACATAGAAATAAGCAAATTTTTACTAATTTCACATTCAAGCTCTCTCTCTCAGTCTAACCAAAGGATTTTTTAATGACTCTTCCTTCCTCCAATGTAACTGAACCATAGCCTTGTAAGTTTGTTAAAAAGTTGGCCATAAATAAATTATTTTTCTACTTCAAAACATATTTTTTTTATACTGGCTTTTATTATCCTTTTCTCCATTCACCACAAAATCTTCTAACAAGAGTATCAGAAAGTGCATTATTAAACTTCCACTCCAATGTTTCGGTCTACCAAATTGAGTAGACAACAATCTCTCCTGAGGAAGCAAACTTTTACTGTATTGACACAGCAGCCCTGGTCAGAAACTGCTCTTAAAGACCTCTTAGAAGATACCAGTTTTGACTGCACCAGTGTCTCACAAACAAGCAAAAAGACCCACACTGGAACAGAAGAAAGACTCCTCTGCCATGGAATCCTACCAACCACAAGGACCAGTTACAGGTGAGGAGAGAAAGAACGACAAAAAACTAGAGCAAATGTGAAGAACGTTATGCTTTCAGTTTCAACAGTCAACAGCGTTGGACCAAAATCAGGACCTGACTGTAAGCAACAGCAGAGCATCCTCAGGTTTAAAACTTTATTTTCTTTATATTTAAGATTAAGGAAACAGAAAGACAATATATACCTACAAATACCAACTTATCTGCACAAACCCACAAAAAATGGCCTTTCTTAAAACAGTCAGAAAAGTCAGACCACGGAAGACAGACAAGCCAGGTAAAGACAGGAAAAAAAAACCAAGTGCAGCTGAGTGCAAGCCTGATGGAAGTGCTCAGGTGGAACAGTGAATTGATCCAGATGGGTGCATTCAAGGGACAAGAATGCAGGTTTAACAGCACAGTAAAACTACAGTGAGATTATACTCTATATATTTGAGGACAGATTATCCTGTTGATTATTTATTAAAGTGTATATTAAAGTTTACATTATTTTCTACCTCTGATGTTTTGGCATTCTTGGAAGGAAATTGGACTAGTAATAAGAAATTGTCTTATATTAACAACCAAGAAAGCAGCATAAAAGTATCACCAAGAAAATAAGGAAGATCAGACATAAGGGCAGTGGCAACTTCAGAAACACAGCTTGCAGTTCAATAGCAGTGCTGAAACTGATTATCATGGGAATAACAGTGGTTTAGAGCACAGGTTAAAAGAAGAAAAATAGTTACTGAGGCCTGGCTAACATTTTCTCCAAATGAATCACTGTCTCCCAATTTAGTATTTTATTCTACATTGGTTTACTGGCATTTGCACTATGTCTCTTTCATGAGACCAGGCTGGGGGAGGAGGGAGAGGCACTCAAAACAGAACCTCTGAGCAGTACAACCAAGTAGGAAGCTTGCCTGCATATCACAGAATGTCAAGCAAGCATTAAAGAGGTAGTAAAAACTCAGTATCTTGAGTTCAAGGCATTTGTGTTCCAAATTGTCTTCCATGCAAGTAAAGAGATAAATCAATAAAGAAAATCCATTATATTTTTTAAAATAATTCTTCATCTTTACTCTGTTACAAATGTATTGCTGAAAGCCCACTGCTATTGTGTATACACACGCAAACTATCCTACATAAAATGGTTACCGAGAGCCACATGGACTTTTTCTTTCTGCCAAACCATATTCCTTTTCATAGTTTGCAACTGTGCCACTGGACCAATCAAAACCAGCAAAATTTCTCTTCTCACCCCTCGCCCTTTATTCCTCTGCTCCAAAATGTTGAAGAAACGTGTTCATAGTCAATTATTTTAACAGCTTCACAAAGTTACTGCTTTTTTTTACTACGTACCTTTTGAGCCACATTTCTAGAAGATACATTTCTAATGTAATAACAAAAATATAAATGAAATAAGAATATACACATATACCAGACAAAAGTATCCATTACAATTGCGCACAGGGCCTGGTGCCAGATAGCTGTCAAACAAAGGAACAAAATCATACAGTTGTTTGGCACTCAAGGCTGAAATCATTGTGAAACATGCACTGTTTATAAATTGTCATTGATGAATAAAGCACTGAACAAAAAAATTAAAGGAAATGCAGCCAAGCACCAAAAAGACAAGCCAATCATTGCTCCTCCTCCCACCATTTTCAGTATTCCAACAAAATAAAATAACCCCTGAGCCCCCAATATGCTGGGCAACAACAACATAGTGTGGATAAACTGAGCATTGCATGAACAAGTGACTTCAGACTGTGCTTTCATAGGTCAGTGCAAAGCACCCAGAAATGTGATAGACTCAGTCGCTTGAAAAAGAATGGCATGTGGATTTATCAGCTTTTTTATTTATAAAGTAATATCTTAAATGATAGTAATGCTTGTGACATTTATCTTAAGCTTGAAAAGATCAGTCCCTGAAGATGTAAAGAAAAATTGTTTCAGTGATGGTAAAAATATACTAGCAGGTCTTTTGCCATTGAACATAGCAGTGCTGAAAAACCACCCCACCCATCATTGGGAAGAAAGATTTAATTCACATCAGGTGAAAGGATGACATTTATCAAATGTACAGACTTAGTTAGAATTGTATCCTTAAAAATAATCAAGAACTCAGTTTATGAGCTTGCATATCTGTACCAATCTCAGTATCTTTTAAGCTTGAAGCTGTATAATAACCCAATGTATCTATTTGAAAACAAAATCTCCTGTAGCACTATAGAAAAACTCACGTAAATATGCAAAAAATCTATTTTGACTAATAGGTAGAATATTAAGGTGTGCTAAATACTTTGTATGATACAACACATAAGTAAGCTTCTACAAATTCCTCTGAAGTGAAAGGGTGACATAATCAGAAGATTCTCTCCAATACCTCATAAGGCAATGTGACTTGAGATAGGCAAAGCATATTTAAGAAATATGCTTCTGTAATGAATTAATTTTCATAAATCTCTATGCAAGCAGGACAATCTGCCTGTAGTTTAAGTTGGAAAGTACCTCAAGATTGCAAAGAAGTATATAAACAAATTGAATCTGAGGTGGCATCTCTTAATGGACTAGCAATATCTGAAAGAAAAATATGTCACAAGAAAGGAATACAGTCAGAACAAGTTTTATTTATCTTAGCAAAATAGGAAGGCAAACTTCACTTTGCTCCTATGAAGCAGAAAATATATTTAAAACTGCAGTACCCTGGTAAAAGCTGTACAAGTCCACTCTTTCCTATCTCGGCAGAACTTATTTTAAACATCATACAATTTTTTAAAATTACATTCATGCACTTAGGTACTCAACACAGACACCAGGGATTTGCCTTGAAGCCTATGAGATTGTTAGCAACTCACACATTACTCTCAAGACTACTGCTTTCTATGTCCCAATGTGTAAGTGGAAGAAATTGCAAGATGCCTTACTTGTATTGCATTCATGCCTAATGGCTTATTTTAGAGGCCCCTATTATACTGGGAAGTAAACTAAAATTTTTTTCTTGTGAAAATAGTACTGGTTTTGCACATGGTCTGTACAATGGGATTTAAGGTTTTACATTCACATATTATATATTTTAGCACACTTATCTCCCAAACACCTTTAAGGCTCATAGCCAGACCTCAACAGTTTTAGGAAAGACTGTAAAATGAGTCTCAACTTACTTCAAAAGTAATTGCTCAGTTTCTTCTGCATTCCCATTTCAATGAGCTCTTATTTCATCACTGAAATTAAGACTACTGCTTTCACTACATGCATCAGTAACAATAATCCCAAATACTGTCAGTTTCTTTCATCTGCCTGTAACACAGCATCACATAAAATGATGGCACAGCTTTACTCCTACTTCATCTTCAGATGAGGGACCACTGTGAGCATCTTCCAAAAAACCCCCCAACCAAACAGCTGCCTCCCTACCAAAAGCTATCCTGGTGAAGCTTCCACATACAAGGATAACAAGGATTCTATTTCTCAAAGTGACCCTCCATCTGGATGCCTAAGAAATAACTCCACAGAATTTTCAGCTGACTTCCCAATATACATCTATGCGTGAGAGTGACAGAAGCTGAACACCCATCTGAAAGCCACAGTGCTGCTATCCTTCAGAAAACTGTAAAAGACAGCAACCTACAAAGCCTTGCAAATAAAGCAAGGTATCACCATTGCTTCACAGAATGAGTTGCAGTTTCTCTGGTCTTCTGCACATTTCTGTCTGTTCTGTGTAAAAATCTCTCAGACACTTTTTAGAAACAAAACCTTGATGCAATGTTCGATCATGTGTCCAGATTTTATTTTCAAAATCAAATGAAAAAAATCTTTTCTTTCAATGATACTTGTTCCCAAAGTCCACTATATAGCTGACACATATCCCTCGATTTGTAAGCTGCCGTGGGTGTGCAAATGCAGTAGCCACTCAGGCAACTCCCAAGGACACGAGTATCTTCATCCACCTAAAAAATGAAATTACTTCCTTTATAGGCTCGCTCATTCAGCCGTTTTGCTTTCCCCTCTGAGGTGCCTGTGTATCTAAACAAAGTCAGGTTTCCAGCAGCAACAAACATTTGACTCGCTAAAATCCAGTCTCTAAAGAAAACTATTAACAACTTCAAATCAGACTAATGCAAATACTATAATGCCCCAAATCACAAAAGTCACTTGTTTTGGCACAAGTGGCCTAGTGACAACATTTTGGTTGATCAGTTCAGTATTTAATCACTGCATACAGGCTGCTGCATTATTAAAAACTGGACTGGTAGCAAATGACACGCTACAGCTACATGCATGCAAGAAAGAAAAAAAAAATAATGGAATGAAATAGAGATTAAGTAAATGATTTTTATGCACCTGGTTATAAGCAAACATCTTTATTGCAAAACAAAGACAAGACATGAAAAATTACAAAATTATCTTTTAATCACCAGTGAGCTTTCTACAGTCTCCTATTTGAACAGGATAATAGTTATTATGTAGATCCCTAAGCAACTGCCTCATGGGGAACTTACATCACCACTATGGGAAAGAATCACCCCCTCCTCCCTTCTCCCTGGAAAGGAGGCTTGGTGCCTTCAGACAAACTGAAATTTGAAATCCTACAGCTTCACCCAGCTGATCCCATCCACTGGAACACATCTACAAGTGCCCAGGGATGGCAGGAACCACAGGAGAGAAATATGCCCTTTCAGCATTTCATGCACTGATGAGCCTTGTAACATAAACATACCCTGAAGCAGCTAAACTGACATGTTATAACAAAGAGAAAAGGCAAGACTTAAAAATTTCATCAGATTACTATTTATTCCCCTTTTCAGAGGCAGAGTACATTGTGAATAAATAAACACAGTATTAACTAAAGACCAAGCTTCACAGAAAATAAATTAACAGAACTAAAATATTTCAGAATTTAAAAGCTACTGAATTGCAAGTTTAAATTCCCAGACTGGCATTTCAGAAGTACTTAGTATGATACTAATTCTTGTGTTTAAGTATGAGACCTTTTTGAAGGTGGCAATATTTCATCTTCCTCCAGCACAAGTAACACTAGATCCCACTTTTTCTCCCAGTGCACGCAATGCTACTGCCTGGGGCTACCAGAACTGCAAGTTCTGCTCATGGGACACTCCTGTGGATCCTGTGAAGGTACCTGTGGCACTAGCCGTAATCCAGTGAAAAGTAACAGCCCCTCTTCCTAGTGTGACATTAAATCCTATACTTTGAAAGATTTTCAAGGAGAAATTTCTTCACTTTCTTACGTACCAGGAAGAAAAACGTCTTTTTTGTTTTTAATTTACTTGAACCCACAGCCCTGCAAACTTAGTCTGAAAGCAACTCCAGCACTGAATGGAGATTATAAAATCTTTTAAACTGGCCCAACAGCACCCGTCCTCATTCAGGATGAGCTGCCTCAGCACTCGGGCACAGCCTGGCAGCAGCCGATGCCGGGCGGGGGGAGCGCGGCCGCTCTGCACCTGCTCACCCCTCACCTCCTGCGCCGGGAGCTGCCGCAGGCACCCGGGAGGCAGGGGACAGGCAGGGATGGGCAGGCAGGGGACAAGCAGGCAGGCAGCTGCGGCCTCCTATGCACCTACCTGGCAGACCCACACCTGAGCACCACCTGAGGAGCATGGCCAGGGCCCCTCTGCACAGCTGCTAACTAGGAAGAAGGTGGAAGTCTCTCGGGGGAGAGAGCACAAGCAGACACCTGCTACAGCATAGCGTTACAAAGGACAGGAGCTCCCTGCTGCATTGCTAGAAAGCCTGGAGGTATTACTGTGTTTAAAGAAATGCTGGGAAAGCTATTTGATTGAAACATTACAGTAAACAGAAGGGAGAACTAAGCTTAACACAAACTCGCGAGAGCGAAAACCCAAGGGTAAGAATGCCCTGCACTTAGCACTGTCACTAAATGACTGTGTAATTTAATTTCCCAGAAAGCCATTAGCTTTCACAAAAGGAAAATGAAGAGCAGATGAGAGCAATTCTTTGGTGTGAGTGGAATTTATTTAATATAATACCTGGGAGAGAAAAGAAAGATAAATCTGAAACTGTACCAACAGATACAAAACATCACTACTCTATAAAGCTTCAGCCTGCAGATTTGCAGCTATTACTAACCTGCATGTAAGGTCCAAAGTTTAGGGAACTCAGGAGGGACCGAGGAGAGCCTGGCTCTGCCCAACACACCATGCCAGAGTGAGGCCACAGCCAGATTCGGAAACACACCAGGATCAGAAAGATTGCTAGCTTGAAAGTAATGTTGGCAGAAGTACAGCCATTCTTACAAACCTACAGCATCAGGCAACCAAATCAGGTACGTGAAAAGTAACTGAAAAATCAGAAGGCATCCCAATCCAGATATTGATCCCTCATTTATATGATTAATCCACAAAATGAGTTTGTAAGTTCACAGTAACTTGAAAGACTACCTTTGAAAATTCATGAAATTTGACTTCAACCCATCAAGAACATTAGAGAAAGACCTGCTACAAAAAACCTCAAAATGTATTACTCTGCTTCCATTACCTAGTACCATGTTTGGTTCTTTCACCTATTTATTTCAATCAGGACAAGCATTATATTTATCCTTTATATCCGAAGTATAGAGTATAAGAAATTCTATTTTTATTAACAATCTGAATAGTTTGTAGCTCTAATTACTGTAACAAGCTTCTGTGCTCTTCCTCATAAATACTGACTGCTGTGCAGCTTGACATCCCTGCATTGTCAGGTCCTCTGTACTCTTAATGCTGGCCATAAGAAAATATGTCCATACCCAGCATGACCAAGACAGTTTTTTACGAAAAGGAGCACAGTTACTACCTCACTATGACACCAACAGAGGTGAGTATTACAACATCAAGATGATATGAAATGAATGAGTAAACACAGCCCTGTTTAATTATAAGGAAGTATACTTGATAGAAAATTTGGACGAATTATCTCTGCTTCAAGGGGCCAATTTCAACATAGCAAGCTTATATTCAACTGCTATCTTTTCACTCACTATTGATTAAATTTTTTTAATGCCATTTTGTCTTGTACAAGTTTATGGAACTCTATGCTGATGATGAAAATGGAGCACAGAAGTTTTACCTTTATTGTTTCTACCGCTTGTGAAAAGAGACACCCGAAAGAAATGAAGACACACGCGTCAAATATTCAAGACAGGCCAACAAAAACCCCTTCATGCTGTATTCAAGAATCATCTGCTTGCTTTCTTCCTTCCTTCCTGGTAAGCAGAAAAGCTCAGTCCAGGAACCAGTACAAGAGAAGATACAGTATCACATGCTTGAGGGGCCAAGGAAAAAATTATTTCAACTTGCAAATGCATAGTACTAACAGGCAGCACAATTACAGATAAAAGGATCTTGTATTCTTGTGAATTGTTTCCTAGACCGTAATTAAAACAGAAACTACTGAATAAGCGAAAGATTATCAAGTCTAAATGGAGCTACAATACCATCAATATATCTTAGCCTGATATTCTACATATCTCTCTGGATAACAACAGACTATGCTGGTGCCAAGAGGATTCAGTGATTTTACTTAAAATACAAGCGACGGCCCTTCTTTTTTTGTACTAACGAATCAACAGGATATTCTGGAATTCATTAGTGAAGAACACTAACCAATCCAACATAATAGCTTTACTTCCTCTGCAAAACACTTCAGAAAATATCTAAATGAATATGGAAATGCATCTTTCTGTGGCAAACTTGTTCATTATTGAATCATTATCAACTCTTGTTAGTCAAAATTTCTCTCTTTTGCAATGTACAAGATCATTAAAATGTTTGAGAGCTCCATCATGAAAGACAGTGGCACTTTATAATCCGCTATCTCTTCAGGCAAATATGCTTATGGCTGAACATAATACACAAAATAACAACATCCCCTTGACACACAATTCTTTCTTTTAATGGTACTCTTAAGTGTTGACAGAAATGCTGAAATATGTTGTCACTCTTTTTTTTTTTTTTAATAGTCTTTAACTATTTCTAAGATGTATTTCAGTCATGATAAAAATGTTGGGAAGGGATGTGTTTCTTAGATCTTTAGTATTGAAACCCAGACACTTCACTCCTGTTAGCCTAGGGAGACATTTCATATAAGCTCATGTTCATGTTCTTAGCCTCCATCATCTGAAGATCACAGAATAAAAACACTTTAAATATTACCCATCATATCATGGCTTGGCTTTGTGAACAAAGATTTAAGTTATATCACCTACAGTAACTAATAAAATGGATACTTTCATTCTATTCATAGGAATATGCCCACAACTTGATATTAACTAATGGTGTAATTTTTTTTTTCAATAATAGGCAAAAAAATGATAAACACACACACACCATGGCACTACATAAAAAACTACTTTTTAATGTAGCTTTTTTCATACCTCTCTCCAAACTCTCAACATCAACTTAGGATACACTGTGAAAGTTCATGACATAAAACTATGATATAAGAAGCTGCATTCCATACTGTTACAGAATTAAAATTATTTAATTTCTTTTAGTTATCACAACCCTTTTAAAAGCTTACTTAAGAGTTTTGAGTTGTGTATTTCTTAGGGATACATACTGAAAGCTTTCTATAATTTATTTCTACATGCAGCAAAGAATTAAGTGCTATTTCTCCCACAAAGTAAAACCTGTAAAAACTGTTGTTAGATGTAAAGCATCACAAAACTATTTCAGTTCATAGCTGCTTTGGGTAAGTGACTGACACACACCTACCATTCTCTCTACAGAACAATCTCAATGGAGGCTTCCTCTCAAAAAACTGGATTAAAGATGTAGTTCTACTATGTTTGATGGAATTACCTACCCTTTCAATACAACTGAAAAACTAAGAAGAGAGTTGCAGATATTTTCTTCATATATTTAAAGGCATATACCATTTAGAAATCTGATGGCTCAACATAAAAGCACATGCAAACAGTTTGTCTTTGGCAATACCAATAAAAAAACAAATTTTCAAACACTGCAATATATTTTTGTGATATAAAACCAGCATCAGCTACAAAGCCTATAGCCATTCTATACATGTCACTGATCAAACTACAAAAGAAGCAATTAAGTACCTTGTCTTTTTAGTCTCTTGTATTTAAAAAAAGACTACGTATTTTAAACAGTGTTGGGGGAAGCTCTACTCTGCTTTATCAAAATAACTTAGGGAAATAACATTTTAGCTTTACTGTCTTCAGATATAATTATCATCCACCAACTGCCATGTACTCTCTAAACACAAGCTACACAGTAGTTTTAAAACTATGTATTTTCAGGTTCATATATGAAAGTTTAAACAAAATTCTGCTTTCAGCAGTAGCTGTGCTTTGTCTGCCTCTATTTCAGAGAAAATTAAAGTAGTAAACAAAGACTGAGCAAAGTAGAAAGATTTCCAAAAGAAATTGCAGACCACCAGGATTTGGATTTAGGTAATCCACTTAGATTACCATGGCTATGTCTTTAAAGGACAATACTGAGATGACAAAATAGGTCATGTCTACAAGACTCAGAATATATAAGTGAAACAATGCCAAATGAACAAACATCCAGAGTCAAGCCTAAGTTTAAGATACAAGAAAGAGAAAATTGTGCCAAGATCATGTATTGTCAAGCAATAAATATTTTAAAAACAACATTTTTAAGCCATCAATACATTAACATGTTTCAGGTAGCACAATAGTGCAGGCAAGGAAGAAAAAGCTTTACCTATACTCAAGCCCACAAAATAATACACATTTTGCCTGTTTGTTTTTCCAGTTTCAAAAGCAGAAACTGATGAACACCCATAGGCCTTGAAGTAGTAACATTTGTGGAGCAAAGTAAGGGTTTGAATCTATTTTGAGAAGCTACACCATTTCTAATATAACAAATATCAAAGTAACTAGGAAATGAAAAATAAGAGGCAAGTTCTCAAATGACTAACTGAAGAAAAGTTTAATGTAAATTGTTATGTAGTTCAGGAATCAACAAGTGTAACGGTAAAAAAAATTAAATGCACAAATTAAAAATTCCTGTATCTCTCTCCTCAGCAGAAGGTAAGGAAAATTGAGCTTTAAAATAATTGATTTTGACACATCTGTTTTAAATTCTAAAATCAGAATATATCAGTTCTCTAAATCAAGTTAAGAAAATCTATGTGGCTCCTTCTAAAAGGGCCTGCACAAGGGCCTTTATGAGGGATCTGCCCAACGTAAAAAGATTTCAATACTAAAGTCAGTGTTGCTGCAGAAACAGAGCAACTTCCAGATGCTTGACATGTCAGGCCTAGACAAGGAAATGAAAAATGTCTCTTTCTGACCAAAGAGGCTTTGAGGGGATACTTGTAGAGAATTACCTACTTACCCATCAGATTTGAGTTCATGAAAGGTGTCGGGGACAATCCTTCATGGGGCCCTAATCGACTGTCATTCAAGTGATCACTGTAATGAGGACTGTCTGCAAAACCCTGGAGAAAAAAAAAAAGACCAGAGTATTAAACAGATTATTTGGCAGCCCTGCTAATTGAGTGTAATGACACTTTCCTAATTAAATGTGCAGAGTCACAATTGGTCATTAATCACAAAAGTTGGCTTTCGTGTCTCTCTCAGAAATTACTCCCTGCCCACATTTTTCTTTCTCCTGGTCTTCTATTTCTCCATCAAAAAGAAGCCATATAATTTCTTAATAATTTGTGTCCCCATGGACAGTGTTTCTAAAAACTAAATAGTATGGAGATATTCTGATATTTGAATCATCTTAGTGTTAGGTTGCTAACCACTGAAAGAGTAAAATTAGTTTGAAGAACTCAACTGATTTTTTTCCCCCTAAGGTTTTTGTTTGCATTAACAACACAGTAAAAAAGTCAGGAGAGAAGCTGACATTGGGAAACAATATTAGTAGAAAGGAGAAGAAGAAATTGCTTTTCTCCTTGCAGCCTGCTTTAACTGTTACAGATTAATAGGTATTTTGACACTATCACATTACTAAACACCATAGCTCAATAACAAAAGGTCTACTTCCAGATAGTGATTAAACAAACAACTTTGTCACCCATTTGCAAAAAAGCACTCATTGAAATACTGTTTTGCACTTCTCTGGTAGTATAGCCAACTTAGCAGGCTTGGAGTGACCTTCATGCAACAAGGTAACAGTGGCCCATTGAAAGCTCAGGACTGAAGTACAGAAATAGAAAACACAGAAGTCCTAAGTTGTACATATGATTTAATTTAATCCAATTACTTTAAATTCTTTTTTGAAAAAAATGCTTTCAGCTTTTCCATACAAAGGTATGAATATGGTATTTGCCTTTCAGACCAGTTGTGCACTTAAGCACTTATTCTATACCAAAACAAGGCAAACCTGACACTCAAAATTGCACCTCGTTTGTGGCCAAAGTTTTGGTAAACACTTCGTAAACCTTATCTTAGAACCCCCACTTCCTCACTCCCCTAAGTCTGGTAGAGAGAAACCTATAGCTCAGGCCTAATTAAGGGAGGGAGGAAAATTGTTCACAGCTCCTAGAAACCATTCCAGGTGCCCTGGGACTATGAAATCATCAATCATTGAACATTTATCATTTTTTCAGACCGCAGGCTCACATTCAAGACAACATTAATGGGGCTGAAACAGGCCTCACTATCTTTGCAGGCGTTCTGTCAGTTCTACCAAAGGGGCAGTAACTGAGGGCTAAATAACTGTCAAATCACTAGCACTGCTTATGGATGCTTGTCACAACTCTTGCTGCTATTCGGATTTACAAGTAATCTTCTGGGAGTCCCAACTCCCAAAAGAATCTTAGGCTGACTTGATCTACTTCAGAATCGGTGATACACGTGTGATAGGCATCCAGAAACAATCTTTGTGACATTTACAACTTGGTTATGACCACAAGGGTGTCCTCTGGTAACCATGACCTAGCCCTGTCTGTCAGACAAGCAGCGTGCAGCAGCAGCTGCCAAGGAAATGGAGTTGCTCCTAGCTAAGGTCACCACATGTGGTTTATTTTTATGCTGAAATGAAACAAAAAAACCTAAATCTGCTGAAGAAACCAAAATTTGCAAATTGAGGACCAAAGAAAACAAAGCTTTTGAGCAGGTAGTGTCCTATTTGTCTCTCTGTTTGCTCTTGTTGTTATGAGTTTCTTTAAAACCTTTTTCTCTCAGACAATACTTCAATTACTTTTTTTTTTTTTTAAAGAAACTAGGAAGGACACTACCAATGATACAAAAGAATCTGCATCTCAGACGTTCATACGAGGCCTAGACAAGCCCCAGAAACTGAAATCTTCAAGACATCTTTCCTTACAAAGTAAACAATAAAACTATTGAAAAAATAAAAAATACAATCCGTCTCATACACAGTTACACATCAGGCAACACAGTCTACCTAATGCATAGGATTAATAATGCTTCAATCCAAGCTAACATTGCATACTGCCCCCCAGAATAGACTGACTAGGTAGGTAGTTTACTGGGTAGCTTACTTCTACTGGTAGGTGGGTAGTGTACGCAAAGAAATGTTCTTCTCTCTATGGTAAGAATTCCTTCAAATAATCCTTTGCATCGTGTTCTTTTCTTATACCCTCTCACTTGCCCAGAGCACACTTGCATCTAATTACTACAGCAAAGTTATATTTCTATACCACTAGACAAATCAATTATCCACCCTGAAAATTCTCCAAGAAGTCCTTCAACAACACTAAAGCCACAGAAAACAGAACATTAGCTATTAGGGGGGAAAATGTAGTAGGGCATATACAAGCACTTTTTTTCTAAACTTAAGTTCAATTTCTAAATAAAATTGTTTCAGGCATTTCATTCTCTGTCATGCACTACAAAATTCACATTTGTGCAAAGTGTAACCTCTCTTCAGCCTTCATCTACAATGAACCTACATAAAGACATCTTAACTTGGCCACCATCTTTGACAGCAGTTATTCAGAGTCTTGGTAATGAGTTATGGATTACCAGCTCAAGCAGTGGTTTTGTTTGGGATTAGAAACCCTGGTCTGATTCCCACATACAACTCACAAACTCTAAATGAATATAAAATAACCACAAACACATACAGATTTGATTTTAAAAACTTCTTTTGCACTTCACAAAAGCAAATTAAGCAAAATCAGAAGAGCTTCAAGGACAATGATTTAAATTACATGAAGTTATTCCAGAGCATTCTTCACATTTAAGCTATACTTCAAACAAAATTGCATTCTTGATACCATTCCTTGTTTCTACATCTGTATTGTTAACTTACATAACAAACAGCATGAATTTCAACTGGGAAGAGCTGTAATCAATCAGAGATGAACACTTAAAAGCTTCCAAAATCTTCTGGAAACTACTGGAAGCTTCAAGGCTTTAAAAATGTCTAGCAAATATGATAGTACAACTTGACAATATATGTTTGCTGCTTAAAGAATGCAGTTGAGATCCTTAAAAAGTTTGTCTGCAACAGCAGTAAAGGATAGGAGTTTATTAAAAGGTACATCCCGCCTGTGTGACTTGAGTAACAAAGAGAAAACACCTTCAGTTGGCACCTGAACTCATCCATCAAGGTAAAAGCAACAGAAGGTCATGGGAGGGATATATATAAATTTTTATCAGAGCTCCTTTTCAAATCTGTGGTTTAAACAAGATGCCATAATACACACTGCCAGATTTCATTCTTTCTAAGAAAGGAAGGAAATTTCAGTTCACAGCAGTTCTGAAGACTACTCTCTGAAAGGAAATCAACTCAATCATCACCAGGTTGAAACAGGCTCCATGCAGAATCAGGAGCTAAATCATTATGCCAAAAGCTCTTCTTCCTTGTAGGAAGAATTATACAATTATAATTATCCTGATTGCATTCTTCTGGAATGGTCTGGCTGTCATTCGTTGGACCAAAAGTCTGCAAAACAGGAGTTACGGGACAAATTGTTTTCCTGTTCTGAAGGTTCTGCAGATAACTCAGGGCATTTTTATGTTGGCAGAAAGAAAATTGATTTTGAATACGATTAGATGTCATAAATGTATTCAAAACCATTTTGTTTGTTCCAACCTCTCACAGCAAAAACAAGATTTAACCTTCCTTAAGGAAGACAAACCTTCTCTTCCTGTATTATTAGAGCCCAATTTGTGTCTAATGCGGGCTAAGGGTTCACTCACAGTATTTTGTAATGTTGTTACTACTCATTTTGCAACAGGTCTCTCCCTGGATTTCATTCTTACTGCATGTTTGTAACCAGAAAGATAAAAGACAAATCAAAGCAAGAAGTACCATCTACTAATAATACCTCTCATGAAATGCAGCTGAAAGACTACTACTCATTAGCACTGCAGTTTAACTGAGTAGCAAAAGCAGTCTCCACTTCAAATGCTCTAGTATTTTCTTTACTTTTCAGGTATTTCATTGGATTAGAGTAATGATCGCTAATAATTAAAATAAAGAACATTAAGTAAAATTAAAAAAAACAACCACTGTCACCATTTTCATGTCACAACCATTTTCATTCCCACCTTTTCTGTGCAAGATGCCCCAGGTGTCCAAGTGACTTAGGCTTTATCTGTATCAAGAGGATTTTTCCTTGCACAGATATACCAACACAGACAAATCAATTAAACATCTGAGACTACTTCAAAAATCATTAATAGTTATATAGAGGATATCTTAAAACTACCTTAGAATATGTATTATTCTAGAAACAGAAAAGGAAATGGAATAAAACAGAGAAAACCAAACCATAAGGGAAGGCCTGACACAGTAATTTTATGCCCCATTTTACAAAACAAAATGGTAATTAACCTACTAATGCTCAATGTCTTTCAATGACCATTAAAGTTCTGAAAATTTGATTCAATTCCACCACAGAACTCACCTAAGATTATGCCAAAAAAGCCTCCCTGGCTCACTGTTCCTACCCCCTATTCACCACACTGGTTCCAGGGCTTCTGTGCCATTACTCATCTCTATTTTGCTTCCACTTCAAAACGTGGAACTATTGCCCCTCAGTAATTGTTCTCTGAAGTCCCATCAGAATTTGTCCACAAAGAAGCAAAACTGTGCTCATGACTATAACTCAAGTTGTGGGGGTTTTTTTGTTTTGTTTTTAAATAATGATAACATCCAATTTCCATTTTAGGGTAAGATTTGAGAAATTACGGAGACACAATTTTCCCATGTATTTATTGACTTCATGGAAGAGCTTCTCCCACTATGGTTAACTATGCCATAGTGTTTTACTTGCTCAAGTCCATTAAAATAAAAAAATCCATGGTTTTTTCTTTGTTTCTCCACCCTTATCCCCAAGTCCCTGGGAACAGACCAAAATCAGGCTCAGTTGTCACTCATTATGAAGCTGCCAAATCGGTAAGTGGGTTTTGCATTTTAGTAACTTTAATATAGCTCAATTGTTGCCTTTAAACTTAAAACATTAAAATTCCACTAAAATGAATTATTGACTTCACAGTCTGATGTGGCTACACACCAAAAGATTAAATTTAATGAATGTTGCTTCCAATTCCATGAGTTCTATGGTTTGGCTGACCTTGACTACCAAATATTAACTGTTTAAAACTCAGGAATACTGAGGTCCCTTCCAAGCTAAATTTGGCTATGATCCTATGAATCAGTCATCTAAATGACTAACATGTAAACAAACAACAATGAATCTACTACTGAAATCCACTTTATTTTAGATTATCTGCCACTCCAAACTAATTTGAAAATTCTAAAGACAAATGAGGGGACCAACACAAGGGGAGGGGACGGAGGGAGGTGGGGAGAGAAAGCAAGATGCAGACACAGCAAGAGACAAATGGACAAAGCCAGGGAGAATGACTACATCCAGGAACATTGTGGTGAGTCACTGTCTGAAGATTAGCCAAGAGGCTCTGGGCAATACCCATACCAAGATGTCCCAGCTAATTTAAAAGATTATGGATTATGTGATCATGTATGTTTCCAGAAATAAACAACCTTTTCGTTTTGGAAAGAGTATTTTCAGTTGTTGAATCTATGTATCTGCCAATGGCTCCTAGAGGAAAGACCACAGAAGAAAAACCTGGCTGGGTCTATTCAACAAACAGATCAGGAAGAACCTCGCAGAAAATGAAGGTAACCTAAAAATAAGTCCAGAGAAATCTTCCCTTTTGCCTTGAGGATCATCTGAGTTATATTCCCTTATCTTAACTGAACACCAAGAAACATCCCACTGTGACAGGTCATGGCACAACTCCATTTATATCACCAGTCTTGTAGCAAACTACTGGTTGGGAAAACCATTTCCAAATAGTAACAAAAATG
This sequence comes from Florisuga fusca, assembly GCA_038090715.1. NCBI lineage: Eukaryota > Metazoa > Chordata > Aves > Apodiformes > Trochilidae > Florisuga > Florisuga fusca. Next base: position 10,353,084 of record JAAWXA010000028.1, on the reverse strand, counting down.
ATTTTATGAACTATTCACTTGGGGCAAGTCAGTTTGTGAATTAACATAATTAATCAGCATATAAACCTCCTATGCAACCAAAAATAATCCAACCATCAGGTATTATAAAACTAAAATGAAAAGCAGCTTCTTCAATAAACAAATCTTTTCCAACACAACCAATAAAAAAGGCATTCAGCAATATGCTTTTCTCTGGTGAAACAGTTGCAATATCCTCTAAGAACAATACCCAGGTCTGTCACAGGTCAAACAGAAAATTACCTTAACTTTCTAAACAAGGAAAAATGCCAGGGGTGGAAGGGAGCAGATGGACAGTGATGGGAGACTCCTGAAACTCCTGAGACTATTTAATCTGTATTATTATTAGTTGCCTGCTACAATCCAAAAGCTAAGAGATCCATCTGAAGGTCTGATATCCCAGGAGAAAGACACCTCTCTACTCCATAAGCCCTGTCTGAGTCAACTCTCAGATGAAAATAGGCAGCACTTCAACCCCACCTCACTTTACTGTGCAAGAAACTTGTATAATACTTATTAAACAGAAGAATGAACGCAGCCAGCTGATGGAGTTCACCCAGATGTACCAGAAACAAGGAGCTGTAACACTTCTCAGTTTTAATTCGGCTTCCCTTGCACTATTAGCAAGTTTTAACCTTACACTATGATATCCTGAAGATGTAAATTCAGCTTTATATGTTATTTGGTCACCTGCTACATGTGTGTGTGTGGGGGGGTGTGTACAGGAGCAATCACTACCCCAGATTTCAGGCATTACTGGGAAAACTCAAGACAGCTTTCACAAGTACCCTCCAAGAGTCACCGTAAGTTACGTACTTTGTAGCAGCTCTAAAAATACTCATTAGCTTATTTCCACACATCAAGTTGAAATGGATGAAAACTACATGTGCAGGAATGGAATATGAGAACAACTGAAAACATGGCTTATTTTTAACCTGGTAGAGCTTTGGAAGGAGAGAGGGGACATAACACATTGAGCAAGGAATCTATTTTGAAATAATCACCATTTGTCTCCAGTTCTAAATCCATTTCCAAGAAGTTAACTTAGTGAATGATGAATCTGATTTCAAACTGCTTAACCTGAAGGCCAATTACATCTCTCTCAGCTCTTGTGAGACAAATATGAACATGATATGTAACGGGGCCATTCCCTGGCCACATGGAAAACTCATTTGTGAACGGATGCCAACACTAATTTCAATATGATAGGTAGTTCCAATAAAAATAAATAAATAAAAACATTACAAAAAATACTTCTCCAATATAGCTCATACGACTGAAAGAAGATTTTTGTAGCTTTTACCTAGGCTGTAAACCACAAAATAAATAATACAAGTATAACCAACACACTAACAGTAAATGCTTAAAGACGATACTTAAAAACCTAACTAAAGTAGTGCTGCCCACAATCAAACTACAAAGTAAGCTGCACTTGGGAAAGCGTCCTGTGCACTGAATATGAGTATTTAATTGTGGCTTTGATTTCACACTAAATCTTCTGCTTAATTATAGAATACATCAGGAAAAGCAAATAACCAGCAGAACCATGAACCAAACCTCCTCCCCCACAGGAAACAAAAGACAAAAAGGACACAAATACAACAGACTCCATAACACTTACTGTATTTGTGTGTCCCTCTTGTCTTGTTTTGTTATTTAACAGCTTCCTTTCTTGTTATGTACCGGAGATTAAGAGGTATAAAATACTATTTCAAAACCTGCTATCTCATTACTACTTTTTGACTTCTTTGCAAATGAAAAGTACTATTGCTGGCAGCAGTAGGAAAAATAGTTTGGCCACATAAGATTTTGGGTTCCAGTTCATGCCTGGGTATTTTATAGACAATAGAGGGTGTAACCTATTGACTGATGCTGCAAAACCCTAAATCTAGCCATGGTGTCCTGGTCAATTCAGCTCTGGCTTCAAGTAGATATACAGCAGAGCTCAGTAAATTAAAAAGGTGACAAACTGCATACTGAGTACTGAAGCTAGATTCTATGTCAAATCAGTTCAAAATGTACTCAAAGCTTTTAGTGCTATATACAACAAAGCTCGAAGACACTCAAGACACCCACAGTTTAGATTTTGAAAGAAAAATACCTAAGCTAATTTATGTTATATTTTGAACAGTTCAAGTTATTATTTGTGTATATATAAAGAAGGCTTTCCAGCAAGGAAGTGTCTTACGAAAAGTATTTTTAGATTTGCTTGATTGGGAGACAGCAATCAAAACAGATGACAATCTAACCTGCTCCTTTTCTTGCAAAGACATGCTACAGCAAAATCAAATCAGTGAAAGAAAACCTCACAGAGCATTATTCTTCATGAAATAAAAGAATCATTAGCTATATCACAGTAAAAACTATGGTAGAAAGATGTGTAATTAAAATACAATATTTATCCCCCAAAAATGTTGTTATACCAGCTTGTTGCTAGGTTATGAGTATAAATTACAACTCCTCCCAAAATTAGGAAAGGTAAAAAGAAGCATCTCAGAGCAGAAAGACAAAACTTTCAAGTGCTATAGGGCAATATATTATTGTGCAAACACACGACTTGCTTCTAATACCTCAGAATTTGCTTTTAAGAACTCAGCAGAGCAAGGCTTTCAAAAAGCAGCTCTACAGTTCTCTATAACATACACTAAAAGCCAGCTACCCCTCTAATGCAAGGGATTATTAACACATGCAAAAATATCTCTAGCTCTGTATCACTCAGATAAGGAAGGAACTCGCATACATTAACCAGAAGAGATTCACTAAAAAAATCACCACTGTTGCACATAAAGTAATAAAATCAAGATTGGAGGGTTATAAGGGAAAAAAAAAAAAAAAAGTACCAGAAGAGACAGAAAATTGACACAGTATTGTATGACGACCTCAGTATAGTCATTCAAGAATAAGGTAGAGCACCAGGATTTTCTAGAACTCCACTGCCTTGCTAATGACCACTCCTGAATTATTCCTTTATTATTTTGTTCTTTTTTTTTTTTCCCCATAACAAATACATTGTCAAATGATTCATTTTACTAATAGAACATTGAGACTAGGCAAAAGAAATTCTACACACAGAAGTCACTAACATCTCAACTTGTAGATTTAGACAAATTTAAGATTACAGCCAATTCTAACACAAATAGCCACTGCTCTTTCAGTGTCAGAACAATATTTAACATTATTATTGAAAAAAAAAGGATCTTTTGTATAAGGTTTTCTCAAGCCTGCAGTGATTCTCAGCCTTCAATGTTAGTTCAAAACATTATTGAACTAGGAATATTTTAGCTCTTAATAAGTTATTACCAGAGACTCTTAAAATTAACTAAACTATGAGATTCGAAAGAAAGGTATTTTGTGAATTAATTATTCAACAAAAGATTAAAATACATAAACACCCCCAGCCCAAGCACAAATATATACCTCCAGTTTTCACAGTGAAAAGAAGTTACACATGCGTTTTCCCACTTCCCCAAAAAAGCTGTACTTGGACCAATGTTCTTCAACAATTCCATAAATATATCAAAGAGAGTGGGTGAAGAGAAACACAGTAGTTTGCCAATAACAAAAACACGTTTAAATCATTTTAACTAAGTGTTACTGCAGAGTTGCAATGCAAGTTCTCCACGGAACTGGCAATAAAATAGCAGTTAAAAAATTGGTGTAAATACATACAGAAACATGTTAAAAAACATCATAACAATGTGACAGCTATTGTGCAATGTAAGGAAAAAATAGTTCTCTACAGTTTCTGCAACTACCGTTTCAGAGCTCCGTGACAGTTAAAAAATGCACGACTTAGTGAAGAGTAAGAAAGGAACAGAGAATGAAGTATAACTGTGTAATTCATTGATAGGATACCCTCATTGTCACTAGTGGATACGGCTGTAATCACCCTAAATCTCAATTTACACAGAAAAAAATCCAAATATTCACAGAACAGCACCAAGAGCAAACCACAAGGTAGAAGTTACTATGCGAGCAGAGACCAACAGAGTACAATTTTTCAGTTTGGTTGAGAGGAAGAGACACACAAGTGGCATATAAAATTAAGATGTCTGTGAAAAAAATAAGTACAGAAGTAGCAGTCAATCATTACTCTTTGGAACATGGTGGAAATCAGTTAAATCATTGGTCAGCACACTCAAGACAAAATGAGCAATACTTCTGCTACAAAGTGCTTGTAATTATTGCCAAAACTATACTTAATGTCAGGAAAATGCACAACTTGCAGAGAACAAGTCCATCAATAACTATAGGAATCACGTCCAAAAGGCTGGCTGTCCATAAAACCTTCTAAGCCCCTAAGTGCTGCACTTTGCAGTAAGAGCATGATAGGAAAGGTGGCAAAGTATAAGCCTTATACTTACAGTATTTCCTTAAACATCATTGCTGGACACAGTATGATCACCTAGAATGGCCTGAACTGACCTTTGGCAGGAGATGGGAAAGGATGGGAAATGAGGATCTCCTCTGGCCAGTCTTCCACCATCTTATTTAAACAGCCTTTGAAAGTTATGTACTCAACTATCAACAAATTCCAATTCTAGTTATTTGAAAATTGCTTGTCCTTTGGAAATTCCAGCCAATACTGGCCCAACAACTTAAATATTGTTCACTGTACTATGACATTTAAAGTACAACTCCTGTAGTCGGGTGCATGCAGGGGGAAAAAAAAAATAAATCACACACAAGACAAAAGGAATAAGTGGTACCTCTTGAGGTTTCAACTTTTCTATGTCTGTGGAGAGGTCTGAGCTTTTTCCATGAAGACTGCCATTTTCCTGTAAACAGGCAAGTAGTAAGAACAATTAGGACAGAAGTAACATTCTATACTGAAATTATGGGAAAAGGCAGTGAATTATAAAGTACAAGATGAACATGTAAGATAATAATAACTTATTTAAACTCTCTTAATCACTACAAGGAGTAACTTCGGAAAGGAAAAAGGCTGTGTATAATTTGGCATGCCTCCTAAGAAATTCTCATCTATATTCCTATAATACAGACCCACACACCCATGTTAGCTCTTCCTCAGACACCTGATCTGACAGCATATGAAGCAGCAGTCAGAGCTTATCTGTATTCAAAAATTCTGAACAAGTGGTGTAATGTATCTCATTAGTTGAAAGAAAACAAAAAAATAAAGACCATACATCTTACCCAAAATTTATCCATTCAAACTTGACTTATACTGGTAAATGAAGTCCATTGTTTTTTCAGTGATCTCAGGGCAGAAGATAACTTCCTTACAGTTCTAGATCTTTGCAGAAAACATAGCCATGGGATAACCTTTACCAGTTCTACATAAACAGCATACATTTCTAGTATTCATCACTTTTTTCAGGAGGAAAACACAGAAATGTTGTTTTCCTGTACAAAGTTCCAGTTTTATTTAAAAGAAAACTGTTGGCATGTAAATACCATCCCAGACAAGCCATCTTCATGGCTTCATGCAGGGCCTCTAAAGAAACTTGGGCTCTTCCCCCTCCCACTATCAAATTTTTAGGTGTCTTGAAGACCTGAGGAAAGATCTACATTGATCAGCCAAACCCTCTACATGGATTCCGCATAATACCCATCCCCACCCTGTGGGACAGGCTTTCCTGATGCCTCAGAGCATGAAGAGGACACATTACAACAAAGCAAGGAGCACATGTCCTGTAATCTTTCAAAGCCTAACACCAGAGGCTCGTGCTTCCTAAGACAACCCAACCACACCAAGCTCTCAGGAAACCTAAACCTGCTAACATCCACAGTGATCCTGTTGGGAACTGCTGCCAGCCTGATGCTTCAGAAATGTGGTGCCATCAGCTAAGCTGACCTCATGGAGAAATGTTATGGGCAGTCTAATGTCACCTTCTGTGCTAACATGAGACTTGCTCCCAAATTTACATTGTTCAGCAGGTTTTCCAAAAAGAAACTTCATATAGGAAGAAATATGTAAAAATTTAACATAAAAATCTTTCACCTGAATTTGGGACTATTGGGGTGGTTTTTACCCCCTCCATGACTTTTGCTGCCTTTAGAAGAAAGAAAAAAAGAAGCCCCCTATCAAAGTGAAGATAACTTCACCACTGCAGAAAAAAAAGGAATATTTTTTAAAAAGAGAAGGCAAAACATACAAAATTGATTTGGGACAGAGGAGAGGTGAACCTGATTATTTAATCTTTAGTTTATAAATCAAGAAACTCTGTATGCAAATAATCAGTCTTCTCTTGTTCTAAACTTTACATTGATGCACACAAAACCATAACACAGAATAACTAAATTCAGTCACAAATACAAGTAGGGAAATAAATCTCTACATCACTATTTTTGAAGTCTCCAACTTTATGATAAAAATAAATAGCATTGACTACCAATTCTTCAAAATTAAACATACTTCATAACATATTAATCTTGAAATAAGAAAGATATATTTAATAGTATGAAACAGCGTGCTCCAGTTTAAACACAAATTAACACCTTCTCTTAAAAAACCCCAACAGAACAACAACAAAAAAAAGCATCACAAGCTGTAAATAGCAGTTGATGTCTCAGAATAAAGTCTCACTATCATTTCAAATTGCTAGCATGCAAAAGAAAAATCCTTTGCACTTAGCCAGCAGAGGAAGAAAAACTTCAATAACATTCTGGGGATAGATTCTGTCAACTCTTAGTATATTCAGTTTAGCTAGAGTCCAACTCACTTTAGCTGAAACTGTCTTAACATAAATTATGATTCAGCAAGAACTGCTTCCTGGGGATCATTTTTGTATGTTTGTTGTTGGTTTTTTTAATATAAACTATTTTAAGTCCACCTTTACTACCAAATCTAGGGCATAACAGTGTAATTTGTGGAGGGATTGATTCTTGACCAGCATTTAAGTTTTCTAGCAATGATCTTCAATTGTTGTAGAAAAAGCAAAAATAGAAAAAAAAAGGAGACCAACACACCAGGCATTACATTATCAGGATACTAACTCACTGATCTCCTAACTTAAAAAAAGTATGTGCTTAATGTGATTAAAATAGCCACACAGCAAATAAATTCACCTAGCTGGAATTTGGGTGAATGATTCAACTCATGATCATTAGTTAGATCTAATCAGCAACACCATCAATGAGTGCCAAAATGCCAAACACAGTAAGAATCTGAGTAACTTAGGGCTGGCTCAGAAGATTCCGTTTCAAATTTAGAAAAGGCATCCAAAGGCTGGGTTTCATGCCTCAAATTATGCAGAATGTTTTTAAAGAATGCCTAGTTTCTGTGTTGCACAAAACCACTTTTTCAACCCATAAAGCTCTTCCGTATTTTTATTGTTTACCAAGGATCAATAGAAAAATTAAGACTTCGTCATAAGTCTTTCTAGTGCTCTCTTCCAAAGTCAGACAGAGGCTTTAACAACATCCAGTGAGTTAGACAAGACCTTTCAGCCTACCCACTTGATGCTACAGCAGAAGAAAGCTGCAGACATGCAACAGCTAATTCAGGTCTCCCTCTCAAGGGTACTGAAATCAGAACACATTATTTGAAGCAGGTCCCCGTTAGTTATGCTGTGCATTTCTAGTAATTGATTCATTAAATACTTAGTTTATTGGCTTTTTAGGGAGTCCGTACTCATAAAAAGAGTACTGAGTAGATGAAAGGCAGTGTGATTTACCAAGGGGGAAGCTTGCCTTTGCCTCTATTAGGTTTTATAAAGACAATGTTATTTTAGGATACGAGATACTATCAAAAAACTTTGGCTCAATAAACAGGATGGACAAAGTTACAATGGGAACAGGAGGAAGGTATTGAAAAAGAGAAGCCTCTCTCCAACATCATGACATCTGACACAGTATGGCTGGTTAATGTTAATGGAGAGGCAAGTGTGCCCCACTCCTTGCCAATAAATCTGTTCCTAATTCAGTAATATGACCTTTTTTTTTTCATTTTCTGACTGTAGGTAAATAAACTGCATGCTTGTCTTACAAATATACAGTAATGTATGGCTTATTTCCACAGACTTGTAACAAATATATTTTTTAGCCCTAGAAATCTGAATCACTATTGTATTAAAGACTTCAAAAGATATTAATGCGAGTATTTAAAGGAGCTTGCCCTTCAAAAATGTTGCCAAATCATCTCCCCATCCTTATTGCATATTTCCATAAACTTTCATTAAGAATTATTATGTGGGAACCTTACCCTTGAAGATTCATATGAAGGACTTGGCTGACCGCTTGTTCCCCAGGATGTGGCACCTGTTCGCTCATCCATACCTAGCAATAAAAGGAAAAATACAGATCTATAAGGAAAAATAGCAAAACCATAATTTTCTCTGACACAACCTCAAATTCATCCGCTTCCATACACATAGAGCAAATTCATCTGCTTCCGTATACTTCAGGCAGTATTTTTAAAAACAAAACTTAAGATGAACAGTTTCCTTGTAAATGAAGCTGGCTACAAAGCAACCTACTCATTTGGACACCTGCAGCTGCTGAAAACAGGAGCATGAAAAGTCAAGATTTGCCAATCTGCAGCGTCTGCCCTATCCAATCCATAAGAAATTAGCATGAGTAACAAAACAAGCACAATGTTATCCTGGCTTTTTGCACAGCCTCATTTATCCTGCATCTTAAGCACTGAATATTTCAGCACATACTGTGAAACATATACTTGTCATCTACTCTTTGCTCTCATGTCTTCCTTAAGTATTGTAAAATGTGTGAAACTATTTCCCCTACTTGGTCTTTACATGATATGCAAGATATTTTAGCGTAAGGGGGAAAAAGACAAAACAGCCTGGTTATATTTCAATGGCTTAAAAAAAACCAAACAAGCCAACCACAGAGACTCATGATGTCTGCCCTACTAAAAGAGGAATCTTTTTCAACTCTCTAACGGTTCTTTTAGAATCAGTTCCCTTTATGCAAATCCAGGTTACAGCTCAAAAGAGAAAGGGGGAGAAAAAAAGAGGGAAATCTTTAAACTCGGTATCAAAATATAAATCCCACTTATTACCTAAAGCAACAATTAGAAATAGTGTTGCCAACTCTTTGTCCATTTACTTTCTATTCAGAATTGGTCAAATCATCTTTAAACGTTCCAAAACAAACAATTCCAAAAGTACCTGAATTCCTACAGCCAATTCATTCATACAGGATAAGGTTATTATTGTAGTGATTAGGTTCCTGATTATCTGTATTAGAAGATACATCTTCTAACGAGTGGAACATTTCTATCCAAAATTACAGACTTCCACACACTCTGGCATACAAAACACAACTCATGAGTTACCTGTCACCCAAACTTCTCTCATAAGGAGCTTTGACACAGAGCATGAATTCTTTATGTGATGTATAGTATAAAGTATTTATCAAACCTTATAATGTCATAAATCACAAATTAGAACCAAGTGTCACCATTTATAAGTAAAAGCTGAGTGTAAATTACTCCATACAATCATCCCTAAACTCTAACTTTATATTGAAACTCTAAAATTTTCATGCATTTATCTCAGACTGGCCACACTATACAAATAAAATGCAAAGAAGCATTATAAACCACTACCTCTGGAGTAAGAGTATGCTAACAATTATTTCCTTAAAAAATATGCTTTATAAAGCTACAGAACCCCATTTTGGCAATGACAGCCTACAGAAGGCATGTCCAAGTGGAAGTACGGTACAGTAATGAAAAAAAAACAAAAGAAACTATAGACACCTTTTTATACACTACAGGAAAGATCCCCAAGGATGGAGAGCCTTCTTTGAAAATGCAAAACCACCACTATATTCATCCAGCAGTTTGTGGAAGTTTGTTGTATCTTGCAGCTGACAGCATTGTTGTTATTTCATTGTATCTGATCCAGGAGCTGAGTAAGAAGTGGTGGCTGGCACTGACAAAAGCAAAAGTAATCTTTTGGCACAACTGACTCTTTTCTACCAGAAACAACAGCCCAAGTAATCCAGTGATTATCATAACAAGTCCTTCACTGCTTTTATTTCAAAAGACATATAAGAGAAGGAATGGGAAAACGGAAAAATACCTTACTGCAAGACAAATTCTTTGAGAAAAGACCGAGACAGTATATGATATAAACCCAATTAGGAAACATGTCCATAAATAACGTCTAATCAGGAAAACGCGTTACTCATTTCCAACTTTCAGCCAATGGGACATAAGGACTTGTGTTAGATTCTGCTACATTAGCAGATGTAAAGCTAAAAATCTTTATATTTTAATTCTGCCATTTGAATTACGCAAATAAATTGTTTAAAGAAACCACCCAAACAAAATATAACTATTTCAGATGGGGAGGAAAGATAATTTTAAATAGTTTCCAGAATTCATTCGTCTAAAAAGGCCCAGTATGGTTTGCTAGAATAGTCAGGAGTGCCAACACACTTCCTTTTTTCTACCAGGTGTCCTTTTCCTCCTTTTGATACAGCATTTTTTCTGTTCTTAAAGGCCCAACACAGGCTTGCATCTAGAACAACAGAATTTACACACAAGGAACATGCATTCACACCTGAGAAGCTCCTTGAAGGCTACAAGAAAACTTTTATACAATGCACACAGAAGACTGGCACTGACTTACTGATACCTGACATGTGGATTTGACTTGGAACAACACCCCTGCTGCCAGGGGCCCCCATCAATACAGCCCACACCAAAGGAGCAGAGAACCAGGTGGCCAGCAGTGCTCATCTGGGAAATCAGGTATGTGTCCATGATGGTGCTCAATGAATCTGTTTTGGTTTTTGTACACTATTTTTTCCACCAATGAGAACCATAACAAACAAGGGCTGCCAGAGACAAAGATCCAGACAAACCCTGGCAGGCTGGGCACAATCAAATAACTTGTACTTTAATACAGCCAAAGGCAGCTCTACAAGAATGGGCCAGGAGCATTAAGATCTCTTGCAGATGGGAAGAGATCCTGAAGGGGAACACACTGTGAGAAAGAACACAGAAATCATCTGTGGTAAAAAATTCAAAAAATTCTCAAAGCAAAAGTGTCTTCAAAAGGGTTCAAGCATTTTCCTGGGAAACAGAAAACAGAATGGAGCAACTCAGGGATCATCACCTTGACATAACCCCTTTCACAAGGAAACAGGGTGTCTTATTCCAGTACCCACTAATTCATCACGGATGTTAAAGGGCACAGGAAAGCTGTGACAGAAGAACACTGCAAAAAAAACTGCTGCAAAAAGAAAGGCTGTAGAACCTCAATCTGGTCAGGCAATACACCACCACTGTCCCAGGGAGGATGGGCAGGACATTGCTCTTGGCCAGCTGTGCAGACAGGGCACAGGCCAAATCCAGGACCCCGGCCAGGCTGCAGGAAAGGCAGAGCTCTCTGTGCTCACCTCAGGAAGATGGGGCCAAACAGTCACGAGGATGCTCACTGGCTTCATGCATTGACATCTGAAAAAGTTTTGCTTTAATGTCACTTTCAAGATAGTGCTGTGAGCATTTCAAGCTCTTCTAAAAGAAAAGCTGAAGAAACCTGTTGCCTCATTACTTTAACATATGTATTCATTCTGAAGAAAAAGGTCCAAGAATTCATCTAATAAAAAAATTGTATCTTACAATAAAACTGAAATGAAAGTTGTTTTTCTTGCTGGTATAAGACAAAGACCATGTTTAAAACTTATTTCAAGAGACACAGGCTCTAATGTTCGTGTAAACAAGATAATATACTTTATAGGGTTACCATCTGCTACATTGTTGATCAAATAAATGATTTGACAAAAAAAAAAAAAAAAAGAAAAATCACATTGTAGATTGTTACACTAGGTACTCAAGGTATGAGTTTCTATCTTTTATAGCTTCTTTATCCAATTTTGTTTCAGAGTAATGATCCTTCAGATAAGATTCAACAACTTAAATCAATTGAAAAAAACCCAACAACATAGAGCACAAACCGTAACAGTGTTGATTGTATTTTGCATCTTAGACACAAAAAAAATTAAAAATCAATCTACCATTAGAGCCCATATTGCAAAGGTCTATTGTGAAGTATGATACAAGTGATTACCCAAAATCATATTTTAGGCCTAGGCTTCCTAGTAAAAGCGTGCAAAGAGAAATATTATTTGATGGACGAATAATATCTCAATGAAAACTTAAGCATCAGGAAGTTAAGACTAGTTCTTAGCCACCTCTTGTTGGTTCCAAATTGAAAATCTTTCTCATTTTATAGTAGACTTTGTATTTTTAATAATGTAATAAAATCATTTACATTCTAACAAAGTACCTGAAATTTGCAATTCGGATAAACAAGTGAAGACAAGCTATAGTTCCACACGTTTATTACCAGGGGGGGAGGGCAGGCAGGAACATGCAAAACCAAAAGCCACTTTGACAATAGATGTCATGTGGTGGGCTTAAAATATACAAAGCTAAAGGCATTAATCAAATTGTGAAGAGAAATGAAACCCAGGCAGCCCATCAACAGTCTAACCACTGAAGTGCCATTGGAATAAATTCAGAAACATTCTTATCATTAGGTAAAAGACAAACTGCTTTCATTTAGAACTATATAAAACACATGGCTTTCTCCAACTACCTGCCCCCAAAGGAGAGGCAATAGGAAGTCCTTGAGTGTGGAAAAACAAACAAATACCCACAAACAAAACAAAACAAACCCCACAAAAACCCCAAAACAAACAACAACAAAAAAACAAACCCCCAAACAAGTAAAACCCAAAAAACCAACAAACATGAAAAATTTCAAATCTCAGTCTCAATCCATACTGTTTCTTAGAAAAAGTACCAATTGCCTTCCAACATATGGATACCAAGTTCCCCCATGCCTCTGGATCATAAAGGAAAGTTCCTTTCCAGTAACAAAAGTGCTTTTTGGAGACACCAGTGGGTTACTTTAAAAGTTACTTTTTGTAACATTTGCTCCAGAGAAGGTTAATCTAAGTGCTCTGGATATGTCACGGAGACACCATCTTGAGTCAGAGATACCTGATACAAGCTCTTACTCCACAGTTTCTTCAGGACACTTTATTGAAAAGCCCAACACTGCTCACTCTCCTCCCTGTACTGAACAAGAGTCACACAGACTCAATGTTTCATCTGTTGTGGGATCTAAAAGCAGGATTTCTCCTGGGCTGAACTGTTAGTTTCAGGAGCCTTCCCCACCTGCCCAGTCAGGTTTATAATCACAGAGCTGAGGTTGTTAACTACCAACCTATAATGACAGACGTTTAAAAGTGACACAAACCACTGCAGGGATTGAAGCTGCCCTGAGGAGGCGTTAGTTACCTCAATTCCTACCCATAAAACACCAGCTTCCATTTGAATGGTTTTGTTTACAAAGACCAGTTTGTGAATTCGTTTGAAATATCAACAGTGAATATTAATAGTAGTGAATAAATTAATTTTCATTTTGGAAACATCGTTTATCTTGTTGAAACCCAGAGCATGATTATCTGACATAGGAAAGAATAAACATAAGCTATGCCAGTTATTGTGGAAATTATTTTAAGAACAGGCAATAAGACATGCTCTACAAAGTTAATTTCTATTCCCAGAATAAGCATCCACAATTAAAACTTCAGTAGAACAAAATTATTCAAATGGAAAGAACATACAGCAAGTACAAAATTTTCTGGGGCAATAACCACAGCATAAAACAAAATTATCATTGAAAGGTGTTTCCTGGGTCAGAATACAACGTCAGGGTGTACACTTGAAGACCTTTTTCTAATACACAAAAAAAAAAATAGTTACACCTTGTATAAAATCAGAAGAAAATGGAAAAATGTTGTTGGTTCAGGAGAACTGATGAAAAGCTTTGATTTGTTTTAACAGCATCTACTAACATCAAGAATCAGTACAAGCAATATCGTTCCTGTATAGCTATCAAATACATTTTAGATTGGCTTCCACTCATTAACTACATAAAATTTGCTATTTAAAAAAAGCAATTACTACTTTTAACTTAATTTCACAAGCAATCCTATTAATTTCTTGTAATAAGGCCCACAAATTCCCTAAGAACAACAGTACTGGGTTTTCAATTCCTGTGACAGCAGAGCTCTAACAGTAATGTCAGAAGCTACCTGCTTCTCTTTCCTCATATTCTCTGCTTCCTTGATTCCAAATCATGTTACTGAACACACCAAGTGACCTGGCATGACCTGGACACTCTAAATACAACACAACCTGCTCAAAATCTGATTGAAAACAGCACTTCCCACACAAACTGTGCTACACCAGAAAACTGCTCATTGCAACACCCATCTTGCAGAAAAAGTACATGAGTTCAAAGAGGAAAGCATATTTACAATGCCAAATCTATTATGCTCTATACAAGACATTTGATATTTGTGCCTGCTAATTCAGACAGTTCAGGTGCAAGATAATGACAAAACTATAAAAATATACATTTAAACTAGTTTAAAAATAAACAAAGCTTAATTTCCTTACAAATCCACAGAGGTGCTCAGAGCACTACAGAGCAAAGCCAGTCTGACTCTGAAAAAAATATTTCCCTTTATTAATACAAGCGTGAATATTATTCTCCCATTCACTTAGAAGTTATAATTCTAAAATAAAAATTAAATTGCTAATCTTAATGTATAATCTTCTACATCCTGTAGATAAATAATATTTACATGTGTGCACACAAAGCATATTTTGAAACCTCCCTGGTTAGAAATGTGAATTAAGCCATCCCACTTGGAGATCAAGCCTTTATCAGGGTTAAAACCCAGAGCTTTTATTCACATGCAAACACACATAGTTAAACTGCTATTAATTTCATCATGCTGCTTATTGTCCTCTCTGTATTGAACCATGAAGTATCATATTGAACAGCACTGACAAGCAAGTCTCAGGCCTACAATACTAACTACCATAATAATCCATTCTACTGGCAAATTTTCCTGTGGTTACTTCAGTTATGACTCAACTGCTTCGTATAACCACATGCTTTTCGTGCTTTTATAAATATATATATATATATATTTACACATACACCAAATCAAGGCCAGTGTCACAAGACTGTACACACCAGGCCAAAAATACTCAAATTTAGCCTCAGAGTCAACAGCTACAGTTTACCAGCTGTATTACAACAGCACAGAAAACTGCCAATTCAAGCACTGCAACACACTACAAACTGAGTTACACAGACTGTAACCAAGGTACTAACCCTCATGAGCCAAGAAAACACTGCAAGTGTGACAGCTTTTCTAACAATGTGTCTAAAAATGTTAAGAAAAAGCACACACTGATTTATTGTACCACATGGTGTCCAATGAACTTTGACCCTCTTGAAAACAAACTCCAAGATCAACCTGAGGTCAGTTTCCTTTCATGGTATTGATGACTGTCATTCATCTTTATAAACATACAATTAAAATGATCCAATTGTACTAAAGTAAAAAATACTGTCTGATATTTAGATATGATGATTGATGCATTAATTAACACTCAAATCTTTTAAGGAAAAAGAGACCCTCTGAGATACCAAGTAGCTCAAAAGCAAAAATGAATGAAAAGAACTGTGAGAAACAGCACATATTCTGAATTTCTGAATTCATGAAGGTGAACCAAGGGAGAAACAAAATATCAAATAAAACCCTGAATCTTAGTGAGCCAGAATTTTGAGCTTTAAGTAAAAAGGCAAGTATGGCATACTGTATAGCCAAGAAAATACCAATGCAATCCCATGTTTACACTTCCATGATTGGAAACAAAGATATTTACAGAAGTCTGAGTCTGATCTTCAGAAGATCTAGATCAAGCCATTCCCTAGAAGCAAGTAAAAGAAAGTCTATACTTTGCTAAGGTACACAGTATGTCTGAATCAGATATTTGGCTGCCCTACGGTAATGAAATCTGAAGCCTACCTATTAAAAGAAGCATGGCATCTCAAATTAAAACCAACAATACACTTTTTGCATTTTTCACATAAAAAAGCACGTAGCATACAAAGAAGTTTGGAAGGTTTAAAGGTTTACCTCTACACAGGCATATCTAAAAATTTCCTACTATTACTCATTTTAAAGAGCACATTTAACAGACTCACCCACGGGATTCAAATTCTCATTACAGAACAAAACAGAAGATACACATCAGGGGTTGTATGAACCTAGGTTCTTCATAAAAGAATCCTGGCTCTTTCAATTCAGCTTCAGAAAAGGGTCTATTATATGAATATGTCAGCATTAAGCATCATATTTTAACTCTTAAAACAAGGTTTATCTGGTCAGTATTTAAACAGGGAAGAATGACTAATGGGTAAATGCAAGCATTGCACATCTGTTCATCCAAGCCAGAGACGTGGCAGGCTACCTCTAAGTTATATGCAAAAAAACCCAGTAGAATAAATATAGCAAATGATGACTAAATATAGCAAATGATGACTTAGGTAATTTTTACAACCTGGCTCACTTATCTCACTCCTCTTTCGCCAAAAATCAAGAAGAAACCCTCCATTCTTCATTTTCATCCAAGCAAGAAGCCCTGCAGTACAAACGAAGCACTGTTGCTTTGTCCAAGGGAAAGATAACATCCATTTCCCTCAGTAAAAAAGCTGCCTAGAGCAAAACATGTTTTCTTCTGTTATTTTAGGCATGGAGGAAGAAAAAAAGGTTTAAAATTACTTTTCAAGTTTTCAACCTGCATTTATGCAATTGAGCTGATAGAAGGTAGCATTAGGCTGCAGTATCAAGGATTACTTTTTCCAGTATGCATTTTGTACAAACTAGTGCTTCCTCCCCCAAGCTAGCTGGAATGTCGTAAAGTTCCTGACAGATGTTCTCCTCTTGCAGTGGTCCAAGACCAACAGTTCTCAATAATTCCATTACTTCCAAAAGTCATAGCCAGAATCCAATCTGAACAAATGATGGAGATCTGGCACAGCCTGTGCTGCCAGTAGGACTCTCAAACACCTTAAAATAACCCAACAAACCAAATCAAACAAGAAACCCTAGAAACCTTGCTTTCATTAACACCAAGACATTTCTTCTAACCACTACTTTGACAGAGATTTTATTGGTATTTTTGAGCCTCCTTCTCAAAGTAAGAAAATGTGACATTCTCTGTCAAAGAAGAGAAATCTGTCTGTAAATTTTCCAGATATCATTGTATCTGCCCAAGCATTTGCTGAATCGAACTCCTTGCTGCCTGGGCTGTTAGCTGCCTGCTGAGTCAGACAGGCAGGCTTTGTGTTGACAGCTCCCTTAGCGTGAGTGGCAGTAAATGATGGTGTGCCCACAATGCTGGAAAACTGATATGATACAGTTCAGTCTCCTACCATCAACAAACGAGGCGGAAGGAAGATTGCTGCCTGATGGTAACAGGCTTTGCACAAACATGTAGCACTACTGCAGCAACTGAGCTGAGCTGGTTTGCCTAGTTTACCTGCAATCCCCAAAAAGAAATGTTTCTGTTCATTAGGTGTTTCTACTCTTTCCCCTTATTTAAAAGAAAGGCTGTTCCTCCCCTTGAACCCAGATCTTTCACCACACTTCTCTGGATAGTAAGTTGCCTGACACTTTTATTCACTAGTTGCTTGCTTCATGACTAAAAGGTACTAGCTGACTCACCAATTTCTGTGGCACTTCAGGATCATCTGCATTTTAACACTCTTCTGATAGCATTATCCATGTTGTTACAGGTTACAAGTCTGGAAAGATTACCTTCCAGCAACAAAATTAAACCTTTAAAGGATCAATAACAGAAGCAACAACTCCAGAGCAGTCAAAACTCCCTGCTCAGCACTGTGGTATTTAAAGCTGAAAAAAAATATAAAGAGCGTAACATTGCTAACTTAGTGTAAATATCCAACTGTTCTGAAAAGAATTTAAAGAAGTACAACATTAAGTAAAAATATGACTTATTGCTGGACTCCTATACACTAGACCCAGATCTTGCCAGATTTAGTAGTTATTTTCTGGAATAGAAAAATAGCTACATTTGCTATCAAAGATAGTGAGATTCCTCCAACTTTAGATCTTAACCAAAAGGAAGACATACTTTCAGTTCAAAGACTCAAGTGCTCTTCCTTTTGTTTCTTCTGCAAGATTTTCATTTACTACTTCATAGTCTGGTTGGACTGCAGAACATTCCTCCTTGGCTTAAATCCTAAATATCACACTTTTTATAGAAATGTGAATTTTCAATGCTTTTCTTGTAACAAGTGTTATGTGAGCTAAAACACTCTTGCTAAAACGCACTTAAGAAACCATGTACACTTCAGAAGCAGAACATTAATGGAAAAGTTAGAACTGGAATTTATGTTCTACCATCTTGTCTTCATTCTCTAACAACATTACAGCTGGAACTGACATACCTGCTGCTGTTAACAAAGTGCAGTCGTGCCTTTTTTTTTTTTTTCCTTTTTTAAAATGAGGACAAGTTGCACTTACAAACAAACAAACAAAAAAAATGCTGCTGCTTCTCAAATTATGCTGTTACAGCAGTGCTGTAAGTTATAACTAGAAAATGCTGAAAGCCAATAAAATGTGGTAAAGAGTCTTTCTGTGGTGAACAGTACCCTTAACAGATAATTAACCTTCCTACAATAATAATACAGTATTAAGCACTTCCAAACATTAACTTGAATAGTCCATAGACAAAAAGCAAGTAGTAATCAACAACTAATTTTTTTTTTTTTTTTTAAATTCTTGCATTGACAAAATAGGATGTTTGAAAAGTCTCTCCTCAGAAGAATCAAACCATCTCTCAACTTCCTTCCTGTAAAACTTAAAATTAAGAACAGGTTTCTAAGAATGTTTGATTAGAACAAAGAAGTAATGATTTTACATTAAAATCAGGACAAATACTTTAAGCTTAATTGGGTGAGTAAGAAAGTAGGATACTAAAACCCTTCAGTTCCCTAGCACTGCAGAGTGCTGGTCAAACAGCACAGCATCCAGCAGGCCCACTAGCTGTACACAATCTCTTCCTGCAAAGTAAGCATTCCAACAGGCAAGGAACATTTACCAACTCCTCACAAAGGCTTTTGATGCAGGAACCATTACCAGACAACAGCTTCTGAGTCAGTTTTTACGTGTGCAAACACGAGCCTAACACCCAAGGGCTGGCTGCCACCCAGAGGAGGCCACCCTGCTCCCCTTGACACTTCCCCATCCCCATTTCCTCCCTCAAGCTAGCATCAGTGTTTTGCAGGGTCCTACTGTAAACAAGTTCAGAAATAAACTAGGAGGAAACAGAAGCTTAAAAAATCCTTGTTGTTTTCTAGCCAGACTAGTTCACAGAATTACTCCACTGCCAGACCAGAAAAAACCACCACTGGTGG
The DNA here is from genome assembly GCA_038090715.1 of Florisuga fusca. Lineage (NCBI taxonomy): Eukaryota > Metazoa > Chordata > Aves > Apodiformes > Trochilidae > Florisuga > Florisuga fusca. The sequence goes on along the minus strand of JAAWXA010000028.1, from coordinate 10,333,810 downwards.
CAGAAGGGAAGGGGAGAGCACAAGAATCAGAGAAGGCCAAAGGCAGGGTTGCATCAAGGGCCAGGAAAGCCAGCCCAGCTCTTTTCAAGCATTCAGCAGCTCTGAGATGGGCTATTTGTTAGAAACATCACTTATATTCCTAAAGACTCCAATTCTTTCATTATCTTACTGCTGAATCTATTATGGGAGAAACAAAGAAAACTTTAAAAACAAACCAAAACAAAAGAGCTCAAAACCCCCCCAAAACCAACTATGAAATCTTACCTAAAAAAGAAGATGGAGTAACAGAAAAAAAATGGCATGGAGAAACAACCTATAGCTGCTCTTATCAAAGGGAACAAAAACTTCACACATGGTGTGACCTCTCAAAACCTCCAAACTACCAAAGGACTAATTAGGGTCTTATGACATTTTAAAAACCTAATACACCCTATTTGTACAACATTTCAATTTCATATATGTTCTTAACTCTATCTTTGCAAAACCAAAGTTTAGTATAGAAGAGTGTAAAAATACAGATAAATCTACTCCATCTTATTTTCCACCAGCACTGAAGTAAATTTCAAGTCAAAATTCTGTACTTGCTGCACTTGATTAAATCCAGAGTAATGCTATCTATAATTCTAGTTACAGGCAAGTAATGGAAGAATCTGATGTGGCACCTGTATTGATCTAGTGTTGTACTTAACACTTCTCCATTGAGAGTCAATTACATCTCCTTCACACTCACATCCCTCATTCTAACACAAGACTTCCAGGATTTTCTTAAATGATAATAAAAAACTCTCTGAGCAGAAAATTTAAAAATCATAGAAAGGAACATCTGTGTTTCAAAAAGATCTATCATCCTCAACATTTGGCCTAAGAAAATAACTGATTACAATTACCACAGTGTCATTATTATGTGCATGCCACCTTTTACACAAGAAAATCCACTCTAAGCCATTTTTAAAACAGCTCCAAAATTAGAAGTCTGTAACTGCAGCAATCTTAAGGCTGTTAAGCTTCCAAACCACAGCCAGTTCAGAGCCAGGCTGATTAGCTCAATCACAGCACCTTGTTAACAGCAGCTGAGAGCTCCAAACTGAATCTAAATCACATCAAGCAACAAAAAGCACAGGCAAAAGTACTTTATCTTCAAAGCATCACAGATATTAAAATTAAAAAAGGATGGATAACCTAGAGGTTTCTGAGTTAACTAAAACCCTACAATACACAACATTTACACAGACGACATGTATTTCAACCACAGAAGAAATATTTAGGAACAAACCTAGAAATCAACTTCATGAATGCTGTTACATTATGGAATACTCTTAAGGTGATTGTTCTGAACTTAGTAGTTGCAAATATAACTAGCACACAAAAAGTTATGGGGGCGCAGGAGGCAATATGCAGTTTATGAGAATTGGGGGAAATAAGAACTCGCTGCTATATAGTTGGGTTTTTACTAGTTTTCACTTTATCCCTTTATGTTGTCAGCTTCATTAGAAAGGAAAAATCTGTTTACTCTTCAAATGCAATAGAAATAATCCAAGGCCACAAGCAATGTAAAGAGGAAGAATGAATGACCTGTAGAGGTCAGTATTCTAAAATCATATCAGCAAAATTGAAACAAAATATGTCAAATTGTCTATTGAGGAGGAACATTACAATTTGTGTGCTGAAAAATGATAATCTAATGCATCTATACACATGCATGTATTCTTCTCAGTCCCTTTGAAAAACAGCACAGGAAAAAATTTGCTCTGATTAATAAAATGTGGAGGCAGATGAAAACAAAAAATTCCTGGACTAGTTCATCACAGGAGTAATCCTTGAATAGAACCAGTTTCCCATGACAGAAAAGAGCTACCACTGTGATTAACTGTTTAATGACTTAAATGTCAAGAGTTTCTATAGAGAATTGCTTAGGAAAATGAGAACATAGATGGCAAAGTCTACTTTGAAATTTACATACAGTTTTCCATATTAAGACAAATTGTGAGATTCCTTCCTAGACCACAGAACTTGGCTCAACTCACATCACAAAATATACATGCTATAGTAGAAGGTCCTTCTAAAAGACTGAGAAACACTGCACAATTAAAATATCTTATACTAGATCATAAAACCCAAGTTAGATATGAAAGAATGCATGCATTATTAATATGCTGGAAGTTAAAAGTATAATGAGCATTTCCATCTTTGCATCTTTTCTCTGAAAGTATATGAGACACACACCAGGCAAGATACCAGGTTTAATCCAAACTTTCTATTGATTTCAGCAGCAAACTAGCACAGAAAACAACTGCTTCATAAAATCCCTTGTTTCTTTGGCTACATAGTTTCAATTTTTCTCTGTTAATCCAGGCATTTCAGCTTCAGTTGCCCCTTCATGAGACAGAAGAGAATGGCAGCTTGATTTTAAGTTACCAAGTTGAAAAGGCCCACAGGTACAGACTTATCCAGAAAAACAAACAAACAAACAAACCCCACAACACTTAGCTGCAAATAATTAAAAAATATAAATAAACCCAACAAGCTCCAAGCCAACAGGACAAATGCCTAATACACCTACCAAATTTTGGTTTGCAATTCAAAAGTTTTCAAAACATACTTGGTTTGGCACAAACACTATGGGGCAGAACAAAGTTACCATGTCCAATCAGCAAGTACAATACAGAAACCGTATTTTTGCTCTGAAGTGGGTTAATAGAACAGATCAGGTTTAAACAAAACTGTGTTTTACCCTAGAGTGCTAACTTGCTGTGTTTTAACTACTTTAACCTATTTCTCTTATGATTGTTAACCATTGTATTTGGTCTTTAGGACTTGCTACAGATGATTACTTACTTCCTGTTCACCAATCTTTCCCTTTGGTAAATTATTTTTCTCCAAGGTTCTCCAAGTTTCCAGCCTCCCCAATACATGTCCAGCCCCTGCATTTGGATCTGGCTGTCAGTTACCTTCAGTCTCCAGACAATCACTTAGGAGAGAGAGGCTCAGCAGCAATGGGCAACAGGGTGATCTGACAAAGCGTTTGTCTAGGAACCTGCTTCTGCCAAATCAGTCCTGGATGTTTGAAATTTTTTTCTATTAAAAACAAGGAATCCATCTGCAGATCCAGAATACTCATGTTATCCAACTATGCACACAAAGCAAGCAAAAAGTTCTTTGAATAACATGACCTCTGAGAAATCCTACCAGCAGAACTCCCAGCATCAAGGAGCTCTGCACTCTTCAGGGTATTTAAGCAGCCAGAGTGCAAAGGAATTACTTGAGTGTGTGATCAGAATATTAAGTATCTCCTACTGTCCAGATTAACAGTGAAACTATCAAATAACACAGTAACTGCTTCAGAGCAAAACTGTTCTTGCAGGTATTGGTACTACTGCAGCATCCTCAGTTTTGTGCCAAGCTACACACTGCTCTGAATAGCTTATCATAACTTGGAAAAAACAGTTATAGCTGGCAAACATGACCTTCTGGATCACAGCCAGAACTATGTGGTGAGAGGCTGTCCCCCTCCAACTTCAGTATCACCTAATTTTAGGAAGCACTGAAGTATTCTGCCATTTGTGAGAGTCATGTGGAATAGCATTTATTGAAAAAAAAAAAAAAACAAAAACAAACCAACAAAAAAATTTAACCCAAACCTAACTTGAAATTCTGTTTCATAAAAGATGTCTTCTGTAGGTCCTCAACTGAAAAATACTTGAAGACACTGTGCTTGAAACACTGCAAACCTCTGACAGAAGGCACAATTTCCTTGTCAACAGATTTCCACTGCAAACCTACATCTGTAATACGTGGTAGGTAGACAAAATAGCCAAGAACTATCTATGGAAGAAACTATGGAAGTCTGAAATGGTTCCACAAGACAGAAAATTGTATACAGACTTTTTTTTTTTTCAATAAAAAATACATTTAAAAGTCATCAAAATGAATCTCTGCTTCCTTTAGTCATTACAGCTCAAGAAACCAGGTTAAAATCAGAAAAAAACCCCTCTCAAACTCATTAGTCATTTTAAAACTGTATTTTAGCTCTATATTTGTAAAGTATTTTTCTACTGGAATTACACATCAGAAATATAAAAAATACAAGCTAGGGTGAGTTTCAGCAAACTTGATGTCCCTGGTGACAAACTTGCAAGGTTAACCACGGAGATTGATCTTATTTTCAAGTCACTAATTTCTCAGAATTTCTCAGAATCCAAACCGTGGATTCCAACAAAGTGCAAACAGGAAACTTCAATGCTGTATCTGTCTCAGCACCCAAAAGGGGTGAACCTGACCAAGGAGCTTCTTTACAGAAGCTAAGCAGATAGATATTGACAAAAAAAGATAAATTTTGCAGAATCTCTCAAAAATATGGTGAACCATTTTCTAGAAAAAGCTCTAGAAAACTTAACCCTCTTCCCAATATACTATCATTTTCTATTACGCTCTTTTCTTTCAAGTTCCCAAATACATATGAAGAACTGGGCAAAAGCTTTTCTGACTCAGCTGTAACAAAACAAAAATAACACCTGAAGGGAATTAAAAGTAAAACCAATGTGAAAGTCCACTAATCACAGAGGTCCCAGAATCTTTGAAATAGTTTCAAATGGCTGAACTATAATACAAAAGTATCATTCCTCTTTCTTATAAGACTGTATCTCAGCATTTAAGCAGTTTCCTAAGATACAGACCAAAGCTGAACCTAAATAAATAAATAATCAAGACATATTTAAAAATACCCGCACCTCAAAGTGCCTGTAAAATTTTTTACTCAGACATTATCTGGCACACTGGTTAAAAAACCCACAAAACTCACCAGAGAAATCAATAGCTGTATCACTGCAAAGACCATTTTTTCTGACTTTTTAGTAAAAAGTTTCAGAAGCAATTTAACCACAGCAGAAGTCAGAAACTAGCTCTGTCAGTTAGGAGATTTTAGCTAACTTTTTAAAGAAGGAGACACCTAGAAGTAAAAAGAAAGTAAGAACAAACACTGAAAGAGGACTGTTCCAGTAAGTGATTTGAGAATTCAAGAGGCAGACATTGCAATGTCTCCTCAAATTCATCTCTCTGTGTTTGCACATAGGCATTGGAATCAGCAAAATAAGTGTTCATAAAATGATTGTCCAGATAAATAAAGCTATCCATAATTTATGAGTACAAAAGAGACCTGTAAATTTTCATTACCTGCTACAGCAGTATATTAGGGTTTAATTAAGCACAATATTGCACATTCTACTGAACAAATCATTACAATATAATGTATGTACACAAAATAACATGGTAGAATGTCAGAGAAAAGTAAGAATAAAGGAAGTAAAACAGAAGAGAGGTATTCAATCAACATTAGATACCTGGCATCAACATTGAAATCTTTAAAAGGAGCCACAGGGAAAGTACAAATTTATTTTTCCTTCAAGTTTGACCTATTTGTGTCTGTGATGACTCATACACAAAGGAATTTGAACTTTACTGCAGAAATTTTTCAATGTAAAACAATGGTACTACCTAAGATTCAAAGATCCAAACTGATTGATTCTCCATGCTGAACACTAAACTTACTTCATTATCACAGGTAAGTGCCTTCAGTCAGTTATTGCACAAACCTAAACATTTTATCCAGCACTCTATTTGATATTCTTTACTGTCTACATCAGAAAGGAAAACTTAAGAGAGAGAGAAAAAAAAAAAAAAAAAAAAAAAAAAAAAAAAAAAAAAAAAAAGTTTTGGGTCAGACTTTTGTTTGTTTTTTCCCCTCAGCTTAATGATGTACTCAGCATTGGAGTGGGTCAATTCAGTGTTTCATTGCCATTAATCTCCTCTCTCCTGATAAACAGTATAAATTACTTTGTGTCTGGCAATCACAATAAAATTCAATTTTATCCAGGTTAAAAAATAAATAAATAAATAATATATATATATATAGGCACACCTGAAAAAATACACAAAACAAGTCAGTAAAAATCAATCTTGGCTATCTCACTGGATATAAGTGTCCCCAGAAAATAGGAACTATTTGTGCTGTATCAGTATTGCTGTAGTACAGTCTTAAATACTGCATGCAGCATTTGCACGGAAAATATTTTCAGTTGATATATTAAGTTCATGGTTCTTTTTTCTATCTAATAGATCTGTCTTTGGAAAATATGGGAAATAAAATACAGGAAAAAGAAAGACTTACTTCACCAGATACTTTTTTTTTTTCTTATAAAAAAGGTCCAAACTAGGTTCGGCCACAGAAAACATCAGAACAAAGGCGGGCAGAAGCAAAACAAGAGATGGAGCAAAAGAAGCAAGAGGAGTTCCAGGGAATCAGGGAGTAAGATGGGTTAAGAGGGAGGGTAAAAAAAGTACAGGACAAGGAAAAATAAGAGACAGGCATAAACATAGTGAAAACATCTCAAAAGGACCAAAGAAAATATTTACTAATGTAATAGTCAGCATAAGTGATCACACATGCACAGACTGCTTTCTGCCCTTTCCTCCTCCTCCTGATACTTCAGTAAGGACTTCATGGAAACCTCTCAGATGAACCTCTGCCTTGGAGCATATAGGCAGGTGGCCCCTGAACACCTTCCAGCCTCCAGGACAGGGCTCCCTGCTGGCTCCAAGCCTTCAGCTGTGCCACCAGCCGCAGCTGCTGCAGCAGTGATGGGCATCCTCCTTGCTGCAGTACAGGAACATCAGCCTCCTCTTGTTCTTACCTGAGCAAGACTATTTTTTGGATGGCAAAGAAGGTAGTCTATGTTGCTATTTTGAATAGATTTGGCAGATATTACTTGGATAGGTTTAAATAAAACTTCTTTTTAAATAAAACTTCTTTTCAACTTTGAGCTTCATTCTGTCATACAGGTGCCACAAGAAATATCCATTTTCCAACTTAAAAGGAGTCAACCATGTTGCAAAAGATGAGGTAATACTAACAGGCAACAGACTGTTAATGCCACAGTCTCACAGAATGGAGAAATGAATTTAAGCATAATATTCATTTGGTAATATTTAAGATGCCAGCACTCGTGAAACAGCCCATTCTCTCTAAGATATTAACATCTTGATATTAAATGGCTGGATTAATGTATTATAAAGGAACAATACCATAAATTAATTCTGATACATTTCAGCAAAGTTGCTTAAAAAGGAGAAGAGAAAGAAAAAAGGAATAAAGGGAGGAAAAAAAAAAAAAAAAAAGATCAGCATTCTAGATGTTTCCCTGGGGGAAAGCAGCAGCCGATCATGGCACACATTACCTCTGCCCCTTGTTCATCCATCTGCTGCAGCCCAAGGAATGCCACAGGGGAAGCAAACATGTGGAGCACAGCTAATAACAGCAATTCTGTCCATATTAGAAACTAATTATCACCCTTTCCTATCAGGATCAGTGCTTCCAGAATTATAAGCAATTTACCCTGCTAAATGCAGTCTAGAATTTAACACTCAATAACTCAATAGCTTATTTCTAAAAAAGTGCTGATTTGGATCTGTATAAAAGACAAATTGTTTCTTGTCCCTCCTATACAACCTGCTCTCCTGCATCTGAAGGGGTTTTTTGTTTTGGTTGGTTGGTTGGTTGGTTTTATTAAGTGAAGGGATGAAGAGAAAGGTTCTTGCCTTAAACACAGTCCTGTGCATTTTAACTCTTGGCTCAAAACTGTGCAATAGCTGTGATTAAGTCCATGTAAATCTAACAAAAAAGACAAACATTGGTTTTGTATCACATTAGCAATCTTCTGGAAATATCAGCATGAAATCTCATTGCTCCCTACCAAATACATTATTTTTCATTAGATACACAGACCATAAAGCTACAAAATGAGATAAAAAACTGCAAATAGCATTTCGTAGACTGACCCTGCAAATAGAAATCAGAGTATTTCTTTGGTCTGTTTTCATTCTACCAAACTGAAAATTAACAACTTAGAGAATTGCTGTAATCCCTCTGCATTAGTCTGCTTTGTAAGAAATTAATTATATACTTCAAAATAAACCAGTTAACATTGTTTTGTTTTAATTAACATCATCTATTTGAGACACGACTTCTGCACCCAAGTAGTCCAAATGTTCTGCAGCACAATCCAAAGAAATGAGGAACAGGGAACACGATGGAGAAATCACACTATGAGTGCCAAGACCTAAATCAAGAGCATCAGGTATGGATCAGAGCAGTGCTTCTCTCCCAGGGATCCTAATTCCTGTTCATTTTCTAGCCATCCACTCTTTCATCCCTCACAACTTTGAGTTTCATATCACAGTCTACCAAGAACAAAGTATCCTCTTCCAAATTCCCTTAGAGCCCCTCCTGCTTAGCCAGCAGGTGTCCGCTTTTTTAAAGAAAGACAAGGTCAACATTCCCCTAAGGATTTGAGCAAAATGCCTCCTTGAGCAAGAAGTCTGGGATTCAAACTGGGATCTGCTCTCTTGAGACTGCACATGCTGGCTCAACGCCTTGAGGTAGCAGTGTCAGGAACTGTTAAAAAAGGACTTGCAGAAAAGTCTCAAGGATGTAAGTGAAGAGTATTCTAATGAAAATCAAACTACTTGATTTGTATCTTTAAAGTCAGACACTGATGTTAATGTAAAACATTTTTTGATGGAAATGTAGCATTCCTTAAAATAATTAGTTCAGAAATGAATACACCTTAAGAGCCAGATGCTGAAGAAGTGTAAATAGGGAGCAGAGCAGTATTTTTTGTAAACAAACGAGTATATCAGCATATATTCAAGATGCTTGTAAAGTTGTTTTTCATTTTGTCTTTTTTTTTTTTTTTTTTTTTTTTTTTTTTTTTTTTTTTTTTTTTTTTTAACAAACCTAACGTAAAACACCAGCAACTTGGCTTAATAAGATTACAGCACATTAAAAGGTGCTCATAAGCATTTTCTATAAATGAAATGTAAAGCCTGATGACTACGTATGATCCGGAAGACCAACCTAAGCTCATAATGAAGGTATTGTGACAAAGCTTAGTACCTACAACACCAATAGAATGGTGTATTTTTGATGTAGCTAAAAGATTTACACCTATTATAAAATATCCATGGTCGGGTAACTAGTTTTAAGGTAACGTGTTCTAACTAGTTTTAAGGTAGCAGTAACCATGATCCACGGAATTGGTACAGGCAGATAGTACTGAGTTTATCTCATAAATAATCATCTCCTTCCTGCCAATCTCACTTCTCAAAATGAGAACATTTTTACAGTGCAATAGCATATGGCTGGAAAATTTAAGCCACATGTCAAGTACCCTTAAAGAAATCAGTAAAAATACACGCAATAAACTCAGTACAGAAGAGTTAATTTTTCCATAATCCAATGAAAAAGTGACATTATGATCTTCTACAGAATAAGCAAACTGGCTGACTAAATAAATCTATTTACTATTTATGTATTCATTAATTCATTAAGAAATGTCAGTAAAACAGGGGGAAACTCAAACCCAACACCTCAGCACTCCAGTCGCACATGCCCTCTACCAGCACACAGCAGCAAGTATCTCAGGTAAACAGTAAGTGTCAGGGAAAATAGGTTTTGTTTCCTAGTCTTTGCAATTTTTAGCATGTTTATCCCCACAAACATACAGCTATTCTTGTATCATTATCTGGATCCCTCCAGAAAAGAAAATGATCTTACAGAAGATAAATTAGACTAGTAATGACACTAATTTTCCAAAACAGATTTGAAAGCAGCAAGGAGAAACATCATATAGACTATTCTACCAACATCCTACTTAATTACTCTTAGCTAGATTCAGTATCTAAATTTACATTAAAATAATTCCAGAGCTGTACTTCAGCATACAATAAACACTGCATCCTATAATATCTCAGCATGATTCATCACCAGGCTTAGGAAAAAAGAATTAAAAGTCAAAAAATATAAAAGCCAGCATCAGCCATCCAATTATAATACCATTTAAGTAAAAACCACTTGAGGTCTTCATTTCTGTAAATGACAACTCAAAGCATAGATATACAGATAAATTCCATTTTATTTACAGGAGCTCCCAGAAGGTCACTGTGCATGTGCAATGCACACAGCATGCTGAGGAGTAACAGCTACAGTAAGGACATGCACACAAGCTCATCACCTATTCTTGCCGCTATCTACTAAAAACGTTATTTTAAAAATTCTTTCTATAAACTCTAGTACTTGTAAATTTTTTTCTCTTTGCTCAATTAAAATGAAAACTTGAACCTAAAAAAAAAAAAACAAACCCACACGCAGGCCAGTCAGTATCAATCCTACAGACAGGTGTCCATTTCTTATAATTCTCATAATAAAAGCAGAGTTAAGTATAGCTCCCTTCTGAGAAAGGATTTTTTCTTTCTTAAACACTAGCAACTCGTCACAGGTCACAATATTAAACCAAAGGGCAAACTTCTTAATCAAATTATCACTCCTAAAAAGCCTAGATATAATTACAGGCATCCATACATATATACACAGCTGAATCAGAAGTTGCACCAGGAAAAAGGCTTTGTTATTGGTTTTTAAATATGCAGCAACTTACTGAATATAAGTATCCTCACAGTCATCCCTGGCAACACAAAATGAGGTCATGTTCACACAAAGTTAGGCACATTCAGCCAGCTCCTATTTCACAATATATACACTTACCAAGACACTTCCCTCACTGCAGTGCACCCCATGATACCATGACATTTACTTCTCAAGTTTTCCATTCCCACTTTCCAGCCACTTTTTAACAGACAATATGTTTTTATGGACATGCAATATTATTACATTTTATTTGAAACAAATGAGCACAAAAGCCTTCCTAGAACTAGTTTCACTAATTCTTATGCTAAGGAGCACTAGAGGGAAGTACTAAGAGAAGTCATCAAGACCCCCAAACAGAAAGACAAAATATGAAGTCAAAAATGTGTTACATCCAGCACAAGAACATTTGAACAGTCATATCAAAACAGAGCTCCATCCTGAAGAAGTACATTAAAAGCATACTGGGAAGAATATACTTCAGTAGCAGAGCCATCTCTCTGCACACACACTTGTATCTACAAGGCACTGCCAGTATCAGGACATGTGCATGCCCAAAAAGCAATAGAGAACAGTTTACAGGCTATGAGAAGACCTCTCTTGGACTTCTGTTTTCCTACAAATAACTTGTAAGAGAGGGTATGAGTACTGAACAAACACAAAAAGGTCATGGGCAACCACTTCCAGATAAATGGCATTGCCCCAAGCCAGCAGAATGATTTATTGACAAGCAGATGACAAAGTTTCTGAACCTACATTTCCACACCCCAGAAAACCTTAGCATCCTATTTGAGCTCTTTCCCCTCAAACAGCCAAACCCTAAGAGCCTCTTTCTGCTATCAAAATCAGGCTGGCAGTAAGAGCAGAATGAATTTGTTTCCTGCAGAAAGTAAACCAGAACCGAGCTCCATCGTGTGTGCACTGCTCGCTGTGCAGGCAAATGGCTTTGGGCCAGCACGGGTCCTGTCAGTCCCAGGCAGGAAGAAAAGCAGACAGGCACTCCAGAGAAGGCTTCTTCACTGTGGGACAGCAACAGAAGATTTATTTGCAGAATTGGAGCCATTATGCCCTTAACTTCTGTTCACTGACACCCTTTACAGAAATCCACATCTTACCTTTCCTCCAAGGAAGCAGTTAGAGCACAGAGATAATTATTTGGAATACACAGCAATCCTCACAAAATGGCTGAGACCATGTGAGTTTAGATACAAGTATGGAACGTGTAAAAACTGTCAGCATGCAGATGGCTTCAATACAGACACAAATTCCAACAGTAATAAATGTAAAAATATAATATAAAAATTTTAAAATGTAATGCCATCACTTTAAGGGTATTATATTGATACAAATTTTAGTCTTACAGGAACTTTACAATATCAATACTTCCTTTGCAGTCTATTTACGATTCAAACTGAATCTTCCCCAGCTAGACCAGATATATAAGTAAGTGCTTGACTTTTACCCATTCAGATAACATCACTGACAAGCTCACTGGTCTACAGCTACACCTTCTACTGAACTGAGATAAATGTAGATTAATCTAAAGCCTGGAAAAACAAACAAAGAAAATACTAACTCAACATACTCTATCAATTCATTTAAGGTCAGCAAAAAGGAAAAAAAAATATTAAAAACTCAATCTACAATGAAGAATTTTTACAAGTATTTAAGAACACCAGAAGACTACCAAAGAAAAAATGACCAGCAAAAAAAAAAAGTAAGCTTCTAAAATGATTAAGTAGAATAAATTATTCTAAGAAACTGTGAAAAATTGGAATAAGTTTACGTAGAAATAGAGATGCTAATACTAGATTACCTGGCAAAACCTAAAGAATACAAAAGCTCCAAAAATTAAATAAGTGGAAAGTGACAAACTTGACAAAAAATAAAGAAATTTCACTGAATTAGCCAATATTCCCTGAATTCTACAATGTGTTTAGAGATAATTAAAACAAAGACTAAAACCATTTGGATGAAGGAAATGGAGAGATTAATTTTCCTGAGAAATGAGATTATATCAGAATTAAAGATTCAGCAACCTGCATCAAACCACCTTTTTTTTTTAAGGAAACAAACAAAAAAAAAATAGCCACAGTCCTAACCTAACAGATACAGATATCTAATTTGCATTTCACCTTAAAGGTGCCCATGACTTTCAAAGAAAAGGTATCAGACTCCTGAGAACTTACTTCATTCCCTGTGTTGTTAAATTTTACATTAATAAGTTCAACAAACTTCCAAAGAAGAAATAAGATCATCCTTATAGTAGCATACTGAATGCATACAAATTATTTCTTTATAATTGGCATATTTAAAAACTAATTTCTAAAACAGCTAGAAACAAAGAAGTATCTTTTTCTTAAATCTGTCTGCATTTCAAGTCTCTAAGCACCAAACCTGTCAGTGGCTCAGGGGCAACTGCAGACACTGCTGTGCTTCCCAATTACATTTGCAGTTGTATATTTCCAGAAATAGGCATGTGAGAAGAAACATTATGGCAAGTGATTTTTAAAAGGAAAAATACTTGACATTGCTCAAAAGGTAACTATGCAAATCTTCATTTGAGGCATTCTGGAAGAATCTAGTAGTAACACAGTTACTGTAGAACAGTTACTACTCTTAATATTTATATCCACACCATGCCATGTATCATGTATTCTTGTACACACATATAAAAAATATCACTTCTATTGCGCAGTGATGTGCAAGACATCACAGTAAAAAAAAAAAAAAAAAATTACAGCACTGAGAACAGCAATGAAAGAGAGTTACTGAGTTGTCCTTAGGCATTTTGTCTATCAAGACATGTTAGAAAGATTAACTGAAGGTGAAAAACACAACACAGAAAACAGTGTTCAGGAGTTGCCATGCATTTGTTCATGTTGTACAAATGCCAGGAGGAATCACATGTTCCTAGAAGCAGTTAACTGTATTAATGACATGGATGAAAGCAAGTCTAGGACAAAGCAAATGATCAAATAAAATTTAAAAAACTATTATACATCAGCTGAACATCTAGACAAATTCAAACCTACCCCGCAAGAAAGAAGTTACCTTTACTATTTTTCTTGCTACCCAATGGCTATTATACAAAGAAAGTTTTAATTATGACATTGATAGTTTAATACTAAAAAGAGCACCACTAACAAACTAAATAAGGAAATCATACTTTAAAAGCTCATTTTTGTTCTTCCTTTGAATTGAGAACTAAATTCATATTGAGGAGAATTAATTCAAAAATTGAGGAGAACTCCACATACAGGCCAGAACAAAGACACCCACAACTACCAAAACAGGTAACAGAAACTTGGTAGTGGACAGCAGTAAGCACATGGGAATGGACATCTGTGCCACCTGCACAAAGAACACCACGGGCAGGGCAGCACAGTTCTTTATTTCCCAGCTTCAAAGTTGAAAACTATTCTTTAAAAATGTTGACGCTCTTAAGTTTTGTTCTGGGCTTTTGGAAACACAATCCTGCACAAATAATATGAAACCTGATTTTTTATTCTGTCATCACCACTTGGAGAAATATTCTTCACTTAGTTCAGTAAGTAAATTGAGTTACGACATCTAACTACAGCAATAAAACAGTGAAACATCAAATGTATACATTGCACATTAACAATGGGGTAAGAATCACTAATGTTTCTTGCACATCTGGTACCTTAGAAAAGCAAATAACCTTCCCACACTAACAGTTTGAACTGGATCAATCTCCTGGCCCCCCTTCTACCTCCTCATTTCCCCAGCTTTCTGCATCTCCCCAAACACAAGCCTCAGTGCCAATGTCCTACTTCTCATGAAGGCTGCTGTGAAGTTTCAGAAAAAGCACCTTAAGTCACTTCAGCTACAAAAAGATAAGAAAGTAGACATGATTTTAAAAAAAAATTTATTAAAAAGCCTCACAACAAGTATCAATTGAGAATTTGCTGCACTGTAGCCTATAAACTGGGGTAAACAGTTAACTCCCCTTTCTAAAGGAATATTTAACTGCTTAAACTGGTTCACAGTCTCTCCTCCTTCCGTGATTTCTAAAACATGGCTCCTGTCTGCTATCCTGGAAATTCTATTTAAAAGAAAACAAAAGAGATTACAATTTTTGGAATACTCGTTGATTTTATTCTAACCTGGTTGATTTTACGTAGGTTCATAAAATGTAAAGCAGCTTTTTTGCCCCTGAAAAAAAATGGCATCCAATGTAAAACAATAGTCTAACAGCTAGTTCGGCATAACACTCTAGTTTCATTTTGTATGACAAAGGACTGTTTGAGGACCAAGGCACTCTTTCTCTTAAAGAACATACACATAGAATGCAGGTTTTCCTAGTCAAACCTAACTGAGAGCAAAGCGCACCGTTGGTATGTAATAAAGTATTTATTTCCAAAATACCTGTAGTGCTTCAAGTTCTCCTCTTTGACATGTATTTACTCATCAGTACTTCTTAATCTTGCCTTTGCATACCAGAATTACAAATTCTTTATGACAGAAAAAACAAACAAGTAAAAAGCACTTCAGGGGAAGAAGAAATTAATGTTTTGAAACTAAGTTCTTCATGATCATTAGGTTAGATGAAATTTGTTTCAAAACTTTAAAACACATGCTGCTGTAGCACAATTAGCTTTTCCATCTCTCGTAAAGCACAGGTTCTAAGACATCCTAAAGGGTATTTATTTAGTATGCAGAATACAGGCACGATAGCACATGCAGCTACACCTAAGACAGCCTCATTTCTTCCTTCAGTCAGAGTAGGTTTTGTCAAGAAAAACACTTGATTACTGAATCTTTTTAGACGACTTGTTACCATATCCATTATTATTAGATCATGGCCATGGGCTAGACACTGGTACATATATCCAGCTGTCAAAATGAATTTAATCCATTAAATACAAAGAACAGCTATGGACAGGGCTGTTTTCTGTTTATGTATCAGCAAATACATTTTTTAGACTAGTAATTTTCTTCCTCAAAGAAATGTAGGGAAATATATTTATCTGCGCTTTCTCATTTGGATTACATTCAAATAAAATTTACAGAAATGAGAAGTGTATGTAATCTGTGAAGGTGTGCTGAAACAGTTTCTAGAACACTGCTGTGAGTCCTAGACTGAAATTTGCATTTCCAGATTTTTAAATAACAGAACTGCTATAGCAGACCCAGTTAGAACTGAACTGGGGGAAAACAAAATGAAAAACCAAACCTAGAGCCTAATCAACATAATTATAAGATTGAATTAAAAAAGCAGAAACATAGAAATCACATACAAAAGGAGGGAGTGGATGTTAACACTGAAAATACATTAATGGTTATTAGATCATTCAAAGCTATTCCTATTAAACCATTTGAAGTTCACCATTTGAACCAAGCAAGTTAAAAAACACTGTCTATTCTACAGTGTGAACACCAGCCCCTCATTTTAGAGCTGAGGAAAATGGGAAACAGAAAAGGAGAAGAAAAAAGAAAAAACCCTAACAGCTCCTCAAAGGGACATTAGAACTATGCAGCAAGATACGAACAGATCTTTCCTTTTAGGAAAATCTTCGCAGAAGTTTTTGATATTAACGTCTGGTTTAGCTTAATTAAATTACAAAATTAACAGAACTACTATCAACTGAGTAATAATATGTCCTAGATTTTTACTATTTATAGTAAATTTCTAGAAAGGAATTTTAATGAAAAAACTCATTAAGACAAAGGAAAATATCACATTTTGAGACTTGTATTTTACTGATAATTCAGTATACTGTAACTCCAGAATTTAATCCATCTCATACAACAGTGGCATAGATGGAAAGAAAATGAGAAGATACTGAAAAATACTGAGTGAATATCTCAGGGCAGAAGCTTGTTACATTAATTACACGAACTATTCATTTTATTTTAGAATCGGTCATCCAAGTAAAAAATTCTTTCAGAAATAGAATTTTAAAAGATAAATACCTAACTTGTCATACTCAACTAATTCCAAATGTTATCTTTGCTAAGCCTGACAAAATCAGGACAGTATTAATACATATTTGCATATTCAGAACACAATAAGCTTATCTCGATATATTTCAGTGAACTTTTTGTCACAATCCCCAGAACAGTGCCTACTCATCAGTATTAATTGACTCAAAGGCTAAAAGAACACACAAATAGAAGTTCTGTTGGAGCTGTGAAAGACCTTCTTCTCCCCCACCGCCCCCCCCGAATGTGACTTGAGACCAACTGGAAAAACATTTAGAGGAAACTTGGGTTATTAATGTGGTGTTCTTTCCCAATGATAGTGTGAGAGCTTCAGTACACATCTGCTGATACAGCATTAAATTTGCTTAAAAAGGAAAAACAACAACAAGCAGATACCTTGCTGAGTCCAAACACTTGGTTCACACTTTGTGTGATCAGTGCTGCCCTCTCCTTGGCACAGGATCTGGTTACCATGCCAAGGTCACTTACACCACAACTTGTCTGCCCAAGTTAGACCAATGTACGTAGAAACTACATAACATGTCCTGTCTGAACTGCTCAGAGCAGCAGCTCCGTAATGCTTCCCAAGGCCAAGCCAACCTGAAGCTATTCTTCTTTCCTACTTTGAGAACACAGCAAGAGGAGGCAGGAATTAAAAAACAAAAGCTAAAGATCACTGGCATGGCACATGCACACATCTGCTACAATAGGCTGAAAGTTAGTTTCACACACAAAGTATTAATTATTCATTCTTTCTTACCTTCACTTGGAAAGAGAAAGAAGAATGAAGTGTTTAATTCTCATCTGTAGTTACTATTTCAGATAAATAATATTTCAGATAAAGTGAAAAAGCTGTGACTGTGTCACAGCAAAAGCTGCAAAGGATGGAGCAAACTATATAGGTAACTTCAAAATTCTTCTCTCCTAGAGGCTCCTTCAATAATAAAGGAACCCTTAAGCATGGAAATCCCAGTCCAGATGAAAGAACATGCTGTGAAGTATTTATCACATTAGTTGCCACCTGGAGACTTGGAAAAGTGTTACTTTTTCTTTAGATTCCTGTTTAAAAATTTATTTAGCTTTTTAAATAAGGAGAAACACATTACCAACTCCATCCTCCCAGCACTTCTAGAAATGGATATTACTGCTGTCTATAGAGTATCTGCACTATACAAGTTGCCTCTGCACTCCTACACTTCATCTTGAGGAAGGAAACTTCAGCTATAAACAAGAAAATTGTATAGCTGATGGAGTGCAAGCAATTCACAGCTTTTTCTTAATTTGATAACAAAACGGCACTCTGAGGAGGATATCTTTATACACAGAGATCTGTCCAGGTTTCCTGAAAAAGGGATGGAACATGAGCTATCTTTCCCAAATAAATACAGAACTATGCATCTCCACAAGTGATTCTCCCCCTTCAACTGTCACATCTAGGGTTCTGGAAAATAAATGATATGGGAACAAGGCAACCACTGACTAAGAAAAAAGGAAACAGCCAAGCTGAAAAGCATTACAAATAAAGCAGCATGGTTTTGCACTGACAGAAATTCCAGAAGTATAATTTCAAAGTCCTATACGGGACAACTACTGCAGGAAACTCTGACAGTAATACAGTGATACTTTTGCAATAAACACTAGTTAGCTGTTACAAACAGCTCAACCTATATATGCACTCCAGTTAAGTAAGTTAAATGTAAGAATTGTTCACAGTGTAAGATTTTAAAAAGCTGCAGGGTCTATAAACGGGGAGTTCAACCAACAATCACTTTTGATAAAAATAAAATCATGTATTTTAGAGAAAGCTATACTTCCAGCTGTTCTCACTACAGCTATGTGCTAATACTGACAAGGTACTTTCAGATCAATGCACCAAGCACTTTAGGAGATGCAACAGCTCTGCCAAGAATCCTGCCTTCAAAAGGACTTCCATTGCTATGGCAACAGCATGTTCTTCAGCACCCAGTTTGGAGGCAACCTATGACACACACATGAGAGATGGCCAAACTCTGACTGATTCCTCTCTGAAGCACAAGTCACACCATCAGGTACACACCAGTTTTCACTTGCAGAAACAAAGTACAAAACATTTTTTTGGATGATGGTTGCCGGGCACTTAGGTTACCTACAAATAAACAGCTGCATTTGGCAAAAGAAATGGCATTCACTTTATAAAACAAATACAGACTACTCAAAGGCCAGAAGGACTGTAACCATTAGCACAGAACATACATTGCATTACACAGCATCTCCCATACACAGGAATTTACCTTTTCTCTGATCCCTTAACAGGATGGGGAAAACAGAAAGTGTTGGTACATAGCAAATAAGCAGATGATTGAAGTCATTATTCAGTACTCAACAAGTACCTTGAAAATAAAGAAGATTTCATGTATATAATGGACACGCTTAAGTACAAGTTCTAGTTTTACATCACCACTCTAAAAAATACATTATCTTATAATGCTTCACCTTCTAACCAGACATGTATACACACACAGCCTTGTCATATCTTGAAATTTATTCCCCAAACATAGTTATTAAGCATCCATGCCAAACATCACTCATAATATCAATTCTGTAACTAAATCTTCAACATATACTACTACATAAGGAGTAGCCAATAACTCAAGCCATCAAAAAGGGTAAGAAAATCCAAGTCATGTATTAATTTCTGCACTTCATTTCAAGAGTGTTCAAAAAGTAGACAAAACCCTGCCTGCTGGTGCTCACCTAAGTTCATTCACCCTGGATGGTCAGATATAACTTCCCTGTAAGCCAGTGAGAAAAGTACAACACGGTCACATTCCTTACGTTCCTGGCAACCCTAAAATAGTTTAGCAACCTTTAAGATGACTTCTGGTTGTATTTTACAGGGCTCACACTGAAGACTAACACACAAATAGAGTCTTTTTGCAAAAAGAATCACAAGGTTCTTTAAATTATAATTTAATGGATTTTTTTGTTCCATTTAACTTAGACAGAAGTTGATTACTTCCCACTTTGAAGGGACCGAGGTGAAAAATAAAAGGCCTTTTCATTGATTCATGAAGGTTTGAAAGACTGTTGGAAAAGCATGCTCAGGACATAGGGTCTCCCACCCTTTAAAGTTTCTCCATTCTTTTGAAGTATCAGGCATAGTATAAGCTTGCTTTGGAAGTAGTAGTATTACAGATATATTTTTTTTAAATATTCCAAATAAACTAATGAAATAAAAAACTGAAAGTGAACAAAGATGGGCGCTGTTTTTTGTTTGGCTTGTTTTGTTTTGTTTGAGTTGTTAATGGGGTTTGGGAGGTTTTTGGTTGGGTTTTTCAGTATGTTGTGGGTTTTTTAGCCAAGGAGCTTTTTCAATTCAGCATCTTATAAGTACTTGCGAGAAAAATATCTAATTCAGATGTTCCTGTCGTAAGTAATATTGACAAAGTTCATGCTCTGTTTTTTTGTGTGCTTATTACTGTCCTCTGGCAAGGGAATACGATATCAGAGATATTTTCAAGGTTACCAAAATAAAAGCATTACACAGAGCAGAGAACACATGTCAGACATTACATGCATTGATACACAAAGTGGCAGAGATGTGTATTTCTTTTATAAAATCAAATGAAGGGAAAAAATTCTGATTTACCCTACAATGCCATCCCCTTGCATCAAGGCATCAGAGCAGTTATCTTGCAGGGACATACTACAAAACAACCATTTGAACTCTGCAGTAGTAAGCACTATGCAACATTTTTAGAAATACACAAAAGCAATTCATTACTCCAAAATTCGGTCATCTTCATTAAATCACCATCCCTTCTAAAAGCCTTGGCTTCATTTAGCATTCAGGAAGATGAAAGAGCAGCTACCCTCCTCATGGATTACTTCTCTATTGCAAGAGAATGTTTTGCACGTCAAAAGCAAACATTAAAGGATTAAACGATATTGTCATTTCTGCTCTTGTTTATTTGCAGTGGGCAGTGAATAGAATTGCAAAGAAACAATCAGTGATTATTTTAAGCTGTGATCTTTTGCAAGGATTATGACTCATGAAGTTGCTGCATAAAGAAACTGGAACAGGATAGCTGTGGTATCGAAAAACACTACAAAATAACAAAAGTTTGTCCTACAATCAAAGCTGCTTGGTTTAATCACTTTACAGAGTAGCCATTATAGCTCTTGGGATAACTTGGGATAACTGAAGGCATAGTATTGTGCCTTCAAAGAAACAAAAAACAAAAATACAAACAGGTAATTCCATTCTCCTACAGAAGACTAAAAATACTCTAGGATTTTCAGAAGTATATTTATCACCAACAGCATCCTAACACTAATGCAACACAGCAGAAAATTCAAGAGGTATTTAGTTACAAGACACCCCTACAGCATGCAAAATATGAAATTCAATTACTTTTTAATGGATTTATCTACTTCTTTTAGGCTTTAAAGATAGTTTCTCTAGTTCTGTTGTAAAACAAAGTTTGCAAAGCAATGTATTATAAAGTAAACTCTTCACATTTTTTTCTTACATTATACATTATATGCCAATATTATACACCAATCTTCTGTCTGGCTCCCCCCTTATTGCCTCATTCAAGTGAAAAAAAAAAAATATTGTTTATTTTGGACTTTAAGACAGATGTTAAAAATGCAGAGAGTACATACAGAAACCACCAGTGTACAGTCAGGTTTTATTTTAGGGTAAGACTTGGAACCATTCAATAAACTGAAGATTTTGTGTGTAAAATCTGAATGTGTAAGAAGATGGGAGGACTATGAATCAGTTCACTCTCAAAGACAAAGTTATACATATTAAAATTAGCAAAATATTTTGGTCATACTCTAAAAAGAACAGAGACATCAGGTAATGCTACAAAGTTCTTGTTTATACTGAACTAAAGGTAAAGTTTGGTTTAAACTCTATTTCAATTAACACACAGAACATTCATGGTCTGATATTCATTGGTATTTTACCTGAAAAATGTACACAACTAGAAATGATCAAATTTGGATTTTCTTTTACTGGGTATGGCTTTCTAACTATTAGTTCTGCCCACTCATCTTTGCATTTCAAAGGGGGAAAAATGCAACATCTAAAATGTAATTTTCACAACTCAAGTCTCAGAACAGACTTTATATAGAAACCCAACCTGGACTAACTTAAGTTTCACACTGTCACCACTGCTTCATCTCCATCAGCAAAGAACTCTTCCAGAGACAAGGCACAAAATATTTCCTTAAGTTTTGTTCATGCAAAGGAAAGTAAACCAGCAAAAGCAGGTGGTTGGATTTCTTACTAAAACTCCACATAACAACCTGATAAAGACAAAGAGATACCACCATCCTTGCAGCTACAAATAGTACAGAAAAAACTAGTCTGCAATATTGAGAAAAAAAGCAGACTTGGAAAGCCTAACATAAATCTCACACGCTTACAAAAAACAATATAGGCAATCTCTGCAGAACTTCAGCAGCAAGAAATCAGGTCCACTGAGATAAACAAGACTAACTTCAGAAAAAGAATCTAATAATTCAAAACTGTCAGCTACAGGTAAAACACTATCTACCTATTTTCCACTTACCAACAAAGAGAAATTGTGTGTAGCACCAGAAGTGAACACTTCTTACCTCCTTTTACAAACACAGTTCTATAGTACAAGCAGCTTTTGAAGTTTTCATAGCACTAACATGGAAGTGTGCAACTTCCCTAAGACAAACCTTACTTGCTTTTATGCTAAAAATCATTATTCTACCAACAGGGCTGCAAAGTAATCCCTTTTATCAAGTTTCTTCCTCTTCCACACCCCATTTTAAGTACTATTTCAAAACAGCAGCAACAATTATGGTGAGATTTTTCTGTATTACAACCATAAGAACATGAAGTTTATTTCGTTTAAAGCAATTTCAGCTCCTTCTTCAGAAAAAAACCCAAACACTACACTCCTAGCACACAAGAAGAATTTAACAAAGTCCTAAAGATTATCCTCCAAAGACAGTAAGATATTATTAAATATAACAAAAGCTGCTCTTTCTGATCATTCTTGGTATTCAGTTAACATCTTCACCAAAAAGTATGTCCTTTATGTTTTTGGATGTTGTGTTTACAAACAGAGCTTTGTTTTATAAATGAAAAAAACAAGGCATTCATTCAAGACATTAAAAAAAAAATTATCATTATCTCATCTTGGCCTCATAATAGGAAAAAAAAACAAAAAAAAACCCACCCACACAAAAACCCACAAATTTTGCCCCTACAACCACTAGTAAATAACAGCTTGTGGTATTTAAGAAGACCACAAGCACTTCCAAATCATCAGGCTTAAGTATACAATAGAACTGTTCTAGACTAGGAGTGTTCTAGACTTTCATACTAACAAAAAATCTGAAATTTGAAAATAGAAAGAGTGCCCATTACTACTTCAGACAGAAAGAATCAGAGATGAAAAACACATTTCCTGTCCTTAGACTGATAACTACACATCGCAACAACACTTCCCTCTTTTCTTACAATGCTTAATAACAACAAAAAAGTGATTTACATATAGAGAATTTAAAACTAGTTATGAGTGTTCAAAGCCATCTCTATCAAATAACTCACATGCAGAAGAAAATAGTGCTTTTTTATTTCTATATTTACTAGTTAAATTCAGTGACTTCCTCACAGAAGACACACAAAAGTAATCAAGCTTTGCTATATACTTATGAAGAAGTAAGTGCTAACACATTACATCAGACAACATCTCTAAATAACATTTTTTAGAGAGCATACTTTGTTTGGAGAAGCCATTCACTGAACCTGAATTTGACAGTACGATAAACTAATATTTTGGAAGGAAATTCAAGATAGGAGACTTATTTACTGTAGTACATAGATCACATCTATCTATAGATTTCTGAAATTTTATAAAATTTCTAAAAATGCTCAATGCTATTGCTCAAAAACATAATCCTTCAACATTAGAGTTCCAAAAAAAAAGAACTGCATCTCCACAGGCAAGAAAGGTCAGCTCAGGAGGTCTAGTGAACTACTCAGGTTTATGCACGTTTCAATTTTAAAAAGTCTCCACAAACTCCAATTTTACTAAGTGATGTGGTATTATATTAGTGCCTTAAACATCCTTCTATTAATAAATTAATACACACAATTCTCCACCATGAAAGATTATACCGTACCTTTAGCAATTTAAAGAAAATACAGTTTACCAAGTTGATAGTATATAGTAGATTAACATAACTCTATATAGAAGTATCTATAGGCTCAACTATGGATAAAGCAGAATTATCTGAGAGAAACAGCTGTCATACCAGCTTGGTATACAAAATTACTAAGAGGTTCAGTCCTCTTTGTGTGACAGCTGGAAAAAAGTGGGGGGAAGGGGAACTTTGGTAGGTATGTACAAATGCAAGCTTTTAACATAAATTTCCCTTGCCAAAAACAAGACAACAAATAGAACCAAAAAGCCTAAAACCTTGAAAAAGAGCTACAACCATAATAAAACTTCTACAGTAATTAAGGGACTGAGTACAAGTTCAACTGCCCTTAAAGGACACACAAATACATAAGAATCTGATTTATACTCTCTTTAAAGCAAAGAAACTCAGCAAGCAACATATATATCCCCACTATGTTTGCAGAATCCTTCCTCTACTGTACCCAAACCTTTAGGCCTCATGTCTGCATTTGTATCAACACTGCTCTCTGGTTAAATCCAAGAATACAGCAACAGGCAATTTCAAATAATATTCCTTCTCACATGCCACTAAGAACACTCTCCAAAGCACCTGGCAGCTCCTCATCACTTACAATAAAGGAGAAAAATTCAGCAGATCAAAGAGTTACTGGCTGGGGTGGAGGGTGATGGTGGGAGGTGTCCCATGCACACCAGGAAAGGACAAGGCACTATTGTGACCCTGGACCTGAAGCCTCACAGAAATAACATTGCAAAGATCTTCCTTGCATTGTGAAGCAGGAATGTTTATAACAGGGACTGCAGCTTAGAGCCTGTGCTTGTAAACACAGTGCTGCACTCACCAAGATAATACTAATTGTTGGAAATACAAAACTAACTTCTTGAATGAATGCTTTCTACATATCAATACAGCAAAACTTAATTTCCCTTATTAACAAGGTCAGGTGTAACTCTAAACAGAAGACAGGCTAAATGCTACTAAAAATTCTAGTTAGCTGTTTGGGAGAAAGCAAGAAATTTCTGACCAATTGACATAAGGTTCATACCATCACCTTATAGACATTTCAAAACCATAACAAATGGCAGTAAATTATGAACACCTACTTTGCTGCCCAAGCTAGATTCAGAACACTAAGATGCTCCAGTAATTTTTCCTTTTTTCTTCCTGTTTTTTTTTTTTTTTTTTTTTTTTTAAACAAAAAACCTCCGTATCCACATCATCACAATTTGCAAGAGACTGTCTGTTTTACAGCTGAGTTATTGGTTCCCCTCATTTGTCCAACATTTTTTCTCCTCCTCTTTCTTAAATAGCAATATGGAAGCAGTTACTTAGCCCTTTTTTTATATGCTGTACATTTTAAGACTTTTCAGGGAGTAAGCAAACTTCCTGAAAGCCAGGGAAGGAGAGGAGGAAAAGAGACAGCAATAGTGAGACAACTGTTGCCAACAGGCAAGTTGCAATCACATACTAACAAACCCTGTTTCACCCTTCTGGTTTGTAAATGCAATAGGTGAGGAGTCCAGACTGAAATTTTCATTTCACTTCTGTTTGGTCCATCTGAAAGATAATGCTATACAAACAACTAGAGAAAGAAGCTACAGACACCTTTCTGCTTTCAAGCATGAGGTTACTACAGCTCTTCCCAGGCTCTTCAGAAGAACACAGAATTTAGCACCCCTCAGATCCCAGATGAAATACCAGGTTACCAGGTGTGCTGGTTCACTTTTAATAGAACTAGAGTACAAACTAGATATTAAAAATAATAAAAAAGCCACACAGCTGCATGACCTAATGTTTATTTTAACAGGCCACCCTAGATTTTTGGAATTTAACACACAATAGGCTTATCTTCTTTTGTAAAATAAACAAAAAACACAGGGTAGTAACGTATTTTGGATGAGAAAACAAATACGGTCAGATTCCTAAACTATAGGCCTTCCTTTTTTTTTTTCCAAGTTAAAATAGTCTGTCAAGTCTTGACACATTGTAGGTCAAGACTATGTGACTGCTTGAGACCAATCAACTCCTTAATTCAGGGATATAGAGCAGGAACTAGGGATTATATAAACAAGTAAAATACCTTAATGGGAGACTGCACCAGAAACACACATAGAATGGTATCAGAACTGGTTATTCCTAGGAATAATAGTTCTGATAAAAAGAAGAAAAAAATCAGGTATTTTTAAAGGTTAGGAGCACTAATTTGCATACATTAAAAAGTCTCATCTTTCTACAGCTTTCTCCAAGACTGATTTGGCTGCTGGAATTAAGGGTGCCTCTTCTCTTACTTACTGTAGATCAATGAACACTGCATGTAAGACCCCGCCCATCCAGGTAAGGTCCCAAGGGTTTTTTTGTTGGCTTTTTGCATTTCTTTTACAAGGAACTGCTAATGCAAAACTAAAAAGGAAATTACAAATAAGGACTAAAATACAGTAATCAAGTTTTGCTCATACTGGGAACACTGTTAGGTAGCTTAATAGACCTAAAGAAATGCCATTGTGTTCAGTCTCAAGACACAGTCCTAATTTAGGGACACTCAGGTTAATGGCAGCCTATCAACTTAAATGGTCTTTGCATCAACCTACTAATTAGTAGCCTATCCCAATCCAGTCCTTACAAACTCTAAATTAGTAGCCAAAAGTGGACAGGGCAGCCTCTTGAATTTGCATGAAAGGGTACCAAACTGATATAAACTTATTTAACTTGTCTAAACAGATACATTCAGAAGGTTTGGAGCTTTTTGCATGTAGGTTTACTATGAGGAATGTCTGGGTACACACAAGATTTGTGCCCAATGCTGACAGCAGAGAAACGTGTACTCATTTTTCATGAGCTTCAGAAGAATCCTACAGGCAAAATAAGTGCCACATTTGCATGACTTGTCTCTGGAACTGTACCTCTTCCTTTAAACACCACTTCATTTTCTGGTTTTGACTTGATATCTCTCAAATGCATGTGCACAGCCACATGCCAAAATAATGCTATTGGTCCAATGAGTAGGCTACAAAAACTGAAGATAGTAGGCCAGATAGAAAACTACTGTCTCAGATACAGTATTCTTGAACATCTAAGAACTTATTTGCAAAAGAAAAAGAAAGGGGCTTATTTTAGGGTGCCACATCTGAGATTTAAAAAGTTGCAATCACAGGAAAAATTGAAATTGAGGTAAAAGCTGCTGGAAACCACAGAAAAATTGCACTATTGTTGCTTATGGCAGGCACCTGTATATCGTGCCTGTGTTTTCATGGATCTACTATAATAAATAAAGTTCATCAGAGAAAATAGGTAACTATGCAGGTTTGTACTTCATATATTTTCTGGTTTTGACAGCTGGAAAAAGCAAAATTTCACTGTAAATCATAAACTGCTACTCACCATAGCAGCAACACAGAATTTGGTTTTAAAGTCTGAAGAAAATCCTCACTTGAAAGCCCAATAGAGCCTAACTTTTGCCTTCTCTTTCTACAGTTTCCAAGACAGAAATGGCTTTATCTTCACAAGTCAGTTTTGGAGGAGAAAAGAACAGGCAGTTCTGTTTTAAGCAAGAAGTAATTACAACAGGTAGGACAAGGAGTATTTTGTAGCTTAAATCACTGACTTACCTATCAAGTTACTTTTCACATATGTTTATTTTCACCAGTAATTTGACCAAGTTATTTGACTTTATCAGCAGCTTACATGACTTACTGTCATAAGATACTATATCAGATTAGTACACTTCCTTCATTTGTAGCTTTCATTCATAACTGATTGACCTATAGAAAGCAAACCTAACTATCAGACTTTATATATCTTTTAATTAAAAGATGATCCTAATTTGCTAATCCAAGACAGTATTTTCTTGCAGATTACAGATATTAGGTGTTTCATCTGTGCAACCCAGTTACACATAATTTTACAGCATAATCAAGAGAAATATCCCAGAGTAAGCTTGTTACATCAGAAGTAATAACAGACATCCTACTATTTCCAACACTTCACAAAGCCACACCTGAAAAACAAATACAATTTAACCATCCTTGTACAGCAACTAATTTGTTATTTTAAACTAGGAGCCTGGGAGGGTGACAAGGAAAATGCATGATGAGCATTCCTTCTTCCTGTTTCCCGGAAATATAGTCTTAAGAGGCATGAGAAGACAAGCAACTGATTTTCACCTACTTATCAGGGGTCATTAGGTTGCATCTCCAGCCACTGCTAAGTGTGGGGAGAGAAGAGGAAAGGCATTTTCAGATTTGTTTATTTTAAGTTTAAATGATAAAAAGAGGTGGTATAACAACAAGCAAAAAAATGCATTCTTACTCCAACCAGGAAAAGAGAAAACATTTTCCTTTAATATGCTTATAAAGGCATCAGAAACATAAAAAAAATAAGTTTAATGGGAAAGATACCAAAGCAAGCTTCACTTTGCTGATTGCCACCAAAACACAGGAAGTCTCTGCAAGATGCAGCATCAATCAGTATTCAAAGAATAGATTTAAGTAATTCTTAGGAATCTGTGCTTTTTCATGCTAGATAACCCAAAGCAATAAATATCTCCTCCTTTCATGTTTCTCTTTAAAAGCGGTCTCTAGAAGTAAAAAAAAGTTTTCACACACTGTTAGTCCTAGAAGTTACAGAACACTTGAAAGTAAAGCAAGATCACAACTAAATCACAGTGCTAGACATTAAATGTCTGTATTTTGTCTATTGTTTTAACACAGTCTTTCTACAAAATTTAACACTGACTCACAGTTAATATATAGAAGTTTGTCACCTCTCACTCCTGCACAATAATCCCCCTAGGTCAAGGTTTAGGTCACAACACTACAAGAATTAAGGCATATAATCCCACTAACCCATAAATCTCTACAACTACAAATATTTTGAATTAAAACACACAACTATATATCATTATATTTTCCAAGAGGAATTCCGCTAAGGTTGTAGTTTGTTTGGCAGCTGCAGTGATTGCTCATGATTGGTATTTGTGTGATGATACACTGGCAAAGAAATCCACAAAGTCAGTAATACTGTTTCTCAAAAAAAGTTCAGTATTTTAGAATTCTCCCTTTTTCTCAGCCATTCAGGGGAAGAAGGGGAAGCATTACACAGAAATAGGGCAAGCCACATTACCTAAGACTGATGGAAGAGCTAAACTAAAAGTTTTAATATTCTACCCCTTAAAAAAAAGTGAGGGAAAAGAGCTATGAGATAGACAGGTTATGCTCCCCACTATAAGTTTTAGCTGCCTGAATGTCAACAACTGTAATGAATACTTGCATTAAAAAATAAAAAATGTAACTATATTGTATATGGACTTGCTGTCTTACTGTTGCCATTAATTTATACTTGATGTGCTTTCAAAGAGCAGACAAAACCTAGACAAAACATAAAATGCTTCAGGGATATTACATTTACAAAATTTGCTACATAACTTCATGTAATTAAATGTGGAGATAGTCTCCAAAGAGCTTACAAAATTAAATTATTCAGAAATCTTATGATGCTTTTAAAAACAAAAATTCTAAAGTCTCACTAAAATCCAAGGCTTCATTGAGACTGTCAAATTAACAACATAACCAGCAAACAGGCAATGGTACTGCACAACTTCAAGCAACAACTTCACTCTTCTACTGGCATTCTAAAAATTTATTTTCATTAACCTTAACTCAAAACATAATCATCACTGGTTTATTCATAAAAAGAAAAATATCACTTTACTGTGTTCACAAAAAATAAGCATACATAAAGAAGGAAATGCATCATCAAGAAGTTATTTCAGTTTCTCTTTTGTAAGTAGTATAAAATATACAGTTCTTAGATTGAAACAAAGAATCTGCTAAAAAATTCCAGATTACAGGCTCAGTTTACCAGCCTCTGAGAACAGCTCTTAGGTGGAGTTCAAGTAAAACATGCTGAAGACAAAATAAATGCAGCAAGTAAGGATGGTTACTTGTTTACCAGATGAACTGGAAAAGTTGCAACACAACAGAAATGTATTCCTCAAGACTTCGAGAATGATACAGTACTAGAAAATTGTACTAGTCTTACATTTTCCTTAAGAACTGAATTTTAAAAGGATATCCTTGAGTCAGCAGTATTTGGTTATTTGGCATTTTACTGAATTTGGCATTTTACTGTCTTCACCTTTCATATAGAGGCTGGGAAATACTTCAATTGAATGGACAAGTCTGATTTTATTAAACAAACAAAAACAAAGAAGCCATTCAATTGTAACGTAACAGATCAACAGACGACTTGCATGTAAGTACAACTAGAGATACTCAACACTTAACTGTACTCAGATAGGTAGCCTAAGGCACATAAAGAGGAAAACTGTGGTTCAAGTTAACAAAATGTGTTCGAAGTCAGATCAAAACAGCACCTCTCTAATTAATCTGCATGCCTGATGAGAATATGTCCAAACAAAAGATTACCATATTTTGAGCCCATGAAGTCTAATATCTACACCAAGACTATCTACATGAACTTTATATATCTCGGATGCATCCTACCTGATCCACTGAACTGGCTGCTTCCTAGCGTAGTTGGTCTGGTTTTCCCACTATTAACAGGTGGGGAAAACATCTGTAAAACAAGAAAAAGGAAAAAAAAATGTATATAAATTGTGTTTGAAACTCGGTGCTAAATTAGTAATGAAAACTTAAAAAAGGTAAGAGGAAATAACTAATTTTTTTTGCTAGAAAACAGAATGCAAGATGCATGCTTAGACCCATAAATCATTAAGTAATCATTGAATTTATACCACTAAAATCTCTTTTTTACATGAACAACTTAAAAAAAAAGACCTACTACTACAGTGCCAATTTTAAAAGAGCTATGTATGTTAAATATTGCTACTCAACATATCTTAGTGATCTGAGTATTCAAAGTCACTGTGTAAAGGCAGCTTTTGAGAATGAGTAGTTTCCTCTTACATTGATAAATCAAGCACCTCTTTGAAATCTGTTAAGAGTATCACACACAAAATACCTATGATTTTCTTAGCCAAAAATACTATAGAAACAATCAGTGACTAACCTCCATCATCTGTGGACACTAAATTTTCTTTTGGTTGTTTAAAAAAATGAGAAGAATAAACAAGGCAAAGTACCAGTGCCACACGCCAGCTTAACGAACGTTAATTATTAGATTATGCCATCACTGGGTCAGCCTGATTTTAACCAGTTAAACCAATTGACCCAGCTGGTATTACAGTATTAAATCTGGAAGTCTAGACATTACATCAAAGTTCAGGTGTCCAACTTGGCTGAGAGGGACGCAGCCGAGCCCTGCAGGGGGCTGCCCCCACTCCTCAGTTGGCTTTACCACAGAGAGCAGCGAGAAGCCCCAGCAGAATGTCCCTACCGCGCTGAAGTCCAGCAAGTCGCTCAGCTCCTTGTCCGTTCCTATCGCCGCCATCCTCTGCTGCTGGGAGTTCATCTTCCTCCGCTCCTCCGATCACCTTCGCGGGCAGAGGGAGAAAGGCACAGAGAGGACTTGACCGGGGGCTGCTGCCCGCCCCCGGCCCCTGGCGCAGACGGGCGGGGGGTGCCGGCCCCCTGGGGTGGGGCGGCGGGGATTCCAGGCACCCCCTTCCCCGGCCGGGCTGGCGGAACCAGCAGCAGCTTCCCCCAACTAACCAACTCTCCTCAAGTTTCCTCAGGCTCCCTTTTCTCCCTCATTCCACTTCTCCCCCGGTCCCAGAGACACAGCGGGGCCGCCGCCAGGAATTACGTCCACTCCACTCCTCNGGGCTGGGTGGGAGGCGACGAGCCGAGCGCTTCCCCCCCCCCGCTAGAAGGAACTTGTGGGTTTCCCTCAGGCAGACATTTTTTTGCTTACAGAGCCTCAGCACCACGTTCACGGCTCCGAGTCCGTATCCCTCCGCGCCGAGCTCCGCCGCGGCCTTAACCCCTAACGTGCCGCGCCACGGTCGGGCGGAAGACGCTTCCGCGGGCACCCTCCTCGCCCCCGGGACGCCCCAGCCGCGGAGGAGAGCGGCGGGGCCCGGGGAGCCGTCCGCACCGCTGCCGGGGGGGACGGGGAGGTGTTGTGATGCGTGGAGGAGCGGGACCCGTCGGCCGCCGGCCCACTCGGGACGTACCGCAACGGGCACCCACCAACACGTTCCGCTGGGGCACGGAGCCCTCCCCACCTCTCCCCAACTCATCTCCAAGCCGCCAGCAAAAGAACACGGGGTATAGCGCTGGTAGCTATGAACGTGCCCCAAAATACCTTATCACACTGAGTCCACAAGCCTAAAATATGCCTTACGTACTTTTAATACAGCAGTACACACTCTTAATTTGCAAAATAAAATTGCATATGAATTTCATCAAGCATTAAACATCCATTACCAGCCTCCTCTTAAATACATACAATTAAAACCATAACAAGTCAAAGCATCAAGCTGGGTATGTTAATGCAAGAGCACGCGTTCAAACAAACTGCACCTCTCCGGCACGGGAGATGCTAAAGGCGAATCCGCCCGAAGGTTTCCGTGCGGGAGTGGCAATCAGCCTGCGAAGAACCTGCGCCCTCCTTTGGGTCCTGCCACTGCTACAGACAAACCACTTCTGTGCTGCGTCTCCTCCTGGTGAAACAGCACCACAGCCTGTCCTGCTGGGAAGTTTATTTCATGTTTTTAAGCTGCTCGGATACACCCGCCCAACAGCTTAAGCCAGGAGCGTGTCGTGACCGAGGGGCGGCGGGGCCGGGAGGCAGCACACCGGGACCGGCCACGCCGCCCCCCGCCCCGCCGCCTGTCTCCCGAGCCTGCAGAGCCCCCAGGTGGCACCGACTTGTCACCACCTGAGGCTCGAGCCTCGCTTCCGAGAGCTGCCAACCCACCCCTCTGAGAGTGAGAAATAAAAAATAACAGTCTCTGCAGCTACTGGCGTATTAACCTTTTGGAAAGCGGGGGCTTGCAAAACACAAGGACAATGCAAAAGGATACTTAAAATTCCGGAGAACCTAAAAAGCTCCAGGGAGATAAAGAATAAGAGCAGCGAGGCAAGCACACTGCAGGGGAATGTTCATCCCTCACAGGCTGCTGCTTGGCAGACCCCCAGGTTTGGAAAGCAACAGGCTGTGCAGAGGGATCTCCAGCCCCATGCCCGTCCCTTCCAACTCAGCGCTTCCCACCCCCAGATCCTGACTGTGACATCTTCCGCAGGAAGAGGAGGGTGATACCAAACTTACCACCCCAAAGACAAACTGCAGATTCTGAAGCCTTAAAACGTTCTCCTCCATTTTTCTCCCATAATTGCAGCATACTGGATGATAATCTGGCCTTATGATACTATGAATATTCATATATTTGTCACTTAGAAATGCAGGAAGCAATTTGTATTAAAATATCAAACACAATGACCTCTCTTCTCTGTGCCCCTGAGAGACATAAATACATACTTCACTTTAGAGGAAAGCACTCAGTAACAGAGAGGTGCTTTTATGGCCTTTAACATTTTATTTTTTGTTACAAGGAAGAACCCCTATTTATATACACTGAAAATATTGTTTCTCTTGAAGGATTACTTTTTAACCAGTATTGGTACTCAGCACCAGTTAGTAAGCTTCAACAGTGCTAAGCATTCATTAGAAAACTGACTAAATCTTAAAAAAAAAGTGAAAGCAATAATGCTTACAACTATTTGTACTGACATGTAATTATATTGAAATGAAAACCTAATTTCAAATACTTTTATTTGCTTTCTGACCTAAGATTTTAAGGTTCACAATGACAGGTTTTTATTTGCAGCTAGAAATGCTGACTGGAAGTTGATACATCCATATAATCCATGACACAGAGTTTAAAGAGACACACAATACTATAAGATATTCCAACTGGTCCACAATGACACGTCACTTTCTCATTCAGGTGCAGGCAGTAAGAACAA
Source organism: Florisuga fusca (assembly GCA_038090715.1). NCBI lineage: Eukaryota > Metazoa > Chordata > Aves > Apodiformes > Trochilidae > Florisuga > Florisuga fusca. The sequence goes on along the minus strand of JAAWXA010000028.1, from coordinate 10,300,327 downwards.
TCATTACCTAAAGTCACACCATAGCAGTCATTCTTCTGCATTACATCTCTGGCTTGACCTTCCTCTTGGAAAAACTACATTTCCAGGCACTTGTAGAAAAGTGACTAGAACATAAATTATGCCCGACAACATAGCCAGGGAAAGTGTGCTTTGGCAGAAAATATACTGTATGTCTAACCTAAAGGTCTCAATGCTCGAGGTCCCTTCCAACCCCTAACCTTCTGTGATTCTGCGAGATTGCTCTACAAGCTGAAGTTGTAATGAATTGGCCAATTCAGAAATTTCAAAAGAAACTCATGCAGGTAGCTTGACTAAGTTACTGATCTATTTCACAACAGTTTATCACATTCTGTAATATGTCAAAACTGTAAAAAGAAATTTAACCTAATGTTTCCCAGGTAATGAACATCATCTGCCACATTGGTAAGATTTGGAATCCTTCACCTGCTTGGGTTTTAAGCCCTCCTTACACAACACTGGTAAGAATTATCATGTACACTCTAAACCTCAAGGTGAATCACTCTATGTCCATGCATCATTGTCTTTCACCTGTTCTCACAATCTCCAACCCTTTTCTCAAGCTGCTACTGAGTATTCTTTTATCTCTCTTTACATATAGATATGCCTATGTATTCTTCCTGTTCGCTACAAAGATAGTTTTTAAAAAATGCATTGTATGTGTTTATTCCAACAAAACCCCCAAGTAAGGCTTGAAAGATTTTTAAACATCTGAAGAAATAAACGTGTTTCAGACAACTACAAAAGTTTTCTACTTGTAACAGAGAAAATACCTCCAGTTTAATTCCTGCTTCAATCCCTAGTTACAGTTCTTTCCTTGCAAATGTGAAAATGGGGCAAACATACTACACATCTAGAAATTAAAACCTTCCAGCTTTGCTGTGTCACATTCTTGGTACATTACACAAAAGGCTGTCTTCTGCAACTGTTACACCCTTTTTTCTTTCACTTCTTTAAAAAAAAAATAGGTCTTCACTACCTAGGGAGCAATGGATCAGAAGGATAGCACAGAAATATGGGAGCAATCATAAACACCAACCATTTTGTTAGTGATTTCATGAGCAAGGACTCCAGTAGTTAGGGCTGAATTCCTGGAGATGCTTTCCCAATCCCATTATTGTTGGTGAATTTTCTATCAAGGTAAATTATTAGTCTTGTGGATAAATATTCTTTCCTTAGAGAAGTCTTGGGTATGTCACAGAGTACTAGAAGTAACAGGCAAGTAAACCCATGCATACAAAGACATCATGAACTCCAGAGTCTGATAAAGCATCCCACACAACTGTAAATCTGTATGATAACAGCCCTGACAGCTGATCTACCAATGCCAATATGGTCAACTACCAACCAGAGCAATCAGGGAATTGCTAGCTGCCAGATGGTGATGGCAACACTCTTCTGCATGCTTTAACATGACCATGAAAATGAAAAATTACATACAAGACATAAAAAAATCAAGAGGAATATAAAAACCAAATCACTTGAGCACAAACTCCTGAAAATAATCACCCTCATGCACTGTTTCCACAGCCTTCAGGAACTGCTTTCCACCCACTCCTTAGAGGAAAAATATTTGATATAGCAGACAGCTGTTGTGCATTCAGGGATGGAAGAAAATGTATTCTGTATTACTATTTAATGTATCATGCCCGTGTGAATAAAATCATTAAGGTTGCATGCCTCCGTTTGGTTGGTTTGTTTGTAAATTTACACATACTGAACTAATTTGCCGCCACCACCCAAACTGTATGAGCTTCTAGGATGTTCCCCAACAGATCATTTGATTCAGGATGAAATTTTCAGTGGAATGGCTCCTTTAAATCAACACATATGTGCTCCGCCTGCATCCACAGCCAGCAATTTATCCATGATAAATGCTATTGCTCAGCAAATTCATAGCCCTGGAGAGAAGTCAGCAAACCTCCCCTCCCACTCCAGTTGGTTTCTTTTAACAACAAATTCCCACCCTCACCTAAACCACCAAACCCTTTCCACTGCTTCTAATAGGCTTCCCAGTACAGACAGCAATGCTCATTTAGAGTCAGCAATACAAAGAACACAACCCTGTTCCCTTTGTAGCTAACGTGGACAAAGCAATTCCTGTTTCTCATGCACGAAACTTTTGGATTAAGCTCATGGGGAAGCACTGTGCTCTTCCTACAGCTCCTTCTTCCAAAGCAGACTTCGGAAGAGTATCCCACAAACGAGCTTACAGCTATATTCCCATGACCAAGCGTCATGCTTGCACAATGCTTGCTGTTATCACCACAGCCCATCTTACAGATAACCGAATTTGCTGCCTCACTCCCCGCCTGCTATATTTACCTCGCCGTAATTAAAATTATATAACATATATATTATGTAACATATTCTACAACAGGAAAGATTAGAACACTTGCAGGAGAATATCATGGTGAAACCAGTCACCGAACAGTTTTACTGACTGGGAGACTGGAGAATGCATGCTGGTTGGCTACTATAAAGTCACAATCTTACTCTGTGGGATCACTTGACAGCTACACTTTATTTGTTACTGCTGCTGACAAAATGCTCACTGACAAGTACTTCTGGCTAAGCAAGAAATAGGTGAAAGCTTTAGCTCGCCGTAAGGGTCAATCTCCACCGGAGAAATTCTTACAAAAGCAGAAAGTTGGCTGGGGGGAAGAAGGAGCGAAAAAACACTATTGTAAGGAGAAATCGCGGCGGCAGGGCCCCACGGGAGGTTGCTTCTCCCGTCCCCGCTCACCGTAGCAGGGCCTGGCGCTGCACAGCGGGGCCTCCCGCAGCCAGAGACCGGGAGCGGTAGCAACGCCGCTCGGTGACCCCCGGGGCATCCGCCCGCCGGGCAGCTCAGCGCGGGCAGCGGGACAAGGGCCACCGAGCGGGGTGGAAAATCGCGGTCGCCCCGCCCCCGCCCCGCCGGCCGGTCCCCCCGGGGCGGCTC
>JAAWXA010000028.1:10267921-10297357 GCA_038090715.1 Florisuga fusca | reverse complement strand
GGGGCGGCTGACCCATCCGCGGGGCTGGTTATGAAAGCCGAGGGGACCCGGCCCCACTGAGGTCTGGAAAGATTGTACTGCCCCGTCCTGGGGCGCGCCGAGGGCCCTTGCGGGACGGAGCAGTGCGGCGGGTGGGCCCCCGCTGCGGGGCTGGCAGGGCGGCTGCAGGCGGAACGGCTCCTCCCTGCGGGGGGGGAAGCGGTCTCATCACTGCCTGCTGCCGTCCTGCCGCCGCCGGGAGAAGCGAGCCCTGATCCCCGCTCGGGTACCCTCGGGCTCCCCGTCCGTCCTCACGCACGGACGTAAGTCAGTCCGCCATCGGAGCGGAGCTCGCAGGCCGCATGCACCCTGCAGAACTTCTGACTTTCCCGCTTGTAGTTCAAGAAGTGAACCTGAACATCATCAGTGGCAAAGGAAACAGTTAAAATTAAAAAGTGACGTTAAATTCACACAGGAAGTGTTGGGGTGCTTACTTTGTCTAAGCCAACCTTTTCAAAATTAACTAAAACCAACAATTTAAAGCTAAAAGCAACACGTTTTCTTGCCTTTGCAGGACCTTGCTACTTAAGTAGTCACAGGAGAGTTACAGTAGTTTAATAAAAATCTAAAATTACACTGTCTTCAAAGGTGACAAAAACATTCAGTATGATCTAAAGCTTGCTTTAAAACACCACCTTAAAATATTCCTAAACAAAGTATTCATTAAATCAAAAGTAGATATATATCCCTGGAGAAAAAAGTTTCTCTTCGTTGTATCTCAACCTTTCTGTTCAGGAGCTGCCAGCACAGCCATACCAATTCTTTGTATGAGGTAACACCACAGCAATGAAGGGGTGTTGGAGATTAAAACAAAGAACCATGTAACTGAGATTATAAAATTAAGATCTTTTCAGTGAGGAAGTTAATACAAAATTGTATACTTCCTGTGTAAGCTATGTGCCCTTCACTACAAATTTTTATGATCAATTGCATCGCATAGTTCAATGTGAGATATTTTAATATCTCACTAGAATAAACACTACAGGGGGAAAGCATCTTTCAGCAAAAAGGTCTCTCCCACTGAAAAGATGTTGTCTAGTCAGACAGGAGTTAATTTGCAGAGAAGACAAAACACGAATATAATTTTTAGCCTGGTTTCCTGAGAAAATCACTTGTGGGCAACTACAGTGTATTAATGGGGATGGATGTGTTACCTTAATAAAGCATAACTTCCTTGCTAATTCCAAGGAAAGCGAGGCATTAACACCAAAAAAAAAGGATGCTGCACTGGTGCACACACTGAAGAAAACACAAGCTGAAGTCAACCCTTGTCAGCAACTAAAGAACCCAAATACAGGATGTGGAGCCTGCCTAAAGTGACTTCAGGTAGTTTCCTTTCTGGCAGAACAGTTCCTGGTATTCCGCCTGCCACCAGGAGCTGTAACCAGCAATGTTTTACACAGACCTTTTTGAACATTTCCCTATCTCCAAAGTTCTACAGGAGCCAAGAAATGTTTGCTTTAATGTAATCAAAAGCCACGTAATCCACAAGTAATGTTTTCCACTCTGAAACTGCTTGAAAGAAGCAGCCTACCTACAGCCATTCATCAGCCAAGCTTAGATGGGCCTCTCATGCACAGGATTCCCACTTCAACACTAATTCCCTCCTTGTCAAGGAAAGGAACAGGTTCTCCCTCACACAACTAATGGACTGTCAGATTATGCATCCTGGGGAGCTAAGGGATGACAAAGACCTAATTCAGAGGAAAATCACAGCTTTGAAGAACACTAAGAACACTTTATACCTAGCACATGGAACTACCCTTTGAATTACAGTGAAAAAAGTGCTTACATCAGTGGAGTGATAATTTGGGCTAGTATTGTTCTCTGTCATTGGTCTGGGTTTTTTTAAGGTTTTAGTAAGAAAAAGAAATCTTTACATTCTATTTGAAGACTGTGTCAGTCTCATCTTCTTTGATGGACTTGGAAATTTGTGAATATTCAAGTATTTCCCTTCTCCTATATTATTATTATTATTTTGTTCAACAACATTATCTGCAGAGCACATCATATTTTCATTGGGGAATACAATTGTGGGCAGTCTCCTTGTCACACATATTTACAGTTTCATTCTAATTACAAGAAATATTTCTGTCAGGAATAAGAGGCATTCTTGAAAATGCTCTGCTCGTGGAACTATTTACTGACTACATTTAATGTTCTTTTTACATTAATCATTTAGGATTGAGTTCCACTAAATACATCTCACCCTCCATAAATTGCCATTATGTGGCTCTAAACACAGTAAAATCTCGAGGAGTTTACACAAATGTTGAAGAGACCTGATTATCTAAGATCCAGAAAATCCTGAGTATCTGTCTGAGTGGAATAAAACCAGTTTCAGAAATAATAATGTGATAGGATTCCTCTGTATAGCATATCATTATTTTGACTATAAAGTATTTCCATGACAGACATGCATACACTCAGGGCAAGACGACTTCAGCATCAGTACCCATGCTTTCAATGAAGTAGTTTGCATCTGATCCCCTCTTTTATCATATGCAGATGAGCCATTTTATGTATTCACAAGATTTTAACATTGTTACAAGCAGATACTTACTGGAACTACACAGTTTCCAGATGCTATAGAACAGTACAGCAACCTATTAAAAAATGTGTCCAACAATAACCTTGTGAGTTTGCACTCAAACTAGAAAACAACATTACACCATCTAGTAGGTAGTGCTACACAGGTCTCAAGTCCAGAGCTAAAATAAACTTCAATAAAAGTAAATCTTTTAGGTTTTAGATTTACCTTTTTTTTGGGGGGGAGAACATGTTTTCTTTCTAAACAGCATATTTATTAAGAACAGTTCTTCTGGGCTTATTCAGCACTAGTTCCAACTTCCAGAGCCATCATAAATCACAGGTAATCCTACCATAGCTGCAGGTCTGGAGAGCTGGCATGTGTCAAACAGAGGCTTCTGAATGAAATATGACCTTTAATCAAGTTTCAACAGCTTGTAAGAACAGAGAATATAATATTGTCTGTGCAGCTCAAACCAATGTTCCACCTAGTCCAGTAACCTTTCTCCAAAATAACAACCCAGTACAGTGTCTATTCTTTTCAGTTTAATCTCTCATATGTTCTCAAAGTAGTGACTATTCAGCAGAATTCTGGAGAGTGGAGATGTGCCTGGTATTGCATTTTTTGCAGAGTAACGAGAAAGAACAATCAGTTAATCAGTACAGACACTTAAGGGAGTATGTGAGAACCAAACATGAGCAGAGTCATCCTATATCTGGCATATTCCTCCCTCTGCCAATAAGGAATTTAACTACTTCTGACACAAGAAGTTGCATTTGATTATTGTTCTTAGAAGCTGTTTAAGGCCTATAGTTTATTAATTTATTTGGTTCATATTGAACTGTTATAGCTACTCAGCAGTTGTATATATAGAGATCATTAAAAACAAGCCAGCTAATAATGAAACTTTTTAATACTGTCAATAGGGCAAACATATTCCATGAGGGTAACTCTTTCAAAGTCTGTAAATAAGAAGATTCCTCCTTCTTGAGGAGGAAGACTTCATCATTTGACTCCATCAAATACAGCATAAATATATTGCCACTGAAAGCTCTAAGGGCCAGTTTGATTGTTGATAATGAGACCTTAGGAAGCCATCTTACATTCCCTACATCACTTTATCTCTAGTTGTAAAATTAAGGTTTAACAATATGGAACTTACTGTGACTAGCCCAAGACTTCATGGTTGGTTTGCTACTATATGGAAGCTATTGCCTCCTGGTTGCTGGGCAGACTGAGCAGAATGGTTAAAGGTCACTCTCTCTCTGCATTTGCTTTAGTAGGGCTCAGGTTCTTCCATCTAGATTCTTAATTTTCACAAAACTTGTAAGGATTTAGTAATGTTAATTACCCTCTGTTAAATCTAATTAAAATTGAAAAATAGAATTAAAAGTGATTGGAAAGACAGACAAACAGATGACCTGGTAGTATAACTGCATAAACATATCTTCCATAAAGAAATAACAGAATAAAAGCAGTTATAAAAGGTACTTGCCATTATGTTCTTCTGAGTGAAGTTGATGGATATGGAGCTATTGGCTTCGAAGGAGTACCAAAGTATAGTCTGTCTCATGTCCCTTTGGTAATACTCCAGAACAAACATCATAGCCTGTCAAAATAATTCATATTACATATGGAAATTTTTCATTAAGTAATGTAAGAAAAGTCGTTATTTCAAAGTTAAGAGATTTTTCTTTCTAAAGTAATTTTGTATTAATACTCCGTTTTTCAAACTGCAAAAAAATTCAAATTAGTTGTATAGCTCAAGGCATTTCCAAAGTTTACATTCATTGTTGATGGTGATTGAAGTGATGGTTAGTAGAGACCTGAGCAGCTGCATTGCCATCAGGGTCCTGGCTCAGAACTGAAAATTGAGGGGCTGCTGAGCCCAAGCTGAAGTTCAGAACATACTTTTATCTCTGGGAGGCAATAATTATAGTACACTTTGCAATTTTTTTTTCAGTGTCAGACTCAGCTTAAGGTTTTTGAAAGGCTACTGTTGCACAAGTAAGTTTGAATATTGCCTTCCACTTCATAGCTTTAAATATTACAATCCCTGTTCTTATTTTTACTATTAAAGAAAACATTCTAGAGGCACAAATAGAAAACTTGCAGCAGAATCTTGCCCTCCTGAACCACCTCAAAGTTTTAGGTTACTCTTCAGTGGAATTATGATTCTCTCTTTGGGCTTTTAACTCTGCCAATAATCATGTAACTTTGTTTAGTTCATTTTAATTTTCTTTATCTCCATTGTCTCACATGTAAAATGAAAGAAGACAATAACCTCTTTTAAAAGGTTGTGAAGAGGAATTAAACTATATGAAATTAAACCAAAACATACTTAATAAAAGTCTTAGGCAATTTAACATTTAAATCTAGAAGTAGGTAATATTCTGCATACCTATATGACTGTATTTTAATTTTGGATTATAGGACAAATGTACACAGAAAAATACTGCTGCTAATTCATACAAGTTATCACTAGGGATATAATATGTTCATTTAAAAAAGCTAATAATGTTAATCTAGAAACTTTATTGCTATTTCATATCAAAAGATTTAAGGAGACACTGTCCTTAAACACCTTTAAATATCTTTTCAAACTTCATGAGAAATATATTTTAAAATTAGTGCCTGTAGAAGTATTACAGGAATGTATATGTGACCTGCATTTTCTAACAGCTGTAGAATACCTAAAAATACCTTAAGGTTCTATTAGCTATGCAAGTAAAGATTTTTTTATTATTTTTTTGTATGCAGAGACCATCAGTTTAACATTCTATGTAAAATTCCACTTACTCAATTTCTCCGTTTCTTTAATGTTTTAAAATATATATTAATGTCAAAAGGAATTGGTTTCTATGGCTACACCTTCTACCTGATATTATAAAAACCCTGTAAAACATATGTTGCAACTCAGTATCACCTTTAAACTCTCCCTAAATCAAATAACAGAGAGGAACTACCAAGAATACCTGGTAAGAGAGCGCTGATTGCTGGGGGGAGGTGTTTGTTGGGTATTTTTGTAAAGACTGGAATAGAATAGCTAAAGCTTAACTTTGAAAAAGGGCTCTCTAGCCTTTATTTTCCATAGGAGAGGCCTTATTTTGTATGATATGAAAACAGTTTTAAGAAGTCTATATTACTGTGAGATTGCTTTCCAGATTACCAGTCATGATAAACTACTTTGGTGTGCAGCAGCTCTAACTAACATGACACATGAGAATACAGAGCTGTTACCTTTACATCCTTATACTCATGATACTGGCCTTGTGACAGGCTCAGTGACACCTTTTTGGCCTGATTTAGTTCTGTTCTACCTGGGATAGCTGGTCATACCTATACATAATTTGATTCATCTACCTTCCATGGTGAATTATCCTATGATCTTGTGATCCTATGATTCTTTGTATTAGTTAAAGATTTCTTTTGAGCCCTCATAGCAGCAGAAAAATTGCACACGAAAACCAGAACTTTCTCACAGAGGACAGAATGATGATGCCTCTGACTTACAGTTAGCCTTCAGAAAGGTTAGCAATGATTTGTTCAGCACGATATAAAGCCAAATTAAAACTAGGACAGAAAGCTTTTGGGGGAATAGACACATGGTAAATAAAAGTGGCTGCTGCCACTGCGACCCTGCAGGGTCTTACAGGATATCATGGAATGTGTCAATGTGATTTATTTTTATGAATTATTCCCATGGGCATTATGTATGTATTCTGTGAAGATTAAAAGGAGTTGTTTCTTTAGAGATAGTACATTAAGAATCACCATAATGTTATAGTTTCATTTTATAAAAGAAAAGGTTTCAGTCACTGAAAATAGACCTGTATAATAAATATTGTACACAGATTCCATCATAGAGCAGTTCACAAGGCCAAACACATTTTTAAAAGCCAGTAAAGTTAGAAATTAAAGAGATGAGGCAATAACCAAAAGTATTTTCCACTTCTGAAAATAATCAGGAAAATAATCACTGTGTGCAGGAAGACTGTCAGAATTCTCTTTTGCTAAAATCTTCTAGGACTAGCCTTGGCTGTTGACTGTGGCTGATACGCATGATGAAGGGCTCAACTCTGAACTGTGCTCACTTTGTCAGATACAACCTGAATATGTTTAAAACTTCAGGCAGTATAGAAGACATTAAAGTAATCCATGTTTCTACTTTATACATAAAGCAAATAACTACTTCCAAATAAAAAAAAACCCCCGTCATTAATTTTGAGGATTATTAGTTACCTTATTTTTGTGTGTATGTAGATAACTATTGTCATCTTTTCATATTTCTATATTCCTTTTTTTTTTTTCTTCCTGTCTCATAGTGTGTTTTGATTAAGGTAGATTCTCAGGTTTTAGAAATGTTTTGCCCTCATCATTAAATGCAAATTTTTATGGCAAACCACTAATGCATGAGAATGTAACTGCATTTGTGTATTACTTATATACATATATCTCAACATACATATTTATATGCATACATGCTAACTACAGCACAAGGTGTTTGAAAAATCACATTATAAAATAACTGTTACAAACCATTATTTTAAAAAATTGTTTTTAGCAGATGTTCCAAATACTTATTTAAATATAAAGCATGTTTAATATAGATATAGTTGTAGTTAAATGAGCTTCCTGAAAACACCCATGGACACAAAAGCAAGAGAAACCAGGAAAATTGATTCAGTTGCATTCTGGAAGTAGTTATAAGGCAATTTATCATTCATGAAGAGACTTCAAAAGCACATGAAGCATTTGGGACACCACATATCAGAAAGGAAATTTGAGTTCATAAACGACTCACCAAATGTTACAAGAGAAGAAGAATGATGCTGGGTATCTTAGGGAATGGTGATTTATGTCCAAAGGCTGATGCAGAGTAACAAGTTATCTGGGAAATGGAAAGCATGTGTAAATGTTCTCCTGTTTTCCCTACATGTGTGTCCTCTTTATGTTGCTAATGATAAAAAGACACTGGCTTAAAAATCATAACAGAGAAACTGCATGTTCTGTGTCAAGGCCCTAAGTGCAGTAATAAGGTCTTGGCAATTGCTCTGACCAGCCTTACCTGCAGCCTTCTCACACCCTTGAACAGGGACTCCATTTAAACTCAGGTTGGGCCACTCAATCTCTCTTAGGTTGTGTCTTAGGTGTACCTACTACTGCCCCTGTTCCTCAAGTGCTGTAGTGCATCCCTTGCCTTGGACCCTGTCTTGCCTGATGATTACTGGATCACTGACAGGACCTGTTGCTGTTGCCATCCTGCTCTGTTTTCCTGCCTCTGGTGCTATGGGACTGTGTCCTGATGGTGAGTCCTTGCCTGGCCTCTACTGAGGCCACTCCTCAGCTACCAGCTCAACTTCCCTTAAGGAGCAACCTGCTCTTGCTTTTCCCTGGAACTATGCTTAAAATTCCTGGAGAGAGATGTGAAAAGAATTCCTGTAGTGTTAGAAATGTGGGGAGCATTACAATTCTGTAACTGAAGTCTTTGCTCATCTTACAATGGGAAGGGTACACTGCAGTTGGACTGTTGGGCCCTTTCTGGGCTTGCAGTTTGTACCCAGTTCATCAGGAACTGCGGTAACTTTGGAGTCTTCAGAGATCAGTGCAAAAGTACATAGTATGAGATAGTATGAGAAGTAGTTACTTTTGTAATAAACAATGGGGTATTAATTTATATGAGACAACATGTTATAATAAAAACGTGTCTTTTATAGTGTATTGGAATATAAGCAATGGCACAATCACTGGAAAACAATTACTGCAAGAAATGTGTTGACTGATGCCTGTCTTGGTCATTAACCAGGTCTTGACCATTATGTTCCCATTTTATTGTGAGAGAATGGGACAAATGTGTTTTTGGAAAAGATGATGCACTCCGTACAACTTTTCAGAGATTTTAAGTGGGATGGAGGCTTACCTTGTCCATCCCTTACTTAATTTCAACTACTAAAACAGATTTTAAAGAAATACTAAATTATTGCATCTATAAAAAGTCAGTCTCACAGAGTCATTTATCAGTGAAGTGTCAGGAATGAGCCATAATTTTATGACGTGCCATTTTTCTATAGTGTATCAAATGCAAGAACACGTCAAACATATTCCTACTAAGGTTTGCTGTTAACTTTGCCAAAGGCATTTTGTTCAAATTATTGCTTGCTGTATCTCATATAGCTTGAACTCCAAATTAAATGAGCTTCTCTAATGCAGTTTACAGGAGAAAAGAATTCTTTCCCCACCTCAATTCTCTGCCATGAGCAGCAGTGGTGACAGCATTCAACTATGCTACAAGTATTAATAGGCTAGTTTGCAACTATGCCTTGAGCAACTGTGGAGTTTCTTCGACACTGTACCTTTATCCCTAAGGCAAGACCAGTGAACAACGATGCTACATTGTTGGCCTTTCTTCAGTGGACACAATCTCAGTCTGTCATTTACTGTACTTTAAAACAACTGCATTCTCTTCTACATGCTAAAAGGTTTAGCTGCCTACCTGAATGTGTAACCTATTCCAGGTACATAGGTTTTGCATTAGGCAAGTGTCTGCTATATCTCACAGCTGCATGGCACAGACTTAGTCACTTATTGAAGTGTTACTGGGAAAAACATCACTGCAGCTAACATGGACATGAAAATATGTATATAACCTATGTTGAGTTTCAGCTACTTTGTTCATCAGGCTCTATGAAGCTGTGTGTATCATTAAGATGCCACTGTGTAATTCAAACCCTTTGATCTAGAAAAAAGCCTAAATAAGCAGTACAAGAACACAAGTAGCCTCTAATTTATGTAAGTGGTTATAATACTTAGTTTTGACCTTTGTGCTCTGAAGTATGCAGTATCTGTAAAAATGGTGATAAAAAATTACTTTTCAGGTTTAATTTGAAATTACACACTACCCAGATCACATTGAAAGATCAGAACAGTCTTCATGTGAATAATGTTGACAACTGAAAACAAACTACCATCTTTTCATCCCTTTTGCAGCCCTCCCCAGTTGTGACTCATGAGAATCAATGTAAGTTGTGCTTTCTAGAACACAGGACCTGAGGACCTGATCCTTGCTGTAGTATATGTTTCCCTAAGGCATAAAAGTACTATGGAAGGAGAGGCTCATTCTTCCAGAGTATCCTTCTGAAGTCTGTTTGATTTAAGCAAGGGTTGGCAATCTTTATTTTAATTAAGTGAGTATCTAGCAATTTTTAAAATCAATTATAAAGAAAATCAGTTCTAATCAGGCCTTTTCACATTAAAAAAAATAGCTGGGCTTTCTGACAGAAATATATGATTATTTCTTGGGTACAAACAAGAGATAGTGTAAAACTGTGGATCTTTTCTAAGTGTTTTGACCAGTAGATTTTTGGTTGCAAAGTCTGTCTCTTTTTTTAAATGGCTGTAATTTCAGTATCAGAAATATGGGTGGCATCAGGTGTATAAGTTTTGCACCATTTAAACCTGGCAGCTGTTTTAATTTACCTTTGTTGCATAATAAAACCTTCTTGGAATAAAAAATTACATTTTCAATAAGACTAGTCAGAGCAAGATCACTAGATATCACTTTATCTGCATTACACAGCTCTTCATAGCATTTCATGAGTATGGGTAACCATTTCAAAGGCTGGTGTTCTCTATGCTTCTGAGTTCTTTGGGCTCCTCAGCCAGTAAGGATGGACCAGAAGCAGGGTTGACAGAAAGCATACACCACCCATAACTGCCAATCTTAATGGGGAACGTGAGTACAGCACCCTAGGGTAGGGCAGTAAGGGTGACCCTAGTTCTCTGGGTCACTGCTAAGTAGGAAGGATTAGAGCATTCCCCAGGTTGCTGACATCTGTTATAGCCAAAGCATAACTACAACAGCAAATCATTTCTAGTGCTCTTCCAGTTCTTCTTGTCTCCTTATATAGCAGAGATTTGATACAGAAAAGAATAATGTACCCATTTTAACAAGATTTCTTGCAGTTCTTGCACTAAGGACTACCTTTTCCTGGCTACAAGGAGGGTTACTGTCTGAGGTGAATCATAGAATCATAGAATTGGCTGGGTTGGAAGGGACCTCAGAGATCATCAAGTCCAACCCTTGACCCACCGCTGCGGTTGCTAAACCATGGCACTGAGTGTCACATCCAGTCTCTTTTTAAATGTCTCCAGGGACAGAGATGCTGGCTTTGATGCTGTTCTGTATCAATTGTTGATTTATTACAGGCATTGCTAAGCTGTACTCAGATTGGTCAGCATGAAGATTCTTCCTGTAATCATAACTGAAGGTTTACTCATCATTTCTTATCCATGTTTATGTCATTCTGGGGGTAGACTGTATTTCCAGGTGCTATTAAGTCTATTCCAAAAGCATCAGGAATGTATGAGACATGACCCTGGGCAACCTGCTCTAGCTGATCCTCTTGAGCAGGAGCATTGGACTATGTACAACTTAAATGTCTTCCAAACTTAACTATTCTGTGATTAGACACCTTCTGTGTCTAAAGCCAGCCAACGATTTATGCCTTTACTTTGAGATTGGTTAACTGTAAGCCATTCAACAGGGCAAAGCCTCATGACCACTGAGAGTATGAAGCTGTTACATTCATAGCCTAATGGTGAAAATGAGACACCTAAAATTAAACAAATCGTCATAAATGTCTATCCTCAATTGGTGTGTTTGAGAATGAATCTAAAAGAGTTGTTACCATCCTGAAATTGCCCAAAAAGAGCGACCACATCTCTCCCCTTCTGTTCTGCACTGTCAGCAGCAGAGATGACTGAACTCACTGCCTTGCCACAAGCACAGTTGTGTACCAGCATCCATCCACTGACACATCTTCCTCTGTGGTCTTGAATAGGCAGGTGGTGTTAACTCAAAGATAATCTATAAACTTGCAGGAGTTTCAAATGGGAGAGATGCTGCTGAGAAGACTCCTTGGAATTAGCATAGTGGTTTTATTCTTTCAAATTGTCTGAGGACAAGCACTATCTTTTGCTTGCTGCACAGTATTTGCAGGCATTACTGGTTTATGAAATGGTAGTTTTAATTAATGAGAAATACCACAAGTAGTCTGGTTGAAAACATTCTTTGCATTTGTACATTCAAAAAACAGTTTAAAATTCAGCTTCCTTAGACTCTTTCTCCCCTTAAATGTTAGAGATAAATGTTATTAAAATGTGTTAGAATATTTCCCCCTTTTCCAAAAGCTACCCATGCAGAAATGTTTGTCTTCCCTTCAATCTAAACAGTATAAAAAGAACTACTGAGTGTAGAAGTTAGCAACAGCTGCACTTCAAAGTAATTGATACTTTAAAATGACCAGGGGACTCAGTTTATACCTTGGAAAATGGAACAAATGGAACAAAATGTACAGCAGAGAGGGGATGAAAGTCAGGTTTACAGTATGACTGGTTGGACCCATGAAATGTGATTAGATTATTACCAATAAAATTTGCACAGACTATGGAGTTAAACAGTACAGCTGGGGCCTCAGCTGTACTGGCTTGGAGAAGTGCACTTAAAAGAATTGGAAAACAAAACAGCTAACTTACAAAGGTAGATGCAGAGAACTAGAGTTTATGTTTGCTTCCAAATGTAAGCAGCATGTGGCTTTTTAAACTTTTAAATATGCTTTTCAAATTCCTTTCAGTGGATAGCAGTTAAAAAAACCCAAAAAACACCAAAAAAACCCAACAAAACCAACAAAAAGAACACAAAAACCCAACACACAATTCTTAAGAAAATAACTGATGTATAATTTTTAATGTTAATCCTAGTTGTAGATATTACCTACTACAAACATTAGAGCCTTAATAAAATCAGAGCATGTATTTAACCATCCCTCTCAATATAATGTTACATGAGGCATTAATACATCAAGACTCTCCTTCCTTATACCACCTGGAAAATGTTCCTCTTTCTTACCTTTTCAGTATAGCAAGCTCTTTTATCCATTTCTTTTACAACCTGCTGTTGCCATTATTTCCCTTCAGAAGTTTTGACAGCTGAATCAATGGCCACACTTCCACTGACTACTGTAAAGTAGCTGCCAGGCTTGTTTCACACTGTACTACTATCTGGAACTCCTAATTTCTGAATTTTATCCTAATATGTGTATCATTTCATTATGCCTATGCTATTGTGGAAACAATGCCTATGTAAAGTCTGGAGTAAAAATACAACCTTTGTTTTCTATTTTGCTCTTTTGCTAAAATAGCCAATTTTGTAGGAGTTAATGCAAAGCAGAACTCCTTTGCACACCATTGGCTAAAACAGGTGAAAAAGACTATATTCTAAAAGTAAAATTTACTACCAAGAAAAAAAGAGGAAAAAATGAGTTGAGGATGCTCATTAAACAGTAGAAAATGTCCTTTAAAAAGTACTAATTGTGTTGAATTTGTGACACAGGCCAATTTCAGAGGAAAGAATGGTTGTGTTAGATAAAACACTCAAGGTGTGGGCCCAGAAGCAGAGATTATTGGCAGTATTTGTGTTTTGCAGACAATGGGAAGTGTAGTTCTGACTGGTGGTCTGGTCTGCACTCTAGAGCTACAGCTGTGTTCACTAGCTTAGAGGAAAAGCTGCAGCTGTGTAATGACTATATACTTTGCCTGAGGTTCTGATATTTATGACAAAGATTGGAATTGACAAAAAAGTAGGACTGGACATGCTTTAGGTATAAGAAGTCATTTCAAGTCCTGTTGTCTGATTCAATGCTGAACATTTCCTTAAAATATTTAGAGATCTAAAATAAGAGATTTTTATTTATAACTTTGTTATAGTGTGCATAAACACAAATGTTAGTAAATACTATACAGGTGCCCAGTCCCCTTGCTCTAAACATACAACAACAGAATTTCTGCCAAGCAGAATAATCAGATGTCTTCAGTTTGATAGCTTAGTATCTCAGAATTAGGAATCTCTTTTGGATTGCTCAGAACCATGAACACTTTGGGCACAATTAACTTTGTATTATTCATGGCAATGAATCAGAGTCAGAATGAAAGATGGTCTGCATAGAATATCTTCACTGATGTGACTTCTTGGTATTTATGCTATACCAAATTGTTGGTATCTAAACTTTTTTTTTTTTAATTATTTTTTTAAATGGGACTTTTTTACATTTACCTAAATATATACACAGCAGCTGTTAAACCCATTCTACCTACTCTCATTTCTACAGAGATGGTGAATAAATAATTTGAATATTACTGTCTAAAGATACACGTTTCCCTAGAGGACAGTGTTTAGTGCCACAGGTAAAGCCATTTGCAATGGTTCATATACTGGTAGAGAAGTATTAACTAGCTCACTACTAGCAAACAGAAGCCAGCTTGCAGTTGCCACATTCCACAGCACCACAAAAAATTAGCCTGCAAATGCATGGAAAAATATTTGCCAGCAAGATTTCCTCACTTTTGCTTTGTAAAAGAAATGTATATTGGATGTTAGGTACTTCCCTAGAAAAAAACATTCATCTAGAAGCCCTCGAATAGGGAAGTAGTCACCTTGCTGGTTGCTTTTCCTGTGCCCAGGTGAGTTTGTGGCAAGCACAGACAAGTGTGAAAAGCTTTGATAATAAATCCAGAGATAATGTTAATCTAAAGAGATGGTGTCCCTGGAGCATAGAGGGAATGGGTTATTCTCTAGTATTCATTGAAACACTCAAAGAAAATGGGTACTATTCTGCCTATAAAGACATTCTCACAAATCTAATTCTTTTGAGTGCTAGTGCCTTAAGAAGTACTATGAGAGTTAACATCCTCCTATGCCTTCAAGAAACACTTGTTCTCAGTGGATAAAAAAATGAGCCACAGTAAATCCTTAGATGTAAGGGTGGATGTAAGTAGCTAGCATTTGTTTCTAATTTGTATTTATCTTATTTCATTGCAAATTTTAATTCACCTCTTCGAAATGAATATGGAACATATCATTTGCTTATCTTTTGCATTAATGTGGTCAATATAATTGGAACAGAAGTGAGCTGTTTGCCAGACTTTCTATCTGCTGCCAAGAAAAACTTGGGTGTCATTTTAGAAAAATCCATGGGTGGAGGAGGAGGAGATCATGACCATCTGTCTATGCATCAAAGACTAAATCACAAGGGAAAAATAACTTCTCTGTTGTGTTTGCCAGCCATGTTTCCCTTTAAAGTAAATTCAGTTGGTAGCCTTTGAAGATAAACATTTTCAAAATTTTTCTGTGGGCTCAAACATTTCTTGGAAGGAGGTTGGGGAAAAAAATTAAAGGACAAAACCTGAAAAATTTTGAAGTGAATGGAATAGCAGGAGGATAAAATTAGAAGGAAAAATACAGTTTCCTTGGAATCTTCCCAAATGCTTTCTGTTGCACCCCTTTCAGTTCCAGGATCTAACAAGTATGCAGAAAAGGAAGCACATAGTCTCTTGTTCTGCAGACAAATTACACACATTCCATGCCCCCTAGCATTTACAGATTTCTTGACCTAACATTTAACAAAGGGACAAGATTTGAGAGACATGATAGTCAATATGGACCTGGACCTACTTGAGCCTTAGAATTTCTGCTGTTAGTCAGGATAATAGTGTGAAAAGTAAAAATTCTACCAAAAATTGTATAGAGAGGAGGGGTATTATCTTTAGTATAGCTAATTCTTTGCTTTCTTTATTTGGTTGTTTTTTTCATTTAATGCACTGCAAAACTAAAATCTTGGCATCATGCTGAAATCCATCATAAGAAGCTAAACTGTGAATGTCTTAAAAAGCCATCCGTCCTTCAAACCAGGAGCCACCACTGCAGGAGTGCTGTGGGCTCCTTTATCAGTAGTCACTGTGACATAAAGGTCTCTATGATGAGAGAGTGAAATGACAACAAACTGAAAAAGCCAGTAGCCATGGGAGTTCTGTTTAGACTGCCACTTTCAGCATTGCTACTGCTCCAGTCTAGTCTGCTATAGTAACCGCTTTACTTTCCATAAGTTTCACTTCTAGCATACTCTCTCATCAAAATATTTGCATTTTGTAGACTATGACACCTAAGTCCAGACACAGTTACTTAAAAATATTGCTTTGGCTTCTCTGAGCAGGAATCCTTCAGAGTGTCAGTCTTCAAAGGAAAGATTTACAGCTCTTATCAGAAGTATGGGATTTTTCTTTGTATTGAGATTCTGAATTCTCTCCTTCTTTGAAGATAAGAAACCCCTGCTAACACAGACTTTATCTAAATACGAATGGGTCCCTGGATTTGATAAACTATTTAGGACTATGAGGATCAAATCCTAAATACGTGCATGTTGAAGAGTTCAAAAGGTGAATTACTTTCACCTTTTTTTGCTTGCTATTCTTGATTCCTATCTTCCCGGATAATAAGTAGTAAAATTTAGAAAACAATTTAAAATCTATAGCTTTTTAGAGTTACACTACATGTTCTGCTCCAACATTTGAAAAAACAAAAAATTTTTACAGGCAGACCTGGGTATGACTTTTGAAAAAATAAGTTATTCCTCATTTTAAGACATGCAAAACCAAACACAAGCTTATTTTTTATATGCAATCAAATGTCAATAGCATTTTTCACATACTTCAAATGTAACAAGCAAAATTTTAATTTGCAGTACATTCTGAACAGAGAGCCACAACATTCTACCACATGTGGAATCTCTGAAGAGATCATACATATATGACAAGTTTCTTTTTAACAGCAACTGCAAAGTCCTACTTCAGCCTCAGTTAATAAAATGCCAGCATGAAGAAAAATGGAAAAATATAACTGCCTAAGATTTTTACCAGGTATTGAAAATTCAAAAAATTTATCCTTTTACATTAGTGAATTTGAATATCTTGAAAAAGTTTAAAATCTGCAATTTCTCTATAAAATCAGATTAGTTTACTGCAATGATATAACAGAGTTTACTAAAATGTCTGCTTGCATTAGATTTCCTGCTTGAATTGTACATTAAACATCTTTTTAAGCCTTTAGTCTTTGATTTTAAGTTAACAGTGCAACAGGATTTGTGCATATAAAGAAAAATTAAATCCAAGGTATAAGAGTAAAATCTAGTAATTAAGCACTTCTGTAACACTTGCAGAAATGTAGTGGTAAAGAACGAATTTATTTAATTACAATGGAAAGTACATATAAAGTATATACACTGTTACAAAACATTCTCTTAAGGTTTAAAAAAGCCAATAAGCCAACAAAAGTATATACTTTTTTGCCCTACCACTGTAACACACTCCACATGGTCAACAAATAGTTTACCATGAATAGTAAAATCTAATATCTGAGCTGAATAATAGAATATCCTGTGAAGCAAGAGTGTTAGAAATCTGTTAGAAATCTGCATGGAGGATTGAATTGGAAAACTGCCAGAAGTTCAAGGGCCACATCTATTTTGCATAAAATGGAGCAGATGGTAGCTGACTTCATCTTTGATACCTCAGTGCAGTCCCCAGAGATTATAAAACCCAGCATGAAACACTCTATTTCTTTCTTGCATTGAGCAGGTGATGAAGGAACATACAAGATAGTTTGAAAATAGAGTCTATGCTGCATTATTGTTTCTAGATTTTTCTTGCAAGAGTTCAGTTTTTAGCACCTACAACTAATAGCATACAGCTGATAAGTCACTACAACTACCTGGCAGTTGGTCGTATAACTGGAGTTTTGCCTATGCTGGCCTGGAGACTTATCCTGTTTTTTTTAGGGCATGTTTTTGTTAAGTTACACAAGCATTTATAAATCTTCCATCATTATATTTGAGCTATATTCACAGGCATAACCAGACCAACCAATAGATGAAATGCTGAGAGTGTCTGAAATTCTTACACTACTCAAAAAGCACATGGGACAGAACATATTGCTAAAGAGATGCTGTCTTAAGAGTGCCCCTGGGGACCAGTATCTAATAGCTGTTTAACATGCTGTAAGTGTCTAAGACTATAGGCTTTTTTTGGTTGACAATATAGAAGATTTAAAGACTAACTCTTAAATTTGAAAGTAGTTCCTCATATTAAGTAAAGCAAGTAACCATGCAAAAAACCTACTCTAAATAGAAATGGGTAGTACTGAATCAGTCACTTGTGGACCAAGTATCATTTCTGATTTGATATAAAGGATCTTGACTGGTTTTAGATGAAGTTCAGGTACAAATACTACTCTGAAAATATCGGTATTCCAGACTGAAGAAGGCTGAAGTTTGAAGGCAAAAGAGGTGAAGTATAGAATAATTGTCAGCTGTCCACAACTTGTCCATAAAATCCATTGATAATAACAATTGTGTTATTTTGGATTTGTAATGAAACAGTTAAAATTTTATTACTGATAATTGATGTCCTAGTAGAAAGATGACCAAGAAAGTAGTTATAATTTGGAATTGGTAATCTGTATCTGTTTCTTTAAAAAAAAGGAAAATGCACAGTGTTGTGCCATGTACAGTTATAAGTGTTATTATCCAGCATTTGTGAAGCTCAGCCTTAGCCTGTCTGCTTTGCTCTGATCTGACTGCTCTGAGAGAACAGAAATCTGGGTGGATTAAGCAGTGGAGATTTCACTGGCATTCCTGCATGTCTTTCAGATCCTGCTCCTCCTTCTCCCATGTAGGTGCTGCCGAACAGTGGACACAGCTTTGTGGCTCTGTGTTCCTTGTCAAGATTTCTGGCTAAACCTTTAAAAACTGTCTGAGAGTGGAGGGAAGCTTGAATACATTTTTTGTTGGAGCATGCTGGAGCTATAGCTGTAGTTCTCACTGTTACTACTACCCGATTTGTTAGGAACAGTTCCCATGCCAATATGTGGTAAAAGAGCCAGAGAGTTGTATCCACTGCTCCAACCAGAATAGCATTAGAGCTGCTCTTATTTCTGATTCAGTGCAAAACCTTTAGTAAGGAGTAGTAAGTACTAAGGTTTACCACTTGTTATGAGAACTGCCCTGAGCCTGTTTAAGCAGCATTATTTCTATTTTATAGCGATCAGAAAATGTGAGAGAGGTCAACTTCTTTATTACAGTCCAGCATTCTGGAATTCCTACTCTTGTCATAATACTGCAACAGGAAAAAAAAAAATCAAAGGCAAAAACATTTAGAAATTACTGCAACTGCATCTTTTCTCCTTTTGAGGATTTTGTTTTCAAGCAGTGCCTTCCCCTCATAGCTTTTAGTACTTAATTACTCATTTTCATGAGTATGGAATTGTTCTAATTTGTTACTCCTATGTTCCAATTACAAAATATAACAGAATTCTAAATATTTAATGGGAATGGGATTATTATTATGGGAATGGGATTATTATGTCCTTGTTGCACCCCGAATTGTTATCCTCTTCAGTATCATAATATATATAATGTACCTGTAGCAGAAACCTTAGAAGAACACACAGATGGAATTTAATTCCTAAAGCAGTCATAGGTGTGTGACTTATTTTCAAAACCTCAATACAGTCTTAATACACAGACACCAGTGAAAAAACTCTGTCTTAAATACATTAAGTGGATGTATTGTTCAAAGATGTACTGGTACAAAATTAACAGTGTGATTACACCCTAAAATTGAAAATACCCTTTAGGCTGGTGTCCATCAACTGCAAGTAAATTTATGATTTAAGTTTTTCTGTATGGAATATCTTTCTTGAAGATTATATCACCTCTCCAAGTATTCTGGGTTCTTAGCTCACCATTTTAAACTATTTTCTAATATTCTTAGAGAAAAGCCAGTCTCTGGCAAAGTCAGAGAAATACTGTCATTTGAAACTGAAAACTACAAAATGTTATTGTTTAACACTTTGAGAATCATGTAACAAGAATTATTGTTAATGTGTTAAGCCACTGAATGATGATAATATACGGTAGACATTGCAAGAGCACAGGGGTGGAAAGCCTTCTAGATTATTCACTTGGCACTGGTGGTTTTGAAAAGAGAAATCCATGTAAGCAAAACAGATTTCTGTTTACAGTTGGTGGAAGGAAAAGAATAAGTACTTCAATTGCTCCTAAGGTAAGCTTTTCCCATTGAAAGAGCTAATTCTAGGTTGTCAATATATTTGCGATGGTTGAAATTAAAATTTCATTGGCCACTTCAAAAACCTAGCAGATACAAGCAAGATATAAAAAATAGAACAGAGGCTTCAAACATTCACTGCTCATAGGCAGATGTAGCAAAGCCTGCAACAAAATTAGGGCTGTGTTATAGATCAAGCTCTACCAATCTTAAACTACCTGTGGGAAGGGAAAGATGATGACAAAGTCAGATTTTCTATATAGAACAACTGGTGACACCAACAAAGTTACTCATATGACACAGAAATAAATCAGCAGCAACCATAGAGGTGGGCTGCATTAAGAATAAGTAAAATTTGTTATATAGTGGTCAAAAATAACATGAAGTTATTTGAGAGTTGTGTATGGTTCATCTCATGTAGCAAAAGCAATAGCACTGCCTGATCAACAATAAACTACTCACCTTCTTTTCTGCTGACAGTTGTTCTCTGCTCCACCAGAGACAAAAATCAGGTCAGTGAAGTGCCTTGCTTGCTCTTTAAATCATGAAGGTTCATTTGAGACTGCTGCTGCAGAAGCTGTTTTTCGTCTTATAGATACCTTCTCTCACCTGTTAGGCTCTGTCACAGCCCAGCTGTTTGTTGTGCCCTAGCTTCCATTCAGCCATCTCTTCTGTATTTTCACCACTGCAGATATAAAGCACATCAAGGGCATTTTTAAAGCATTTTTCCTCATTTAACTGAGGCCCTTCTTCAGCCTCATTTTGTGATTGTGTCTAGCTGCCAGCCTTAGTGCCAGGGCAGCATCTAAGCTAAACAAACAAACAAAAACTTATTTCAAAGAGCATTCCTGAAAATTCTCCTAATGTATGCTTTTTCAATAAGCCTTTTTTTAAAAGTACAGCAAGAGTAATCAGACATGAAGCATAATGTTTGCATAGTAATTTCTTTAACTCATCTTTAGGAAAGGAGACCTAGCCAAAAAGTCTGTCCCTCTGCCCAGAAAACATTCCGGTCAGGTGTCCTGTGGGAAGGAGATGCCTCAGCACAGAGGGTAACCCCTGGAACAGCTGCCAACCAGATCCAGATTAAGGTTTTACAAGAATGTTAGCCAGCTATTCCATGTTACCACTTCTAAAGTAAAATTCTTGAGTAGAAATGCAACCAAAACAGTAAATATCTGGGGGAAAAGACACTGCAAAAACCTTTCCAGCTTAAATACATTTTATTTTACTATGCTACTGTAGAGATATGTAAAAGTAAATATTTTTCAAATCAAATTAGCACAATATGGGGCTTATTGGTGAGGAAGCTTTGTTATGTTAATGGATACACAAATACCTGGTCTGGACTCTAGAAATACATTGCTTTAAATATTTTTGACATTTAAAATAGTTTATTTATATGTTTATTAGGTGAATACCTTTTATTCCTCTCCAAAATAATATCAAACTGAAAATACTTGAAATTAATTTGATGATTATATGATTCCTTGGGGGCAGGGTCTCTTCCCCTATTACAGATCATTAAAGATTAACAATGTGAATGAATATGGCTGCTTTTGCAAATTTTTTTCAATTAGCTTTTGAAATGGAGAACTCATCAAAGAAACTGCTCTGAAATTATACCACAGGTTTTCCAAGTCAGTGCTTTCATACTGAACTAAAAGTGCAGTCCTGTAGCATAAGCTGCTGGAGGCTGTTAATAATTAATTACTTGATTATGATTAGTGCCTAATTTTTCACAAGTGCATTTGTAATATATTTTGTCAGAGTACTGGCATTTTATTGCTAACTCAGATTTTGTCAAACTGAAATATGTCATTTTAGTCCACACAGCATATGCTGATAGAAGCAAGGTGTGCTGTTAAAATTTCTAAGTCAGTTTCAGTTGGTTAACTACCAAAAGATTATTTTATTTTAAAATTAACTTTTTGTTAATGCTGGTAACCTAAGAGGCAGCACTATGAGAAAGTCCCATCTATAATAATAATTCACACCAGAAGGCTGCATTCAAGTATCACTGCTCCGTACATAGCACTGCTTCCTGATATTTCATCCTTATCTTTCCTGAAAAGTAAAATATTAGCCTGTCTCCAACTGTCAAAGGGATGAGCTGTTTTTTACTGACTTGTACATGAACTTTTAAAAAACTAATTTTGGGGATTGGCAGATCTGGTGAGTAATCCTACCTTGTAGTAAAGGATATGCACAGTGTTCACATTAGCTAAGAAAACATGAAAAAATGCCATTTAAAAATATTCTGTCAAATTCAGGTAGACATCTCTTTATTGTAGAAGCTTAATACCTGTACTCCACCTGTCTAAATAAAAGCAGAGCAGTTGTGACTGATTCATTGTAATGGTGCCCAGTGAAACTATATAATAGAAGTGGGACACTAGAGAGAACTATTCTGACATCTTTTATGGCAATGAAATAAACTACAAACCACAAATTGTTTAGGGGCTCAGTGCTTTGCTAGACATTTAGGGTCTAGAAAAATTCTTTATTTGGCATAGATTTGTTCTAGTATGCTAGCACAATTTAGGAAATCAACCTGCAAATGTCTGCTGCAGGCACATAAAAAACTTTCAGAGAAATTTGTGGGCTGCAGAATGTTATGATCAAGATGGCTTTAAGAATTCTGTGCAGCCTCTACTTACCTGTATTGTTAGGATAGATTTTTTTTTTTTGCCATAGCATTGTAACTTGTGATTTAATACTTCTTGTTCATATATTTAAAAGTTAGTTCTTAGCTGTTGTGGCACCAGAATGGCACTTTGTTGTCCTAGGCCACAAGAATTTTCAATTGGCACTGATACAGTAATACATATTGCCATTTTATGAAAGTTCCAATTTCTCCCTGTAAATAATCACTCAAAGATCAAAAAAACACCTATCAGAATCCACTCCCCTATAGCTGTCTCTGTTGTTTAAGGTCTAGCTCAACAGTCCTGCATTGCTAGAGGCTCTGATTCTACACTGGTCTCCAAAGTGGAGACTCAGACTCCAACTGCTCACATGCCAGCCTTGCCCTCAGAGCTGGGGAGTCACTGCAGTATTAGTGCTTCCCCTTTGTTAATCACAACACACAAATCCTGGCTCTTTCTTGCAAACTGACGGAAGCCACAGTTGTGGCATTCTCAGATCTCTTTCCTGGCTAGAATGTACATGTTCTCATTGTAGCTTTCAGTATGGCTACTCTTACCCAGAAGATATTTTTACAAAAAAAAAAAAAAAAAGCTCTCCTAGGTGCTCAAAACCTATTAACAGGGCACATACGTGCTGTGATTGCACAAATCTCCTTTCCTTAGTAAATAAACTAAATACTTCAAGAAGCCAAATGAAAGCTTAATCTTTAAGAAATTATTTTTTTTTAAAATCTGTAACATAAAGAGATGTTCCTACCAGTTTTAATGTCATATTAATACTGCTACTCAAACATGCAGGAATATGTTAGAAAGTATATTCTCAATATAAATTTTTGATCTCTCCTCCATATTTCCACAACAAAAAAATTATTTTCAGTCCAGCTGTTTAGAACACTTGAGATGTTGCAAAGCAAACGATTGCTTTGTCTGCTGCTGAGCTAAGTCAATATTAGCAGCAATGAAGTATGTATCACCATGGTATTCAGGTGGACTTTGCATTTTGATGTACAAACATATGCAAGCTAACAGACAATTCAGGTAGGAAGCATGTGTTCAGCTTTGTAATTTTGTGAGGGAACAACAAACTGGTTAGATTTTAGTCAAGGACCAAATTATGAAGAATCTGGAGATGATGGAGAACATTTACAATATTAAATCTGTTTCAGAGTTACTGCTTATGGTTTGGTTTCTTGGGTTTTCTTCAAGGTGTACAATAATTTCTGCTAAGAACACTACATGCTCAACAGGAGGGAGCCAGAAGGAAAGATAAATAAGTCAGCTCTGCTGAATTTGAGGCAAAAAAGGAAATGGCTGTGTAGAGGTAAGGGCTGCTGAGCAGTTTCTGACTTTATAAATAGCAGTCTGTGGATCAGAAAACTTATGACAAAAAACCAAGCAGGACAATCAATTTTAAAAAAATTAGTTTTTTTAAAATATGTCATTCTACAATTTTATCATTCTTATGCTACAAAGGGAGAGCGTAAATGTAATGTAAATATGTTAATCTTCTAGAAGCTCTTCTCAATAGAACCTGGCAAAAAATGCAGTTTAAGGGAAGGCAATGATACACATGAAATAGACAGTGCTAGTGAGGCCAACACTTTGTTTTTATGGTTCCTAAAGTTCATAAAATAATGTAAAAGCAAAAGCCTAGGACATGACTGGCTAGATTTGTAAGAAAGAACAAGAAAGTGGTGCTGCCAAGAAAACTTCAGCTCAGTTCCCTCTCCTCAGTTTGAGGGAGCCTGCTCACCCAGACTAGTAGAGATTCTGGAAAAAATCATTTGTTTCACTTTACTTAAGCATCCTCTCAGTCAGACTGACTGAAGCTTGATGTGTAAACAAGGAACTGGGGAGGCAGGGCACCCTTGGATTTCAAACCCCATTCAGATAGTTAACATTCTTAAAGTGGAACAGCTAAATCAGAATAGAGCACCACAAATACCTGCTAAACTGATTAGATGAGACCTGTGGGAAGTGTTGATTCTAGGACTAATAAGGGGTCTGGCCCTACAGAGTGTAAATTGGGGGGTGGGTGCAACAGCAACTTTTAGTTTAAAAGCCAAATTGGAGCACTGTAACTCTGCAGGTTTTAAATCTCTTCTCTGCAAGGAACTATGTTCTTTTTGTTTGTCCAGCACAACACGGTTTGCTTGTGGGAACCTATGGGAAGAATGGTTAGTATTTTGCATAACAGCTTAATGAATTTTTACAAATGGCAACAAAAGAAAGCATCATAGGAGAAATTTTCGCTTCCTGTTAAAAAGTACATGTGCTGCTGAATATCTGTGCACAATATTCTAATGAACTAAAGTTTTTGGCAAAGTAATGTACAACACACCTTCTCTGAGAATGATTGTGAGAGAGAAACCAATCTAGCAGTAGGAATCTTGCAGCCTGGCACTTGTCAGTAACACCTGGCAACTGCTTTCAACAAGACATTGTCTCCAATAAATATACATTATGCCTTTCTTCTAAAGCAGAAAATACAACTAAACTATACCCAGTAGTACCATTTTTTCAACAGGTCTCTGGAACACACGTTCAGTTGGTATTATGTCACTTTTCATGCTATTTAAGGCTTCTGTCATGCATTCTGTCAACAATGTCTGGCATCAGCCCAGTGGAACAACGTTCTGTACTACTGAATTACTTAATTGAGTAGAAGTTGATGCCAAGTCTAAACCATGTATTTATTTGCTTGGAATTTCTTTACTATGTGAAGAATACACAGTCACAGACATCGAGGACTGAATTTTTCTAAACGTGAGTGATGAAAATTAATCCAAAATACACAGTATATGGACTGTGCCTCTGATATGACACCTGGGGTAGCAGTTGCAATAGATAAACAGATGTCTATAGTATCATATTTCTAAAATTTATTGCTTAGATAAAAACTAGATTATTTCTTAATGTTCATATACAAACTTTGTTTTAACCTGATAGAGCTCATGCAATTCAAATATTTCTTGTATCTTCAAGCAGTTTAGAATGTGTACTCATCTCATGAATTTGAGTCATGTCAATAGGAGAAATACATGCACACTGAAAAGGTACTGACTCTCCTAGATTTTTTAATTATTATTTTGCAGGGCTGTAGGTTAGGAATGTTTATGAAGACAATTTAGGACTGGTTATTTTCTTAATTTACAGAAACATACTTCCAAAGATTGAAAGCTTATGCTTTTCTTCAGGGTTGCTTGTTAGACTTTTCATATTGTCTCAAAAAGGAAAGTATAAACATTCTATATGCCTAACAAACATTATAAAATAGTGTTATAAACAAATTAGGTCACCCCTTCGTGTTTATACTTGTGCCAAATTCCTGAAGGTATGATACTGTAACAACAAACCACAGCAGACTAAATGCAATCAATTTTACAAGCATGCCTTACGGAATACTTGAATAAACCATACCTGTGTTGAATATTGTTTGTTTTGCAAATGTTCATTTAATATCTGTTTGTGCATTCCTAGTTACAGGTTTCCCATCTGAATGTATCCATTCTAATAAAATTTTGGCAGCAGCTCTAATTGCAATATCATGCAGGTTGGTACTTGCTCTATGTGTGTAGAGCCTCTAAGAATAACAAATAATATTAAACAAACCCATAACTTCATTACTAATGAGCAAGACTTCCTTATTCTGCTGCAGGTATTTTACTGACATACAAAATCAGAACTAGACAACTGCACCCTTATTCCCAGATTACATTTAAACAGTGACCAGACACAACCTAAGAGTTCTCATTCACTAGGGCTTCTAAAAAAATTAGGTGTATTTGCCATAGTAGTTTAGTAGCACTTCCCCCAGTAGCTTAGTAGCACTAAATGTCTGCTTCTGACATGTTTTAACTTACTCCAGAAATCCTCGGTAATGGGGACTTCAAAGTCCCCCTAGGTAACTCTGGAGAAGTAAACTTTGTTAATAATAAGGTAACATTATGTTAAACTCATGTCATATATAAAATTTGTTCTTCAGAATTCTGGTAAAGACTTCTTCTAATCTTCAACCACTTTCACCAAATACTGTTTACTAAATTGATAGTGAAGAAAATATTAAAAGTTTATTTTTAAATATCACTTTGAAAATTATATGAGATACTTTAATATGAGTAGAGCAGAAGGATATGTATGAAGTGCACTATTAAGTTTTCATCTGTAAAAGTTCTGTTTTCCTAAAATATTTGATAACTTTATGTTCTCTTAGTACTATGCTTGTACTTCTGTTTACTCATGATCCCTATTTAAATTGCCTGTCACTTTCTTTATACATGGCCCTTTCCTTCACTAGGAACACTGTGGGCATTATTGCACTGACTTCCAAGTCCTATGAGAGAGGTATCTGCATGCTGTCAGTAGCTTAATTGATCCCCATCTTTATATAAGCTATCAACTTGTAAGAGGCTTCCACAGATGTTTTATGGTGACATCTGTCACTGCTTCCACTAAGAAATGTGAATAACCTTTTTTTGGATACTAGCTCCCATTTCGCCCCATTGCTTAGTGGAAAGAGTTGGGCAAGTGAGAACTTTTTAAATCTAGTGGGATTGGTTAGGTCATCACAGTAACAAAATGGATTCCCTAAGATGAATCTCAATAGTAACTGTTCTAGGAATTATTTTTTAAAATTCTTAATACCCAAACCATTTAATTTGTAATTTATATCTGATTTTGTGAATGTTTAATGGCTAAAGGTTTTCTGAATCAGCCTGTAGCTATGGATGAATAAAACTTAGGATTTCATGATAAGAGGTAAAGTGGTTTACATGTTTTAAGCACATATTTTGCTGTCTAAACAGGTTTCTAAACTATCAACTACATTTCCTGGTTTCCCCACTATTGAGCTCTTCAGTCTTGATCTGGAAATACAAAGCAGCTCAACCAAACTATTTGTCTTGCTAAAAACCTCGACAGAATTCTCGCCTTTTAGCTACATAGATGTGATTGTACAGATAGGATGGCTGTGGTTAAAAATCAAAAGGATCAACAAGAAGTATGGTGCCAGGATAAGAAGTAATCACTCAGCTTTTGCAGACACTGATGCATTGCTCAGAGACATGACACATCCCATGTCATTCCCATGGCTGATGAGGGAGGTTAGAAGGGCACCTCAGCTGTTGATGCAGTCTGTGAAGCCTCACATGTCCAGGAGACACCTTACCTGCACCACCATACACTGCATTTTCAGTCTTTTCTTTATAAGGAGCTTTTTTCAGATCTCATTAAGCTTTCTGGGGTTTTTTTGTCTAGCAACACAGAGTTTTAGGGCTTCTTTATTAGCCACCTACCAAGCTTAGCCAAGATGTTCATCTATAAAATGAGCGAGCCTTGGAAAGAACTAATTTTTTGTAATTATGGGGGGTATTTGCTATCCGTCATTCACTTGTGAGTTTCAAAGTTGTGAACACATTAATTGTCCCTTGGTAAATTAGTTTTGTTCCCGTGGCTTTGTAAGATGATGCCAAAACATGATATTCAAGTAAGTTTGTGCAGTGACTGAGGTAGTGGTCTTACAGAACAGAGATTATGCAACTGTGCAAAATCTGAATGCTCAAACTGCATACATTACATGCACAGACTTGATAATAATTCTGTTATTTCCCACTTTATCAATATTTTACCATGTAATCTTAATATTTTTATATCTATCTTGCTTTAGAAGGAACATAAACATCTGCAGTGATTTCTACATAGACAAATGAATAGATGAAATATATATTTCTAATAACTGGACTTACATGCCCTTCTTAATCACTTCTGTCTAAAATAATATACAATTCTCATTCTTTTCTTCTATTTTCTGTCAATATCAAGAATATTTCTTTTTTTTTTTTTACTTGGGTAGGATGGCATAGTTCAATAATTGTTTAATTACTAAACTGTAATAACCAAATTATTTAATGGCATGACCACTAAGCAGCAATTATTTAATTACTAATTTTGGTTGGGTTTTTTTCACTTCCCAGAGGTTCCAGAGTACTTTGGAAGCCTCTCAAGACTAAAGATAACAGTGAAAATAAACAAAGTACTTTCAAGTCTAAACACGGCAATCAAAAATTTATAGCTTAAATTCACAATAAGAAGGACATTTCACCAATTCTTCTAAAAAATACCTATATTTGTTAATTTCTACTATATAAACTGAGCAACTCTGAAGGCACCTATCCAACATGTCACCAACACAAAGTTGTAAGAAGTATGGGCTGAAACAGTTGAGAGACTACATTTGATCAAGTACTTTTCCATTATTTTTATTCAAAATTCAGCAGAATACATTCTTAATTATGGTAGAATGGGCAACTAAGACTGCCAAAAAAAATCTAAACTCAGGAGTGTTCTTTAGATGGATGTCAGCCAGGACGAAAGAGCAACAAGGCATGGAAATCACAGAATCATAGAAGTGGCTGGGTTGGAAGGGACCCCAGAGATCATCAAGTCCAACCCTTGATCCACTGCCACTGCAGTTACCAGACCATGGCACTGAGTGCCACATCCAGTCTCTTTTTAAATATCTCCAGAGACAGAGAATCCACTACTTCCCTGGGCAGCCCATTCCAATGCCTGATCACCCTCTCAGTAAAGAAATTCTTTCTAATATCCAACCTAAACCTCCCCTGGAACAACTTAAGACCGTGTCCTCTTGTCTTGCTGATAGTTGCCTGGGAAAAGAGACCAACCCCCCCCTGGCTACAACCTCCTTTCAGGGAGTTGTAGAGAGTGATGTAGAGGGAGGCTCTCCCCTGAGCCTCCTCTTCTCCAGGCTGAACACCCCCAGCTCCCTCAGCCTCTCCTCATAGGATCTGTGCTCGAGTCCCTTCACCAGCCTGGTTGCCCTCCTTTGGACCTGCTCCAGGACCTCAGTCTCCTTCCTGAACTGAGGGGCCCAGAACTGGACACAGTACTCGAGGTGTGGCCTCACCAGGGCTGAGTACAGGGGCAGAATCACCTCCTTGGACCTGCTGGCCACACTGTTCCTGATACAGGCCAGGATGCCATTGGCCTTCTTGGCCACCTGGGCACACTCTTGGCTGATGTATATATGGCTTCAGCTTCTTGTCAATCCAAACCCCCAGACCCTCTCTGTCTGGCTGCTCTCCAGCCACTCTGTGCCCAGCCTGGAGCTCCCCATGGGGTTGTTGTGGCCAAAGTGCAGGACCCGGCACTTGGCCGTGTTGAACCTCATCCCATTGGAATCAGCCCAACTCTCCAACCTACCCATCTCCCTCTGCAGAGCCCTCCTGCCTTCCACCTGGTCCACAC
>JAAWXA010000028.1:10093025-10267905 GCA_038090715.1 Florisuga fusca | reverse complement strand
AAGAGACAGCCAGTTATCTGTGCAAGTCTTGAACATTAAAAACATCACAGGGTGACATATGTTTGCTGAGTACTGTAATGTGCCCCATGGTTGCAGTGGGACTGAGTCCATGATACTCAGGTATTGACAGGAGACTGAAAAAACACCCTCTTAAGAAATTAAAGCCAAAATAAAAACCCAAAATATCTTGAAGTATTGATTGGCCCCATTGGGTCCCATTACTAAAAAGCCTTCCTGGAGACTTGTTTGAGAAGATCACTGGAGGCCGTGATTTTAGTGAGGCAAACATTTTGTAAAGGTGGCTCTGAAGCCATAGGTATTGATCTATTTCTTTGTTTATGTATTTATTTATTTATTTATTTATATTATGGATCAGTCAGGCCAAACTCTGAACCCCAGGCAATGGGAAGGCAGAGCCCATCCCTCACTTGTGAGTCAGGACTCTTCCTGGGGACACTGGAGTATAAAAATGAGAAATAAAAAAAAATCTGGCACATCCTGACCTCCACAAGAAGGGGAAAGAAACTCCAGAGCCTCAGGACAAAATTACTCCTGCTTGACCACAGTGGTGGAGGCAGCTGCCATGTCTGAGGTGACAAAGCCCTTGATCCTGTTGGGCCTTTCGGCCTTCCAGAGCCCTTGGCCACCTCTCCTGCAGGCTGCCCTACACTGTCCATGCCTGCAGCTCCTTCTTTAAACTGCTTTAAAAAGGCTTTAAACTGAAGGACAAGGAGGGAGGAACTCAATATAGCAATGATCACCCCATCATCACCACTACAACTGATCTGGGATTAAACCACAAATGCTGACCCCAGGAGTCCAGCCTGGGGCTGCCCTGAAGCCTTTGTTGTGATGTGACAGTTATTGGGGGTGAGGGGGGAGGAACATGGTACCATTTTTGGTATATTTGTATATATTTAGTAATTTTTCCTTTTTATCATTAATGATTCATTGAAGTTGTGTAGTTTAGTTTCCAACCCATAAGTCTCTTTCACATATTCTCCTTTATTTATCAGGGTGGGGAGGGGGATTAATAGAGAGCTTCTGTCATTCTGTTAATTGCCGGCCCAGCGTTAAACCCTGACAGATTTATTGGCGCACAACGTGGGGCTTAAGCTAATTATCTCAAGCTCAGTTGAAATTTTAACTCATTTATATGAATAATTTGAAATTGACTTCAGTGGGTGGATACCCAGATGGCTCCGCTGAGTGGGAATTGAACTATTTTCTTAGGAAATTTCAAAGGGTTGGAAATTAAACCAATCATGGTGTACCTTTGGTACTCAGGGTATGTGATCTGTGGGTTTTTATCTCGGATAAGCATTGCTAAGTGGTTCATTCTTGGTAAGAGCTGCTTACAAACCGTAGTTGTGATATGGTCTGCAACAGTGTGGTACATGGTACAGTGTTTTTTCACACAACTAGGAGATACACATAGGATACACATTTCATACACATAGGAAATATCCCTATAAAGAGGAAATAGACTGCTCACAGGTCAAAGCACCCACACTTGGAAAACCTATCAGGGATCTGAAAGAATTGTCTATACGAGATGTGATCTATACCGATGATGAGACTGTAGATCCTTATCACATGCCATGCCCTAAGCCTATGAGGCAAAGGTTTGTGCATGCTGCACCATCCCCATTTAACCAGACACTATCAGTCATGTTATGGGTTCCTGGAGAAATGGAACCAGCTGTGGGTGATGTGATTCAAACAGCAGGAGAATATGAAGATGCTGTCATGGCTCCTCATCGGGCCTGGGTCTCATCTGGAAAGGGAACAGCTGAGAAACTGCACCTACCCCATCACAAAGCCCTGGTGGTGCTGTGGAGAGCCCAGGCCTGGAACTGTCTGGAACCATGTCACAGAATCATAGAATCATGGAATGGGTTGGGTTGAAAGGGTTAAAGATCACCTTGTTCCAACCCCCTGCATGCATGGGAAGGAACACCTCCCACCCAACTGAAGCCAACCCTGTCCCTGTTCCCATGGAATCATAGAATCATAGAACTGGCTAGGTTGGAAGGGCCCTCAGAGATCATCAAGTCCAACCCTTGATCCACTCCCGCCGCGGTTCCCAGCCCATGGCACTGAGTGCCACATCCAGTCTCTTTTTAAATATCTCCAGGGACGGAGAATCCACCACTTCCCTGGGCAGCCCATTCCAATGCCTGATCACCCTCTCCATGAAGAACTTCTTTCTAATATCCAACCTAAACCTCCCCTGGCACAACTTGAGACCATGCCCTCTTGTCTTGCTGGTAGTTGCCTGGGAAAAGAGACCAACCCCCCCCTGGCTACAACCTCCTTTCAGGGAGTTGTAGAGAGTGATGTAGAGGGAGGCTCTCCCCTGAGCCTCCTCTTCTCCAGGCTGAACACCCCCAGCTCCCTCAGCCTCTCCTCATAGGATCTGTGCTCGAGTCCCTTCACCAGCCTGGTTGCCCTCCTTTGGACCTGCTCCAGGACCTCAGTCTCCTTCCTGAACTGAGGGGCCCAGAACTGGACACAGTACTCGAGGTGTGGCCTCACCAGGGCTGAGTACAGGGGCAGAATCACTTCCTTGGACCTGCTGGCCACACTGTTCCTGATACAGGCCAGGATGCCATTGGCCTTCTTGGCCACCTGGGCACACTCTTGGCTGATGTATATATGGCTTCAGCTTCTTGTCAATCCAAACCCCCAGACCCTCTCTGTCTGGCTGCTCTCCAGCCACTCTGTGCCCAGCCTGGAGCTCCCCATGGGGTTGTTGTGGCCAAAGTGCAGGACCCGGCACTTGGCCGTGTTGAACCTCATCCCATTGGAATCAGCCCAACTCTCCAACCTACCCATCTCCCTCTGCAGAGCCCTCCTGCCTTCCACCTGGTCCACACTCCCCTTACTGTCATCTGCCAATGTGCTGATGATGGACTAAATCCCCTCATCTAAATCATCAATAAAGATGAGAAAAGGCATGAGAAAAAAACTGAATTTAAGTCCCCTTTTCATTTAGAGATTTCCATATGTGAATTTTGAGTTGACTCAAAGCACAGACCCTTCCAGCACTGTGCTCCAGCACCATTTTCTCCAGCGACTATGGCTCCTCTGCCCAGTTAGGGCCTTGCCTACCAGTTTTGCAATGCTCTGCTGGGAGTAACAGGAATGGTTTACTGAGCAGAGGTAAGGAACACTACATTATATACGTGATTGTTATTTAATCCACGGGGTAAATGGCTCTGAAAAATCACAACGAAAACACAGGCGCACAACGAACTTCCCAAGTCTGAGCTGGATTCAGTTTAGTGACTCGTGCTCCACTGCTTCCAACAACACACTGCGCTACAGTCGCAGTTGTCTATTTCGTGCTCACTCTGAGCAGAGCTCTCCCGAGCTGTGGTGGGGCTGTGCGGAACTCTAGCTGCCGGTGACGGCACCTCAAGGCCCAGGCCTGCCGGGCCTGTCAGGGGCGGACGCACAGAACTGACAGCGGAGCACGCGGGGCCTACTTACGGGGCACGGCCGAGGTGACTCGCTCACGGGTCCTCTCCCCGCCGGCCGTACGTCTGGCCGGGCCCCGCCAACCCCGGGCAGCGGGTAGAGCCGGTACCGATACCACCGGCAGAACCTCCCGCCAGGCCGCGGGGTGTGAGGCCCGGCACATGGCGCGTGGCCCCGCCTCCGCGCGCCCCGNNNCCCGCGGCCTCGCACCCATCGCTGCTCAGGGGTGTGAACTTCTGACTGGTTTGCAAAGGCAACGTTGCTCTTCTCTAGGCGGAGCTTATACTATCTTATAGCAGAAACGATAGCGCTGGCTGGTTTGGTTTTGTGGGAAGTGGGGTTATACTTGAGCTTTTTAAAACTTTAAGGTTCAGTTTCAGCTTGGTCATTGCTTCTTCACTGCTGACATAAATGCATTACTGAATAAAAATACAATTACAAGCTTGGTGATGCTATGGGTTGCACACTCTTCTACAAATAACCTGATGTAGTTATGTGTCCGTATAGGAAGTCGACTGAAAAATACACTGTGGGTGCTCACCCTGTTCGTTTGAAGTGTAGCATTAAACTGGAGGAAAACATGTTTGAAGAATTTACTGGTGGTACTATTATGGAAAGAAGACAAACAAGGCTAGCCTGAGAACTTTCGGGTAAATGTGGGTGTCCTTACTCCTTAATCTTACTACCAGTTTCATTCTAGTTATTTTTGGTTTCGGTTATTTTAAGCCAGTCTAAAGAATTATTGAGTATTGAAACGCTCATTTGACCTTAAGAGCGGAACAGGTGAATTGTATGTAAAGTAGCATGGGTTTTCAGTAACTGCAAGTCTTACTGCAACTGCATTTGAAGTTTAATTAATCCAGTTTGTTGTCTTACAGGTACTTGCCATGTTAAATAAAGGTGTCAAAACCAGTGCTTCTAAAACACTTCATTAGGTGCTTATTGCTCTCGTGCAAGGTTTTCTTCTGCCATATATCAGGCCTTTAGTTCATTTTTTGTCTAATAACTATAGTAGTGTTCCACAGAATCATGGTTTTGCAGTTTGTTGATAATCTGTGCCTGCCTAATGAACTTTCTTGAGTAAGCTAAGTTTTTTCTGGACAGTTGCCTTTTAAAGCAATGTCTTGATATAGTCTAATGGTAATTCTAAAATTTTTTCAAAGAGCTTAAAATTTTGACATTTTTTATCTTGGAGCATAATTTAAACGCTTTCTTTAATTATGTGTGGATAGCATTATATTGGATTTTTGGACCTCT
The DNA here is from genome assembly GCA_038090715.1 of Florisuga fusca. Taxonomy (NCBI): domain Eukaryota; kingdom Metazoa; phylum Chordata; class Aves; order Apodiformes; family Trochilidae; genus Florisuga; species Florisuga fusca. The sequence goes on along the minus strand of JAAWXA010000028.1, from coordinate 10,263,165 downwards.
CAGGTCCATGGACTGCCTTCGAGGATATGCGTGTATGAATGTGTTTCTGTGTTTATACATAGTAAAAACTGAGGAAAATAAAGTCTGTTGTCAAGAAGTTTACCTTTCTTAAGCTGGCATCTGTATCTCCACTTGGAAATACCTGGGAAGAGATGGGGAAGGATTTATTATTGGTTTTGGCTTTGACACCGACCACTAACAGGGTTCCTGGAATGTATTTCTACGTTCAAGTAGCTAAAGAAGCCTTAAAGAAGCTGAAAACTTGGAAGTTACATGTGCTGTAAAAATGGACATAGATGTTTCCTTTGGCAGTGGAGACTGTTTGAGCAGTTCCTGCACACCTTCTGTAATCAAATCCATTCCCCGTTACTGAAACTTTGATTGCTCAGATCACAGATTTGTTTGGCCTCTCAGTCATGCTGGTAAAACTTAGTGGGCCAGGTTATTTTTAGCCTGGTTCACGTCACTAGCACAACCGAGGGAGCAGTGCAGGAGTAGGGTGGGAACTCATTAGGCTGGCTTTGCTGCCAGGAAAAAAGTCAGTGAAAGCTTGGCTTCAAATGATAACATTGAAATTTAAAAAGGTTGGAAGAGCTGAAACTATGTTGATAGTTGGCTTTCAAAAGCTGCTATACATTTGGAGTAATTTGAAAATACCCTAAAACACATCCCTATTCATAAAACAAGGCATCTATGAGAGATGATACCAGTTGGTGTAGCCTTCTGTAAGTGCATGACTGTGTTATCAGATAGCTTTACCTGTATTAAAAAAAATAAATTAAAAATCTGCTGCAATATAGTGTCTCTGAGGTTATCACATCTTGTTAGAATTCTGCTAACATATGGAGTGCTTGTGCCTGTTTTATGTTTTTAGTTTAAATTACATGTGCTCTCATCGTTACGTTACCAGTTCCATGACAAAGTCTTCGAAAATAGTCTTTCATTTTGCCTTGAAGTCTAATAAACTTTGGTTAAGAAAAGGTGTTGTGAAGGACGTGCTTCTAAAAATGAGAATCAGGCTTATCTTTTCAAGACTTGACACATGGCCCTTGTCTCTGTCAACTGGAAGTTAGCTTCATACTCTTCTGCTTTTCCCTCAACAAGAACCGAGTTTAGTCTTTTATGCTCTGCTTTCCTACTGCCATGTTCAGCACCTGAAGCTAATGGAGTATAGATTTGCTACTCTCTATTACTCCCAGATTTAGTGTTGAGCATAAGGAACCCCATTCTCATGCACTTAAATGCAAGTAAGGGCAGAATTCTGTCTGCTTCTCTGTGTTAAGCTATTACAGACTAATTATTTCTACAGTCCATCACCAAATCTAGCAGCTCATGATTCCTGTCATGGAATTCTCTTGTCTTACTAGATGTTAGTTTCTCACAGTCTGTGCTGAAGACTTCTATTTCACTGGAAGTTTCTGTTTTGATGGATTTTAAAGAAATTGAGACTCTATGGGAAACCCTGGAAAAATAGAGTTTGTGGGGATATGGTAGACTGGGTTTGAGTGGGATTCGGTTGGGTGGGATTTTTAGATGTGAGAAGAACAAAGCTGTAACTAGGGATTCAGTGATTTAGGTGTGCCAGGTGTATTACATGTTTCATAAAAGGGTCTTCACATTTCTTTTGAATCAGTTACCTGGAGTATGAGTATTTTTTAAAAGATGCCTTTAACTGTTACGTCAGAGGCTTCTCCTGATAGTTGTGGATTATACAAAAGGAGTTTAAATTACGTGAGATTTCAAATAATTATGGTGTCGATCTTTGAAGATGTTCTATATCACATCAGGTTCAACGTGCAGATCGTGAGAGGGGGAAGGAAGACTCCTCTATGGAATTATTGTCAAGTGCAGTAATCTGCTGAGCAGTGAAACACTTTTTCATGAATGTTTTCTGTGTGTGTTTTGTTTTTTACTGTCTAGTCTCAAGATGGCAGAGTTATTTATGGAATGTGAAGAAGAGGAGCTAGAACCATGGCAAAAGAGAGTGAAAGAAGTGGAGGAGGATGATGATGATGATGAGCCAATCTTTGTTGGGGAGATCTCAAGCTCAAAGCCAGCTAATACATGTAAGATATTTTCCATAATTTAAAGCATATTTCAAAGGATAAAACTTCAAACTTGCTATGAAAACACACATTTTTTAACAGTAAGACTTCAGAAATTCTACATCTTAAAGCTGTTCTGTAGTTTGCTGTCATACTGAAAACTGGCATTCTTAAAAAAATTCTGTCCTAAAATCCAGGTTATGCACAGATCTGTCGAAATTTAACCTGAAATCTCTGAAGTCAAAGCCAGGAAGTTTAAAGGTTTTTGCATTAACAGTACGGTTAAAATCCAATATATATAATGCTGAAACCATGCATGCAGCTGCTTTTAATATCCTTAGTTAGATACTTGAAAGTGTCTCCCTGCTAAAGGAATGTGCATGAATTTAGGTCTACATGTTCCAATCCCTCTTTTTCCTCCACCTCATATTTCATGTGATGGTGGACAGTCTGTGAATTGTTGGCACATCATTCTGACAAAACCAAGGTAAATGTCTTAAGTGTCTATAATAAAAGCACTATTACAGAAAGTGATTAATCTGAAAGTAGTAGAAGTCTCTGGTAAATAAGAGATATTTAATAATCAATTCATTCATCCCCACTAAAATAGACTTTTTTCATCAAGTTCTGTAGTTTTCTCCTAGTGCAGGGAGTGAGGTTAGGTGGTTATGATGACAGCAGATGTGTCAGGATTCCATGTTTATCATGTACTTGGGCTTTTGTTACTTAATTTTAGTAATGAAACTTTTTGGTTTCTGTATTTGGCCATCTTGTAGTTAACTGTAAAGAGATTCAACCTCAGGTTTCTCTAGCTGTCGAATACCCAAGACTGCCTGGTGAGGTTTATGGCTTTTGCTTTCTTCCTCATCTCTGCCATGCTCATATCCATGATTTCTGTAGCTGTTTTCTGAAGATGGATAGTTTGAATGAAGAACCTCAAGACCAAGTGTTAAACTTAGCCTCTGTCACACTCTGTTTCATGGACTCTGGAGCTATTATTAGCTGTTCAGTCATTTTAGTTCAAAATATTTTCATCTTGCATCTGAACTCTTACTTTTTTACTCATTGGTATGGTAAGTCTAATGCTTTTTGCACTAACTTGGAACAGTGAGAAATTACATTTTAAATATTAGAGAAATACTGAAATACTGGTGTTCTTTCACTTGAAAATAGTTCTTTAGGGTTAATATTTTTGAATATTTTAAGAGTATTCTTAATCCTCTTGAAAATTTGAAGAAAATTTTAAAATTACTCTAAGCCAATTTCCTGCTGTTAAAAGCTTTATAGAAGGACTGAAAAATACTCTGTTTTCTGGAAGGTCCAGAGATTGCTGTTGGTCATTGGCAGTAGGTCATAGCATAGAACAACTGTTAGCCATAAGGCGTATGTTGGAACAACAAAGATGTCAAGTTTCATTGCAGTCATCATAGTCTCAAGATTTTTCTGTAGTCATAAAGGCAAGAAATATTTCAGGTGAAAACTATAACGTTGATATAATGCAGCAACTTTGGTAAAAGAGACATATAATCTATACGTCTTATTCTAGTGCTGTCCATACTCAGTCCTGATACAAGTAATATCACTTATGGTATAACCTTTTACTTTATCTCTCTTCCTTCCCTTTCCTCAACTTTTCTCTTTGTAATCTTCTACTTCACTATCAAAAACAGCTATGGAAGAATGACCTCAGTTCTTCTCTGGCTTGTAAGTAGTACTACCTGGCAGCAGTCAGGCTTCAGTTTGTTATTGGTGACAGGCAAGACACAGTGAACTCAACTTTACTTATCACTGTTTCTTAGTTTTTACATTAGAAAATTCCTGTCTGATGAGGTGAAAAAATAGATGACAAATGGAGGCTCACATGTAATTCCTACTTTTACCTGAAAGGTATATTTTCTGAAATACATTGCAATTTCTTTTTTACTTTTTTCTGACAATGCAATTACTGGTTTTTATACAAGCTAGTGTGGAAAATTTGAAGGAAATTGTGAACAAGCCAACTTTGACCTGCTGGCACAGTGTCATGTACAATGAAGTGCCTCTTCTGATGTACTGGAGGATTAGTTTGACTGGGATGAAAACTAATGCACAGCTTGTTCCCTTTACTGTTTTCTGCAACTGCTCATTTTCCCTGCACTTACTACTAATTTTTTTTCTTGCTTCCTTATTCATAATAATATAAACCTGTAATTTGTTGCTACTTTAAAATGTTGTTCTGCATCTTTACTTTCTTATACTTCAATGCTGTTTTGCCTTAACAGGACAATTAACACTTTGATGGGGAAGGGAAAAGGGCACATGAAGTCTGTGATGAATCAGTTGAGTTATGTGAAACTACTTCATAATTTCAAATCACTGACTTCTTGAAATGTTCTTTTACGTATGTATTTTAGGATGTGAACTCTATGCATCAGACTGTCTGAAGCTGAATATGCTTTGTGAGACAAATCTTCTAGGATAGGGTTGGTTTTTTGTAATTAGTTTAAAGCTTTAGTTTCATTTCACTCTGAAATTCAAATATGAGAGTTAGATTTATTAACAAACAAATGTGTATGCTCAGCTAAATCCTGAATTAAGTTAATCCTTGCTCATAGAGTTGTGTTGAAGTAAAAATAGTATCGTTATTACAGGATGAAATTTCGTAATATCTTTAAAAATGCAAACCAGTTTGGATCTGTTGGTTGCAGCTGCTTTTTTACTAATAATATCTAAATACAGGTGAAAGCTGTGATCTTCCAAGCTCTACTGCTATTAGATTTATTTTTCAACCTTAGCAGTGTATGTATGTTGTTTGAGATCCTGATGTAATCTGATCCTGGTTTAAGAAGGTGTCTAAACCTTGTTGGTTAGATGCTGGAGGATCAATCTCATTTCATATGCATATTTTCACATGTCAGAGCAAGAAACTTGACAGCAACACTAAGGGAATTGAGAGTCTGGTGGTAGAAAAATATTTTCATGTGATTAATATATTTGTGATATTCTTAGACAATCAGAAAGCCCAGACTAAAACATAATAAGTCAGGGAATATTGGTGGCATTAGCTAGAGAGTAAGCATAACAGCTTAGAAATTCAGTGTGTTTCTGATGTGGTAGAACTCTGGTCTTAGACTACCATGTAGAATATGTAAGAAAATCAGTCCTCCTGCAGTACAGTTCCAACATGACTCCTTTGATTGCTGGTCAGTTGATTTTTCTTTTGTGTTGAAAAATGGATGAGATCAAGAAGTCTAAAAAGAAGTATGCAAGTGCTGCATTTTCCTGTAATACAGAAGCAAGTTATGTAGTTACTGGTTTAGAGCAAATGCTTCCTGTAGTGTGGAGCAGTTCTGGTATTTGGGGATTTTATCATGTATATGAGAAATAGAAGAGAATAAATATGTTATCATCAGCAAAACTAAATATATATGGAATGTTGGTTGGTTGGTTGTCTTTTTGTTTTATTTTTTGTTTGTTTGTTTGCACTCTTATTTGTGTGTTAATCTGTCTCCAAGAAAATAAAAGCTGAGACTTTAGATGAACTAGCTTAACTTAAGAGGAATAGAACGTAATTTGTACAAATAACTTGTTTTGCCTGGTATTTATTTTAGAAATAACATTCTAATTTGTAAGTGGAATCCTAATTGGCTTTATTAGTGGATATGAATGCTATTTTTAATTTGAAAAGCAATTAAGCTATTAATTTAACTGCAATTAAGATAAATGTAACTTTTGACAGATATATTGAACAGAGTCAACCTCAGCTCATCACGAAGGGGGATACAGAATGGTGCACCCAGTAGAGGTACTTTATTGTCCTAATATGGTAATTAAAAATAAAAAATCCACAACACTTATGAAACATCTGACTGCAAAATTACATAAAGATAACTTTGGAATCCTTTGCAACAGGTACAGTCACTACATTCAAGTCTGAAAGTCACCATTATGCGATACCTGCGTCCAGCCCCGGTGCCATGCCTGTTTCATCAATCTTTCAATCTGTATCCAGACCTGCATCTAGCTCTGTAGCAGTTCAGCCATTGTCCATACCAGTGAATATTTCAGGAACTTCACAAACATTGCAGAGACCAGTTGCTGGATGTTTATCGACACAGCAGATTCCTGGGTCAAGTTCTGGAATACCACAGCCTGTCACCAGACCTGTAACCAGTCCAGAGACAACACAGCCAGGATCAAGAAATATCACAGTTCCTGTAGTGGCTCAACCTGTATCCAGGCCAGTGGCTACTGTACCTGCACAGCCTGTAATACTCGATCAGGTAAATTTTTGTTCCCTTAAGCTGTAAAATGCTGAAGTGAAATTAACTTTGAATAAATCAATGAGGAATATATGGCATCCATCTAGTGATCTGAAGACCTAGAATAGATTATAGACCAGCATAATATAAACTGTAAAGATTGTAGGACCATGACCTTGCAATGGAAAATTAAAGTATGCTTTTTTTTAAATACTGATTTGCAAGACTCAAGGATGTTAGCTTTAGTAGCAATGGTATTACATTAACTGGGAACATTTGGCACAAGAGGTTATTTAATTTATGTTGTTTGAAGAAATCATGGAAACTATCGTACTCTAAATTTTGCAAGTTTCTCTGCTCAGAGATGGATCCTCTGTATTGATAAATCAATTTCATTTTTAAACATCTTGGACTTGGTGTTTAGAGTAAGTTTGTGGTTTCCCCACCTGATTTTTACAGTGCCTCTCTTGGGATTTCCACTTCTTATGAGAATGCTGTAGTGGTAGCTCCTTAGGGATTTTTGCTTTTTGGCTCACATGTCCGTTGTAGTGAAAGAGTAGTAGGGTAAGGAGGGCTTAAACAACTAAAAGTTGCAGGGTTGGTAGACAAAGCAGTTTAGCCATCTGTTTGCTTTGATTGAAAAGCCCAAGGGAATTATGCACGTAGATCATGTATCGTAAATCCTCCCGGATTGCCTGAGAACCTCAGAATGATAACTTCAGGGAGAAAAGTTAGATGCTGGTTTTATTGCCTTAACCATTGGACATTTGTGAGTGAAAGAATAAAGGTTGAAACTTCCCAATTGTTTGAGGCTAACTGTGATGTGATACCTTTAGTGAAACTAATTTAAACTGAAACTACTTAGACTGCGTGCCTGTAGTATTATCTACTACTGTCAGGTTAAAATGAAAACTGACAGTAGACACCATCTCCATTGTCCATAGAAATATACACACCTACCATTGTCCCAGCTGCCAGTCTTTAAGTATAAATAAAAATTATGCAGTCTAATGTATTCTGTATTTGTTGAACAGGAGAAAGGACATGTCTGAATGGACATAATAAGACAATTAAATTGTGAGAATTAGGTGGTGTTCCTAAGACTTGTTGTTAACTCATTGCCAATAGGGGGACTGGATTTTAAGAAAATTAATGCAGTGTAGTAATTCCTTGTCAACTGGGTAGCTGAATCTCTCACAGATTCATTAGGAAAGAACTTGAAGTTTCCAGTTTTGAGTCTTCAGCAGTTGATTGCTAGTTTGCAGAGTAATCATGGACATGTCTAGTGAAGTTAGCTAGCTGAAACAGTTGGTCACTGAAGGCCTGAAAAATTACCTAATCAGAAGTCCAGAGATCTGTAGGATATTTAGGTTGCCTCTCTAGTCCTCTTAAATCTGTCTTTATAAAGCAGGACAGACAGATAATACAGAGCAGTCTGCTACTTCATGCAATGTATACACATATTTCAGATCTGTAAACTTTATAAGTGTTTACATATGGCATAGTATGATTTATTAAATCCTTCAGAGGAGTGCTGGGATATCTTGCAGAATCTTTACTGCAAAAGGAAGCCCTCTCTTTTACTTCCCTTGCAGATACATACTCATGTTTTTGTTCTAATAGATAAAGCTGCTAGTGGCCTCTACCTTGTTTTGTTTTGTTTTAGAAAATCTTAAAGACACCTAGAAAAGCTGAAGTTCTCAAAAAGGTGTATCTAAGATAGACATAATTCATCAAGACAGAAATCTCCTTTAAAGACACTGTGCACACAGCACTTCTTTTTGTGAGTTCTTTTTCATAAATCAAGTTTACTTTCAACAGGAATGTCACAGATGAGACTTAAATTTTGTAGTCTTACTTTGCCAAAATCAGCAGGCAGGTTGTTCTTCACTGGCTAACGTAAAGAAACACCTATTGAAAGAAGTTGCAGTCTGCAATATGACTTTAAAGGTACACAGCATGGAAAAGCATCTCCAAATGTGTATTAGTCAGCTCTGCCTATTTGAGGTTACACTGACTTGCTTTAGAAAGTAGTGCATCCTTTTCTGGGATATCCAGTACTTGTGTGTTCTGTGGTCTCTTAGAGCTTCCACTGTTGATATTGTCAGATGTTCCATGATTTCTTTATTTCTTTTTTCTTTAGTATCACTTCTGCTTCAGTATGTCATTTGTTCTTAGTGTCAGATGGCTGTATCTTGTTCATGTCCTTGGTTTGAATTGTATTCAAGAACTCCTTAGCTTTTTTTTTTATTTCTCCTTTATCTAGTCTTTGTTTCACTTGGGGCCACTATTTTATATTGATGATTTACTGCCCTGAGCTTTCTATGGCATTTTGGTTCACAGATTTTCTCTTTCTTCCTAAATTGAGTCTTCCTAAGTGGCAGGGGCTTCAAATAAGCTTTTTTTCTGGGAAATATTTGATATGTGCATTTTCAGCTTCCAGATATTAGAACTTATCTTTGAATTTAAAATACTGTGTTGTGAAGATGACTGTCAGGTATGACTAGACACTGTCACCCCTTTTTAGGTGAACAGCCTTCAGAATGCCTTTGCATTCTTAATATGGTGCAATATTTTTTAACCTCTGGATGTCAAAACTTTTTCTGTGGTAACTATTTGCTTTGATCACTGAGTGAGTTGAAACACATTTCCTCAGTTTCATATCATGTAGGTCTATAATTTTCCTCTTGTCAGTCTTTGGGAGTTCCAGTTTTATCATTGAAGTATCCCTTTCCAATAACAGACTTCAGACTTTCTCGTTTTTGTCTTCTTGTTACTGCACTATGTTAATGCAGTTCCAGAAATTGTGAATTGGCCTTGGCTTCTGTCGTGATCTTTACATCAACTGTAATTCAATCAGAGCTAGTGGTGTTGAATCTGGTAGCAACAGGGCTATGCTCCTTTGTAAGAAAACTGCCCTCAGTGGTCAAGACTTGATAATTCAGGGCTCAGAATGCTTGCCAGTAGACCCCAGCCAATTCTGTCCATAGCTATCTCCTACTTAATAGGCACCTTCCTCAGTCTGACTGTGATTCAGGTTCCAGGTGTTCCTAGTTAATTTTGTGAGAGAAAGATCTGATACCATGCATTGTAATTTTGCTCTGTGGAGTTTGTTACAATTACCATGTTGATTTTCACATTTAGGAAACCTAGGATGCACAGTATGAAGGCAGTATTTTCACCAGCCTTTTGGAAAACCAAGGGTTATAGTGGTTTTTTTTTTCAGTTGAGCTCGAAAAGCTTAATTAATAAAGATGTAGGGTGTTGGGTTTTGCTGTTTTGCATGTGAGAGCACCCGTACATGTTAGTTTAATTTCTTCTTTTTTATGTGGTAAGGCTGTTTTGGGTTTTTCTTTAAAACATTTTTGCTTTCTAAGGCATGGGAAGATACTGGGTTTTTCTGAAGGTTAAAATGACTGAGCTAAATTGCACTGAAAATTCTGAAACTTGTCATTTCCAGGATGCCTTTTTTCACATTTTTTCTTGCTAGGTACTTATATACTAGGTATAGTGTATGTTTAGGGAGATGTATGTCATCAGATTACCCAGGCTGGTATTTTGAAGATAGTTTAAATGTTAGCAAGACTTAAAAACAAACAAACCACAGAGTAGTAAGAGAAGCAGATTTTGTGTGTAGCTATTGTACTGGTCATATTTCAAATGAAGGTGGTGTGCATAGTCCTCTACAGTAAGCCTACCACAGGCTTAACCTGCGCATAAATTGCTCTTGACCCGGGGTTTGCAGTCTGAACTGCTTTCCTTGTAATTTCGCTGCCTAGTCTGAAACCATTGTGGCTACAGTAACACCCCTTCTGCTGTGACTCTAGCTCTTGAAGCTTTTACTGGTAGGAAATAGAGCAGAGAAATTTAGTAACTGTTGCCACAGCTAGTCTTGAATATTTATGTTTAATTTGGTTGGATTAGGTTACTGACTAGAAGAAAGAATGGTTCTTCATCACTGTTAAGGTTCTGCAGGGTCTTCATTTGAGAGATGTACAACAAAAAGGAAGGATGGGAAGAAGCTGCTTCTCTTTTTGTTAAAATTATGGTACTTAGGAATCCTAAAATAGATTATCCTACCTGTATCTGTACTTGTACACATCTTTAGACTTCTTTCCATCAAGCTTAGCCAACATGGAGTTAAAAATGTGGTAACTTCCCTGGGGATATTTTCAAATAAGTGTCACAGTTGTGAGTGGGAAGCATTTTGTGAGATCACTCTTAGAGCAAAAAGTGTTTTGGTCTTTCTCATGCATACATGGGATTTTAAAAATCATTATTTTTAGGAAGATGGATCAGCTCTTGTCAAGTTTTTTCTTTCAAAGTACAGATTGAAGTGTAACCAACTGAATTATTTTGGAGTAGAAGGATCAAGTACCAATATTTTGCAGCTCATCCCTCAATGTTGAAATTAAGACTAACTCTAGTATAAGGTTTTTCTTAACTCCTTATTGCTATTGCTGAAAATATTCCATGTTCAGACTGTTTTTGTTGGGAGGAATGGCCTTTTAAAATCTGAGCAGTATTGATGAAAAGTACTGAAAAGTTTATTTCTCCTAGTTCACCCCCTAGCCTTGAATATTTGTAAACAGAAAAAAATTTCATGTTTCTTTTCCCTCCAAATGTTGTCTATTTGAATGGTCAGTGAAAGTGTTTGGTTTTAACATCTTTCAGTGTTGGAGTCAAGAAAAGTGTATGGGCTATTTAATTTTTTATATCATATGTACTACTAAAGGGCCAACCTTTTAAACTGAAGAGATACCTGTACTTTGTCATGCTCAAAACTTAGCATAAGGTGCCAAGAAACATGATCCAACTGTTAGGGTAGCTGTGCTTTGGAAAGTGAATTTGGTCATATTATTTGCAGAAGTTTTAAAGGCTTTTTTCCTTTTGTGTAATATCTTAATAATACCATGAATGACTGCCATTCCCAGTCAGCATGCTAAAGATATTTTCACTTTGATTAAAGCTTGAACACCTAGTAGAATTTGACTGATTTAATATCATCTTGTTTTGAGAAGCTTCTACTTGCTGCAATTTTGTGATACTTTTGTTTTCTGTTTTCTGATTTTTTTTAAAAGTGCAGCTAGCTGTTGCAAAGGAGTGACTGAGTTTGGGTTGGAGAAAGAAAGCATGAGGTTTTTTGATAAACAATTCACATATTGTTTGAAACATCAGACTTTTGAACAAAAGCAGTTACAATTAACAATTCAAACAGGTTTAGTAATATTTCATAAAGTGAACTTTCCTAGGTCTTACAGTTGCTTTACTATTCTGATACACATTTATGAATAAATTAGAAACCACAGACAAAGAGTTGCAAACTTCTTAAAATGTCAAAAGATACTGTATCGGGGAGATTGTACTAAACTTGATTTACAGCTCAGTACTTATGAGTACTTTTAAGCAATCATATGTTTTTGAAATAAACCCTTTGAAGCCTGCAACTAAAAAAATGTTAAACCTCAAATTTCTTTTCCCTCTTGAAAATATCTTATTAGGATTATATTATGGATTCTCCACCAGCTGCACCAGATAATACATCTGGTATACTGTTTGGTGTGAGACAGAACTCGGGAGTTCCACAGTACCAGACTGGGCCAGCAGTGAATGTAACAGGTGGGTATAACTGTAGTAGTTGATAAGAGAAACAAACAGCCTAATGTCATTTAACTGTAGTGCAGATCTTTGGGTCATAACTTTAAATAGGATTTCTAGAACATAGTATAGCTACTTTTTCTTTCCCCTATACACAACACTGTATAATGTTTCATGAAATAAACTTGGGAGCCTTGTGTTGTCGGACTTTGCTTTTCAGTGCATTAGACTGACTGTAATATCAAGTGGTGTCTTCTTATGCTTATATAGATGGGAAAAAAGTACTGGCAGATCCACTGTACTTTTTTTGATAGATAAAAACTCAGTTTTAGTATATTATATCATTCTCTGACTAGCATGAATAGGAATGACTGTTAACAAACAAGGAAGCTAGGAAGAGTACCACAAGAACTTACTGAGTCATCTGAGTGCATTCCCTGTCATCATGATCTTGGCTTCCTGACTGCTGTATATAGGAATTGGAGCAGATGGGATCAAAAGGATCCTGTCTGAAAAGAAGGGAAAGAGAGAGGGTATATCATTTGACACCAAACTATTTTTTTTTTCAACTAGCTAAATTGTGTGTCAGCAGAAACAATTTAACCTACTGAAAAACAAACAAAAGCACAAGCTGCTTTTTTGTGTGTCACAGCAGGTGAAGTAGATTGGAAGCATGCAGTTTATTCAGTCTTAAACAGGCTATAATTTGGGACTTCCGTTCTCTTTTGTGGAGTATTTTACTTTTGTAATATGTGACCAGAATCCTGCCATTCAGTTGTTGTCATAAGATACAGATGACCATCTCCCATGCAGCAGCAGTTTGTGTCCAGTGAATGGCCTAACTGGTCATACTAATCAGTTACATAGAACAGTGTGATTGCTAGTGTATTCTCTCCTTGATGTAATGATATTGTATCTGTTTTAGGCATTGATTACAGATACTTATGAATGAAGGGTTGGTAGTGTATTCCCTTGCATGTGTCCCAACTATTTGGTGATCTCATTCTTATCTTACTGGGTTAAATGGTTTTTTGTAAAGTAATCAAAGGTTTTATTTATTGTAAATGGTATTCCAGCTCGTGTACTCCAGAGAATAGGTATAAAAGTTTGTGGGTTTGTCTTTTGATTTTCTAATTTGGGAGTCCTGTTTGAATATGTAAAAATAGCTTGTATTAGCTTATTGAGACAAATTAAATACTTAAAAGCATTAAGGATTGTAAATCAGTGTTTTAAATATACTGTACTTAGTCTGTGTTTATTTCTGCAAGATGGCAATAGGTTTCAGAAATTAAATGGAAAGGTTTGTAATTCAGGGTTGAAACAAATATTTTTGACAAAAAAAGCAGATTTAAGATGCATTTCACTTCACAGCAAGGAAGTGTTTTTTTACTTTGTGGTTTGGCTTGCATGAGGAGGTCACATAATGTGTGTAAATTCATTGGTTTTGTCTGTGCCAATGCCTGCTTGCCTGTGTTGGTGGTATGCTGCTTCTCATTGATCTGTGGTGCATGACAATCTGGAAAAAATTATTTAGAAGCAGAATCCTGTTAGAAACTGGATTGTGATACTCTGCAGGACAATTTAACATATATGTGGATCAGTAAAGACATGTTTTAGCTTGATAAAATATAAATATTTCTTTCTGTGGCCTAAGCAGGGAAATGACAAGCTGCTAATGGACACTAACCAAACTTTTTGTAAGATTGCTAAATAGGTGGTGGTGTTAAGTTGAACAGTGTTGCTAACTCTTATCTTCAGGTTGGATGGGCACCAGGGATGTATGTAATATTCTCTTACAAACTTTACCCACTTGGTGGAACCAGAAAATGCCATAACCAATAGAACTGTTCTATGGTACTTACAAGTTGATTGGATGTTTACATGCATTTATAGTGCTAGATTAATGAGATGTTGGTGAGGGGCAGTGTTTTGGAGGCCTGAAACAATTTGGCTTTTATATCCCTGTTCTTCCAGTTCAGTCTGACTGTTATCACAGTATATTTCATGCTTTTATTCCAGGTTACCATTTCTAATGTCCTTTGCCATAATTCATAAAATCAGGCCTAGCCAGCACAGATGCACACAAGTGTTAAGAATTTTGCAATAGTGTTGTAATATGTGTTTAGAAACTTCTCAGCAAGGTGATGCTGCATCCAGTATACTTTGCTGCTTCTTTAAATTACATTTTAGATATGGCTGTTTATTTAGATACTGTGTGTATAAGTGTAGCCAACTGTTTCATAATAGCTACAAAATATTAACATAAGTATTCCTTAATACCAGGTTGTGAAGATAACCAACTCCTGAGCAGCCAGGAAACTAAACAAGAATTGTTTAACTGCTTCTTTTCTGTGCTGTCTTGAGTACTAGAAGTCCCTGACAGTTTCAGCTGCGTGCTCTGGTTTAGAGGATTGGACAAACTAGTTTGGAACATAGGTGGTTTAAGGATTTTTTTTGTCCACACACCAACTGTAAGAGGCACTTTGAGGAAAAGAGGGATCAATCTGATTTATGCTGGTTAGATGTTAAATAATACTGGAATGGGTTTGATTATTTTTCAAAATAGGGTAAATTTTTCTTTTAAAATTATCAAATGTGAATTCAAATGCACACCTATGTATATTCTCCTGTATTATTACTGTTCTTCTGAAAGAGAATTTATTCCATCAAAGTAAAATAATCCTTTTTTTTACAATCAGGTTTTCTACAGTAAAATATTTCATTAAAGGTTTTTGTAAAATCAGTAAGATACTTTGTCTGTTCCCTGGCCCTCATTACACATCACAAATACTATTCATTTGTTTGTACACAAATCTGTTCCTGGCCCTCATTACACAAATATATAGCAACAGTTCCTGCTGTGGGTTGATGTCCTGATACTGAAATAGCTTCAGTGATACAGAAGAAAGTTGAAGTCATAGCAGCTGCATGGAAGCCTTTGCTTATTGAGATACATGTTACTATAACTGGATCATATATCTGACAGTGAAAGTATAAGTAAATTAGACCTCCCTAGGAAGTAGTGATAATTAATAATCTGTTTATTTTGTGAATGTTAGTTCACACGCATTTATGAGACATTTTAGCTTAATATGTTCATTATATCAGAAAGCAGGAAAGGTGTGCTGCCAAGGATAAAGTTAGGATGATTAAATATGTATATAACAAGTGAATTATATTTTCCTGCATATGAAACATAGTGTGGTTGATTCTCCAGGGTATTTTCCACTAGGATTCTTTGTGGATTGAAAGGGGAGACCATCCAGAATGTTTGCTAGGTGTAGATAGTTACCACTGAGTACACACAACCTGGGGGAGGGAAGGAGATATGTTTCTTCTCAAAAGAAGTTTGAATAGTTTTAGGTCACACAAGTTATCTCTGCTTGGTGAGAAGACTTCTAAAGATACTAATTCAGTTCTTTATGATACCCACAAAGAAATCATCAGAGCAGCAAGGTTATTGGGAGGGCGATATACAAGAAGAATGTCCTTAGTTCAGATCATCCTGTCTGGATCTGACGTTTGCTCCTTGTCATAGTTTATGACAGCCTTGAGGATATTTGCAGTCGGTGTTTGTGAGAGATTTACAAGGCCTGTTCTGGCACTTCAAACCTCTTGGTGTGTAGCTGTTCTCTTTGAGGTCTACTCAGAGACTGTTCTCTGTATTGAGATATCATCAAGGGTCATCTTACAGTAATAGTAACATTTGTGTGAGACGTGGGTTTCAGGACAAGATGGAGCCAAGTATCGATAGGCATGTTAATCAGGCATCACACCTCTGAATTTCCAAGTCACTTTTAGTGATTTTCTTTTTTTAGAATAAATACTGCAATCAATAAGTGAAACAGCTATTCTTTCAGAAGAGAGCAAATAAATGTGCTATGATTGGACATGAAAAGCTGCAACAGTTTTCATTTTGCTTACAAACTGAAGTCTCAAATATTTTACAGGGTTCCATAATGAACTAAACCAGCACTAACGTAGCATCTGAAAAAAGGAGATATGTTTTTCATCAGAAGGACGGAGGTTGTTCCAAAGAGTAGACATTGCAGAAACCAGCTGCTTATCTTAACTTTATTACTGTGAATTCAGCTTGTTTCAGATTAGTGTAAAGATCAAGATGTGGTCAAGATCTTCAGGTCAAGATGTAAAAAATAGGCTGGAGGAATGCAGGGGGTCATAATATGTTCACTAGGTTTTGGGATGGGTCTGTATCTCTTTGCATTTACCCTTTCTTTCTCCTCTGGCCTTAGAAAATTTAGTCGTAAGTTCAACATTATTGTCTTAGCATCTGTATGACTTATTATTTTAGGGAAGTCTTAACTGCTTTGTGTAGACTTGTCCATCCTTGAAAGCTTAGGCAGCAATAATGTGTTTGTAATATACTGTGGACAGAAACCTGAGTTTCTTCAATTTAAACCACTGTAGGTCTGAGTGAGAGTATTTTTGTATTTAAGCATTCTGCTATTTCTGAAGGGAAGAGTGTAACTCAAAAAAAGGCCAAGCCTAACAATGTTGGACTGTTTCCCTGTAATGCTTAAGTTGGTTGGTATCCTGTAATGCTTAAGTTGATTGGTGTTATTAATTTTATTAAGGCAACATAAATAAGCAACTCTATTCTTATGCCATAAATACCTTTCTGTGCAAAGCTTTACCTACCTTTACAAATTAATAGACCCTAGCATATTACCTATTAAAATTTTAGACCCTTACTATGTAGTAGGTATATTTGTATTCTCTAAAGCAATGGCTCATCACATAGCTTAGTGGTTGTGAAGGCAAATGATCAAAATGAATGTCCCTGACTTCATACTCTTACTTCAGATTGTCTTGTCAACTGAATGGAGAGTTGAAACTCTAAAAAAAACAGTCAGGAAATCAAGACTGAAAAAAAATTGTGCGGAATTTATCAACTAATTCTGATTAGATGAAGGAAAAAAAATAGTTCTAGGAATGTCAGGCAAGGCAGCAAGGACTGAGACTGTGGAATCACTGTCCTTTGAGGTGTTCAGAAGTTGGGCCTGGCTCTGAGCATCCTAGTAAGGCTGGACTTCCTTTGAGTGAAAGGTTGGACAAAAGCACCTTTCCAAGTCCAGCTTAAGCAATTCTGTACTCAACTAGCTGTTGCAAAGTGTGCTTTGCAGTTTTGCCTTTTCTTTTTCAGCAGTTTTTGATGCAGTTTAATACAGTGGAAGGGAGGAGGGGGATTGAAGTTTCAAAGAGCATGTTCTTTGAAAGACATTTCTCTCCCTACAAGAAAATGGGTAGTCTTGTTCTTTCAGCATATGAATAATTAGGTGCATTTTCTTCCTGAGCCAAAGGGCACTTTCCAGCTGATAGTAATAGATGAGGATTTATTCATGACTGAGATATTTCCAACCACCATACTCTCCTATAATGTTAAAATGCAGAGCTACCTACAGCATGAATCTGTTTAGAATAATTTAATGGTTTTTTTTTCCATATCTTGTTGGCAGCTGACTTTCTGTCAGACTTCCCCAGCAATCAGAAAGAAGTGGCTATAGCATGAAATATTGTAGCCAAAACCTTTCCTCAGCCCTAGGCTGAGTAAAACAGATATTGTGCTCCAGCCTGTAATACACTAGACAACCACAAACTCTTACTAAACACAGTAAAAAATAAGTAGATCATGTTCATTGACAACCTTATTTTTATGAGTTTGTCTGTAAGCTGTCCCCTGCTAGCATAGCCCTTTCTTACTTATCACAGAATCCAGCACAGTAGCACCACAGAACACAAGATCTTGCTGCAGAATCTGCTTTCCTTTAACTCAGCTTGCACTTAGATATGATGCATCAAAATGTATTATAAACCATAATAGTGAAGACTTGTAGAACTGCTTTGCAGTGCATCTCTTGCGTGACCATCCACTCGTGAAGGACTTCCTGCTTAATTACAGTTCTTAGCAATACTGTTGTCCTCAAGGAAGAATACTGTTTGATCCACGTCTACCTCGTGGACTATGGGAGACTATTTTTCTAAGAAAATGTATAACACTTGCATGATCATCTCTTCACTCATCCTCTTACTCATTCCCTTGATAAAAGGTGGATGTATTTGTGTGTTTTGATTGCATTTTTTCATTCCCCTGACAGGGTATAGTTAAGATGTTACTTAAAATTCTTCCCGTCTTTACGCTGTTCTTCTAAACTACTTAGCATGGAGTCCTCTAGGTCTGAATGACTCAAGAATGGAAAAGAACTTCATCTGGAAAAGTAGCTCATGCTCTGATGGGTTTTGACAGTTTGGAGAAAAATGGAAGCCTGGATTTATTCATTAAAGTTTAAACTAATGCACATCAGTTTTGGTTTTGCTCAAAAGGTATCAATTATTTTATGTTGATAAGAGAAATGCTGTTTCTTTTCATTATTGGAAGTAATTATTTAGAGGTTTCATTCTCCAGGTTCTCCAAAGACACCTTTACTCAGCAGGAGTGATGCATCTGAACAGACCTAGGTTCCAACAACTGTCCAGAAATATTCTCATCACTGAGAACCAGATGCTGAAATTCCTTTCCAAAACCACTTATCTGAGCCCTATTGTGATGATCATCAGGTCATGGCATAAACCAATTTTTATGTGATCATTTGAGGACTGAAGTCCTTAAAATCATCAAAAACCCATGCTATTCAGGGGGTGTTGGGGTGATCATGCACAGAATTAATGTTTTTCTTCTTTCATGCTACCTTCACCCACTCTGGTGTTTTTCATATTTGTTGCTAAGATTTTGTAGAAGTTGTTTATAGTTCAGTATCAAACAGAACAGACGCAAACTCTGTTTGGAAAAAAGGAGTACTTAAAAGACAGTTGTAAAACCTTGCTTATGGTTACTACAGCTACAGCACTTGTGATGGCTTTCATTTGAAAGAGCATATTTTGCTAGAAGAATAGTAATAGTGTTCTGCTCATGAATTCTGAATCTTAACGTATTTTACATTTTACAGGTACAAATGCTGCATCAAGCACCATTAAAAATGGAGGACCTTTTCCACGAGCTTGTCCAAAGTGCAATATTCATTTCAATCTTATGGATCCTCTAAAAAATCATATGAAGGTAAAATATTTGGGGGTTGGTAAAAATCATAACAAGCTTATGTGGGTTTCTGCTTGGTTGTGAAAGAGTGCTGTTTTGATATGAAGATAGTGTGGCTTCTGCCTATGATCAACCAGTGAATAACCCATGCAAAAAGGAGTATGAACTGCTGTAACAGAAATCTGTGAGGCCTTGAGCTAGTGCTAACAGAGATAATTTCAATATACTGGGTTTAAGGTACTGTAAATGGTAGCTATTGTCCTCTTCAGTTTCCAAACACAATTGAGAAATTCACAGGAGTGAAAAAAAAATCAAGGGTTTTATCTTTCTCTAATCAGTATTTCCAGAGAATAGCTTATACACTGAGTATATTAACTGAATGAAAGAACCATTGAAGAAGTGGGTTTACTTAGTATTATATTAATTTTTAGTTAAACTATATTGGATAAGTATAGCAAATTACACTTCAGCAGTGCGAAATTAAAGCCTTAGTTGTAGACTTGTCGAAAGTAGTCCTGCACATTATTCAGCAGGAGAAAGATCTGTCCTCTGAAGCATTCTAATTCTGTTCACTCTCAGAAAATTTGTAGTATCTTTGGACAAAGTACTTCATACTTTTTAGACATTAAGTTTCATAGCATAGCATTGAGTTAAGCATTCATTATGTGCACTTCAGCATAAAAAAGCTTAAACAGTGTGTGATGTGTGACTTAGAATTAATTTTTCAGTAATGCTGGAAAGAACTTTTTCAGGTCTCTACTTATGTCCTTCTGAAAGAAATAAAATATAGAACTTTCCAATAAGTTCTCACTAAACTTATGCTTGTCGGCAAAATAGTTGCATAAAAGCTGATTTTTCTGTTTCTTGTTACTAAATTGAAATGAAGTAGATGTTTTTTCTAATGAGTCAGGCCATACTGGTATTCTTAAATTTATCTTAAATAAACGTAGTGTTCTATTACCTAAATGCTACCCAAAGATCTGTCACTGTTCAAAATCCATATGTGAATATGAATAAAGTCAGTTTGTCAGAGAATTGGCATTTGCATCTGTCTCCAGTTAGGAGTGTTTGTAGTTTTTAAAATGCTGTTGTTGTCGATGCAGTTTGAAGACAGAGTAACACCTTTGTCCCCATCTGTCCCTTCTCTTCCTCCTTTTTAACCAGTATTGCTGTCCAGATATGGTAGATAATTTTTTCCCTGCAACGGACAAAACAGAATGTTCAAGCACAAGCAAGATTGCTGAATCTGAGAAAGGAAAATTGATTATGTTAGTTAATGACTTCTATTATGGGAAGCATGAAGGTGACACCCAGCAGGTACAGCAGGAGCAGAAGACTCATACGACATTTAAGTGCTTCAGTTGTCAGAAGGTTCTTAAAAATAATATAAGGTATTTGAATTCACTTTCTTAATTGTTTGGTAATCATTACAGCCCATAGCACGTAGTCTCATGCATTAAAAATTTGTCTCTCTAGAACAGAAAATTTTTTTGTGTTGAAAAATTATACTATTGGGTGACTGAACTAATTTTAATGGTGTCCAGCATAAACAGTAGAGTTGTAATGGTAGCAGTTGTAGGACTTTGGGGCTAGAAAGGACAACACAGTATTTTATAAATTGCTATCTGGATTGGTGGTATCAGTATATGTGAATGTTTGTTCCCTTTAAAGGATACCCAGTGACTTACTGTTGGTATTGTTATTTGATTATTTTAATTGAATAAATTTATTTCAAGATGCTGCAAAAATCTTCAGTCATCTGTTTTATTAGGTAGCTGAGTTTGTCATAATTCTTCCTGAAGTTAAGGTCATTGAACTTTTTTGCATGCATTCTTCAAGGGAAGCTGAAGTAGCAGAATGTAAAACTGAAAAATGGGCTGTCCCTTTAAAGGGCACAGCCTGCAAGTTAAAATAAACAGGTTTATGCTAACACCAGACCTGCATTATTGAACGAAACAAGTTTCATGTAATAGCAAACATTAAATTTGCTATTAATCCTGAAGTATGTGTAAATCCTAAATAAATTGCTGGTAGTTTGTCTTCAGCAGCTCGAAAACGTGTGCTGTTACACCTCAAAAGAGTTCACACTCATGATTCTGTAGTTCCTGTTATTTATGGCATTTCTTCCGTTGCAGTTTATCTTTTTAAGAGCAATAAACAATGCATGATATGGGCCAAGAGGTTTTTCTTGGTTTTCTATGCATAATACTTTCCAAATAAGTTTTTCTTGCAGTATCAGGAAAAGTGATCCACAGAAAGAATACTTTTTCACATTGTACAAAAATATTTTTCAGGTATCATGTTCTAGTTGTGTAAGGTCTTGGTGGTGTTGTGCCTCTATGTTCCACAGCAAGTCATTAAAAATGAGCACTTAATTTTTTCTTTGAATTTCTCAACTCAACTTTCAGCCATACTATTTTTGCCCTAACTTTGTTGCTGTAGTCAGTAGTTCTGTAACTTCAGAGTTTTTATTCCAAGGTATCTTTTTTACCGTTGACCATTTACAGCAGAAAAAAAACCCCACATTACGCTGGTAATTCTGGTGGAAGTTTTCAGGACCTAAATTCAGAAAACTCTCATGAGACTAATCCCCTACTTCTGTTAAGAGGTCTGTGGTTGAATACTCCAGTGAAATAGTTCAGTTGAAGTAGCATGCAGAACTAGTGTCAATTCCTTTCTTCTGCTTAGGTACCTGGACATCTTTGGTTAGCTTTTTTTTTTTTTCTCTTCCCCCCCCCCTTTTTGTAAGCAACTGCATAATAAGAAGCAGTTATAAGATACATGAAACATGATAAGAAGCTTGAGCTTGAGACTGTTCTCCTTGCTCATTTGATTTTTCAAATTCCAATGTGACTGCTATTAGAACTACATTCCTTTTGTGAGTGTGACCTACATTTAATAGTTCCTCTGGCTGTAGTGAAATGAAGCATGCTCCAAATAGAACAGTTATTGAAGTTTAATAGTAGTGGGTTGTGTAACTAACCCGCCCTTGTGCTGCTCCACCAGTAACTGACCTGCCAGCGTTGTCCTGGGTGCCTAGACTTCTCAGACAAGATAGGTTCCTCCTACAGATACGTGGACATATTAATGAGGTATAGGTGGTAACTTGAACTAATAGCATACCACCAAGTTTCTCATACTCTTTTGATAGTCAGCTGCACAGGGGCATTCTTTGATAACTGTCCTTTGTAATTCAACTGAAGTCCTAAATGCTTGATACAAAGCTTCTGGAACCCTGCCAGTTTTGATTGGAGTTGTTTCAGTTAGAGCTATAATGTCCTAATTGTAGATGTATTCTTACTACTTAATAGTTTTCAGCAGAGCTAAAATTATACTGGTTTCACAAAGTGGCTTTGAAACTGGTGGTGGTGAAGTGTGAACAGCTGACATGTTTTGTTATTGCCTTTGTTAATTTCCCTTTATTTCAAGGAAAGAATTCTGTCTAAGCAAACATAAAAATGCAATAGATTGATAAGTCTTAAAACACATTTCAGATAATGTTGCATGTTGCTTAAAATAGTGAAAATTTCAAGCTTTGAAAGATGATTTTTAGCATAGTCAGCTTGCTTAACTTCTTTCTCTTTAGGTTTGTTTTTTGTTAAACTGAGAAGTCCTTACAGAGTAAAGTTTATAAAGAATCCTGTACATCTTGCCTGTGGTGTATCATGTACAGTGAATGTTAAAATGTCATTTTTTGCATCTGCCCCCTGTCACATGAAGGTTTATGAACCACATGAAGCATCACTTGGAGCTTGAGAAGCAGAGCAGTGAAAGCTGGGAAAGCCACACCACCTGCCAGCATTGTTACCGGCAGTTTCCCACCCCGTTCCAGCTCCAGTGCCACATTGAAAGTACACACACGCCTTATGAGTCATCTAGTAAGTTGGATTGTATCACCTTCAATCTTACTGCCACCTAACATTTTTAGATATTTTCTGACTTTGACTTTGCTGGTTCGTAACTTCAGACTAAAGCTGTTGTACTTAGGAAAAAAATCTTGAGTTTTAATATAGACCTGAGCACTCATTCAATTTAAATTAAAGCTATGTGTGTGGAAAAGTTTTTAAAAGTTTTTTGTGTTTTTTTTAGTGGAAAGCTTGATTGCAAGAATTCATGCTAACAACCTTGCACTTCTGATTTCCTGAAACTGTACAGGAAGTTTCTTCCCAGCAGTAGAATAATCATTAGACTGCTTTACTTTTATATATTTATACAGTTCACATATGTATGTATCCATATTATAATTTATCTGCTTACAACCCAAAGGAATTTTTACTGTTTTCTTGTTTTTCCCTTTCCTAGCAATCTGTAAAATCTGTGAATTATCCTTCGACACAGAACAAGTTCTTTTGCAACATATGAAGGACAATCATAAGCCAGGTGAAATGCCGTATGTTTGCCAGGTATCTCTGAGTGACTGTTTTGTATTTAGATTACACTACCCCCCAGTCTTTATTGTCAATAAACTTTTAACAAGAAGGTCAACCTTTTTGTTTCAGGTGTGCAACTACAGATCCTCAGCTTTTTCAGATGTAGAAACACATTTTAGATCGGTTCATGAAAACACTAAACATCTGCTTTGCCCATTTTGCCTCAAAGTAATTAAAATTGGAGCACCATATATGCATCATTACATGAGACATCAGGTAAGCAGATATTTTCCATCAAAAAATACTAAATATATATAATTAATATCTTTTTTAAAAGAGCTTAACTGGTTTGTATGGTTGTTATTGCATAGGAATAGTTAATAAAATATAGCAGAAAAATAACTCCTTCTTTTGTAAAGTCCTTAAGCGAATTGTTAGACTTTGCCATGTTTTTGTGTCAAAGCAGCTCCCTCTTTAAAAAGAATCTTGGAATATCCTTGAAAGAGGATCTCTGTTATTTTGTTTCTTCACTGAGTTCTGCTTTTTTTGTGCTTAGTACCAAACCTTTCACTACTTCAAGCAGAGAAAAAGATGATGAAGTACTATGTTTTCTTGTAAATGGTAACCTGATTGCTCATACTCTTCATAGTGATACTGCCTCCCTTGCATTTTGAAGTAATTAAATAATTCCCTTTTCAATTCCTACATGATATCTTTGTACAACATTAGGAGTTTGTCCTGTTGATGTTTTAGAAACTGGATAACCATTGCTGGAGACAGGCTAGGGTTGGGGTTTTGTTTATCGTGACATTCATGCTTACTGTAGATTGTCTTTCATTTTTTTAAAGAAAAAAGGAATTTACCGCTGCACTAAGTGCAGACTTCAATTTTTGACATGCAAAGAAAAAATGGATCACAAGACTCAGCATCACCGAACATTTAGGAAACCAAAACAGTTAGAAGGATTGCCTCCTGGAACAAAGGTAAGTGTTCATAGAGGAAACATATAGGGGGCAAAGGAAATAGATGTATTGGTAAATAAAGGAATGGAACAGAAAGAAGTGCTTTTCCCCTATCTTTTCCGAAGCAAAGATTTTATTCTTTCTTTTTTTTTCCTCCCACCTTGAAAAGTAAAACTCTATAAAAAATACTCTTGTTGCACAAATTGCCAGGCACAGTTTATGGTTTCTTCCTGGTTATCCATGGTGTTACTCTCTGTCCTATTCATGCATGTGCCATCCTGCCAGTACTGCTGCTTTCTTCAGCTGTTGGTTAATATGTTCTCTTCTGCTGATCCTTTATTGTGTTCAGCATAAAGGAGATAGTCTGGATGTTGGACTGAGGAGTCTGCTTCCTATTTCTTGTGAAAGATTTTCAACTTGTAGAAGGTGGTGGCAGAAAAGCATATTGCAAGACCTACTTCTCAATAGACCATGGGGCTTAAAAGTGGCTTTAGCAGGTCATTTTTATCTCCAGCATTTAAAGCAGGGGGAGGCTAGAATTTTCTGCTAAGTGTTTTAGGAAGTAAACTTGGATCCTCTCAATGCTTAGGCTATCTTTAAGTCAGTCTTTCATTTCTTGAGAAGGAACTACTTAAACTGTAGATTTCAGAACTTTTTACTAGTTTTTTTAATGAAGTGTGAAGATACATGTCCTTTCAGTTGAAAGGAAGACGAAAATTAGCATTTTGGTCAGCTCTTTGCAGTTCGCTTGCAGTAGAATCAGGAAGGGAAAATGACTCAAGTTGATGCAGATTGTGTTTCTTGGCTGCATGTAAAGCACAGATTCTCTCTTCTGTGACAATACCTCATTTTTCCAAATATTTCAGGGTCTTCATGGTCTAATAAAAGCTTGGGTTACGTTAAAATTTTGGTTTCAGTTGACCTTGACAGGATGTAGATGATGAGGCTGGAGAGCTTGGAACCAGGTTTAGAAGATGAGGTGCTTCTAAACAATGAGCATGGGCAAGAAGTATAATGAGGAATCAAGCTGTGAGTGAAAACTGCAGAACTCAATTTCAAGCCAAGACAAGGGAGTGCAGTGATGCCAGATGGGATATCAGAGACCAGACTTGGTCCTTGGGGGTCTAGGATGAGAAGCAAAAATATCTGAAAGAAGCTGGTCATGAAGCAACAAGATACAGGGTTTTTTGTAAAATCCAGGTACTGATGGTATTGTTTTATATTCTTACTAGCTCTAGTTGGCCTGACCCTTCTGTTTCCCTTCCACAACTACATTTTTTTGGTTTTACAAAAGCAGGATGTGTGAAGGTCTGAAAAAGAGAGCAGTTGTGCTTTGTCATGGTTAACTGTTTCCACCAGAACACGAGCTTTTTAAGTATACAACAGGCTATTGAGGTTATATTTACTCAAGTCATATTTCATATTTTTCAAAGCAGTCTTTACTGGGGGGTGTTTCTTACTCTGATTTTTGTCCTATGTGGCTTAAACTTTGAGACAAATAGAAGCTGAGACGTAGAAAGCTTAAGTCTAAATAAAAAATGTTTAATTTCATACTTGTAGGTGACTATTCGAGCATCTTTTGCATCTCTTCAATCAGGATCATCAGCTACATCTTCTGTTAGTACAAGCACTTCCACGTTTCAGTTGTCACCTAAAGCTAAAAATACAACCACTAGAAACCATAACAGATCTAATACAAATAGGTCGAAAGCAAAATCAAAACCAGCTACATCCAGGAAGCAAAATGCGTGGACGAACAGGAAAAAAAAAAATGAACTTACAAATACAGCATTGCATAATCTAAGGTAAAATGTTACCATTAAAAATGTCTTAATACTTTGAATATAAATAACTGATCATTTAATTATCTTTTGGCAACTTCTCATACTGCAGTACAGAAGATTTGACACTTCAGTTTTGCAGAAAAACCACATGCACAAACTTCTAACATACTGGTAATGCAATTATAATTCTGACTCTTTATTCACCAGTTGTCTTAGTGGTAGGCTACTTTATGATGAACGAACAGATGTTCTGGAAAATTTCCTGTTCTAAACTTAAAATTTGTCTCTGCACAGAGACAGAGACTCTTGAAATAATGACTTGTTAGGCAGATTTATATTTAAAAGTGACCTGCTGGGGGAGATACATCTGCCTGAGTTTCTTTGGGAGTTTTATTATGGAGGTAAAAGTATTTTCCTCCTTCAGTTTTTTAAGGGGTTTATTTGAACCCATTATTTAAAAGGTTAAAGCTTGTCTGTCCCAGGAGATACCTTAAGCTAACAAAACAAAAACAACAAAACAAAAAAACCAACAACAGTCAAACAAAACCAGCCCCATGGAAGTAAAAGCAAGCTGCTGGGAGAATGCTTTCCTTATATTTACAATTTGCTGGGGTTTGCTATCCTTGTGTTAATAATAATATGGGTCTTTTATGGACTAGAATATAATTATAGTGGCCTAGATTCATTAGCAGTTTTCTTTGTCAAAGCATGTAGATATCTCTCTTCCAGTAAGGTGGTCACAGTGTTATATTTGCAAGTTCCTCATTTTTTCCCTAATGTAGGCAAGCTTGCTACTAACCTAAAGCAAAAAAAAATATCTTAAAGTGTTGATATTAACTATTAACTTTTTCATATGACTGTTAGGTGTCGTTTGGGAGCTCACAAATGCATTGAGTGTTACTCAGAAATAAAAGATTTTGCAAGCCATTTTCCTGCTTATGTCCACTGTAGCTTATGCAGATACAACACTAGCTGTAGCAAAGCCTATGTGAATCACATGATGAGGTAAGAACTCCTCCAAATTTTTGTTGGGTTATCAAACACTTCCTTAATTCATATAAGGTGTGTTAGGTGTTTCTCTTAGCTGAATTTTGAATTGGGACACAGGACTGGCAGGGAAATGTGTAAAGTTAAATTTTTACTTTGTAATGAGGGCCTGAGGGCCACGTTAATGTTCTTCCAGTGGCTCAGGAAGTGTTCTATTTTTGATTCAGTGTCTCTGAGGAACATTGCATACTCATTTCAGACAGACTTAACAAATAATGACTAATTGTTGCATGTTCTCTGGATTTCAGATTGAATACCTCATCTGATTTTACAGGTGCTGAATGCATACAGGCACAGCTATTGCTAATGAAATCTGTGCTCAGAATACTGTGTCTCTGGAGCATTCTCAAGTGGATGCTTTTTCTTATGCTACTTGTGGTCATCTGTAAAAGTAATATCTCACTTTTGTAGGAAGTTTCTCGCTGATTGTGAGGCAGCGTAACGAATTAGTACTGTGCAGTAAAGCAGACACAGATTGTGTAGCAGTGATGGTAGAACAAAATTTTGAAAACTTATTGTTAATCCTGTGCCCTAAGCAAGCCAGATGTATTAAAAATCCAGAATTCATTTATCTTTTTTAATGTATGTATGTATAAAATGCCTTGGAATTTCTGAATGCTGTAAGTCTTGAATTTAAGACCCTTGTCCTTAAAAGTTTGTCTGTATTTTGTGTTGTCATATTAATACTAATTTCAATGCTTATGTAAGTCCTAGGTGAAATAGCATATATGCTTTTATGCCTATGACCTATTGATTGCATGCTTTAAAAAAGCAAAACAAAAAAAAACCCAAACAACCCCAAGAATCAAATTATTTGCCTAATTGGGATGTAAAGAGAAAGTTGACCCCAGAGAGGAGAGAAATCTGACGTATAGTCTTTTGTCCTTTCCTTTTTGATACACTGATGTTCCCCCCACTTTGACCTCTCACAGTATCTGTCATCATCTTTTTTGGTGAGTGGAAGGAACCAAGGGATGGTGAGAAGGAAGGCAGTTGGAGGGAGGATGTTTCTGCAGTAGCACTCGCTGTGCTCAGCTGCTCACTTTCTGTTTCACCTGGGAGTGCAGTGTTGGCACATACTTAACCTGCATATGAGAATTTACAGATTATCAGAAAATGTGATTTATCTCTTTTAAAGCCATCTCTCTAGGAAGTGTGAGTTGAGCAAAGCTTCACTTTTGTGGAGCATTGTATAGCTACAGCCATGGTGCTTCAAGAGCTGAACTGCTGATGGAAGCAATGTAACTTTGTTCTGGCAGGACTGTTCCAATGAAATTAAGCTTTCTCCCTCCCAAGCTTGTTATTTACAAGACTGTTCTCACCTAGAGCTGAGATTCACAAGCCTGTAAGCTTTCAGCAATTTAATTGTTTTAGAATAATGCAGGTCAATAATAGAGCCTTCTGTTTTCATGTCTTGTTGCAAGCAAACTACATGTGCAGGGTAGGGGATGTGTGGAGGAATGTATTCAAGAAAATCAGTCTTAAGTGGTAATGTCTTCTTATATTTAGTTTTCACAGTGCTCGTCCAAGTAAAAGGTTTTGGATCTATAGGAAGCATTCAGAAGAGCTACGGTAATTTGGCTTTTTTCAGTTGCAGATTATTATGTTTTTACTTTTTGATAAAGAACTGTGCATAATGTACAACAGAGTGTGGGGAGGGAAACAAAAACCCAAACAAAATAAGAAACTTATGCTTTACAGATAAATTTCTGTGTGGTCTTTGTACTACATACAGCATGGAGATGCCCTGGTCATTAACTGGGATTTCCAGGTGCTAGTTGCAGTATTTTTATGAGTCATTTCATCTAAAGTTGTAGGAAAGTCTATTTATCTTTTTACAGCCTGTTCAGTTGCTGTAAATTAAAGCTGTTTTCACAACAGTGTTGTATTTATACTTCTTTTTACTTTCTCTTCTCTAGAGGTGTGACTGTAGTATGTCTTAACTGTGATTTCCTCACTGATGTTTCTGGCTTAGATAGCATGGCAACACATCTGAGTGAAAGCCACACTCATACTTGTCAAGTTATTATAGAGAAAGGTGAGTGCATGCAGTGTCTTTTTTTTATAAAGTGTACATATATAAATACTTATATGTGGATGTCTCTGTGTTACTGCTGTCCTGTTTTTCAATTACATTATTATGATTTCTGTCTACTTGGACTTAAAACTTCTCTGTTTCCACATTTCAAAATATTTTTAATTAAATCCTTTATTCTTATTTGCAGTTTCTGTAGATATCCCAGCTGCTGAACAAGTATCTGAGTAAGTTTTGTTTTACTGCTCAATTTTTATTTCTATTAATTCAGTGACAGTCAAAATTTGCACTTTAAAATTGGGTTTCTTTTGAATTTCATAGACTTTGAAACATATGGATGAATGTAGTCCCTTACTTGTGCCTTTTGCTCCTACCATGTCCACAATTACATGGATAGGGAAATAAAATTATTACCTACTACAGCCAGAATCAAAACCTGGTTTTTGTTCAGTTTGGACAAAGAGACATAATTCTTGCAGTATTAGAATTTCTCTGCCCTCTCTTCTAAGTCTAGACATAGTTAGACTGTTACTTCATTGTGCTTTTAATATTGGCTTCATTAAATGTTTCCTGTTCTTTTTGTAATAGTAATATAAATGAGAAAGTTATCTTTATTGAAGTAGGTCAAATTTGGTCTTAACATTCTATAAATATAAGCAAATTGTTTTCCAAATTATGTTATTTATATGACAGTAGCATGCTGTTTGGTATTAACTTTTTAATTTTGACTGTCAAAAAATAATATGAGGGATTAGGCTTTTGGTTTTTTAAGGATTTGAAAACTGCAGTATTGACATTGTGTTGCAGGGTGTGGTTGGGGTTTTTTTAACCTTAGAAGCATCAGAATGCCAAGCCATCCCAGTTATCCTGGAACAGCACCTGAGGCTTTACAATGTAGCCTGTGGGCTTACTTCTGCCTTAAATGGAGGTTCAGGGGTGTGTCAGTTGTATCAAACATTTGAGTTCTCTTAACTGTTTCAGAACACAGGAACAAAAATGTTCAATCAGACTGCAAAGAGCGGTATTTCAGAAGGTGGAAGAAAATAGTTTGACCCTCATTTAAAAACATGATGTTGTTGAGTCCATCTAGCCTCGAGCAAGATCCTGAAAGGGATTTTGCATGTTCTCATGCATGATGTGAACCTTTGCAACAGAATTTTGTAGGCCTCTAAGCATAAGTCAGCCTTCACTGAGTGTTGGCAATATCCCTAGTAGGTTACTGAGTAACTGCTAAGTATTTTCTTTTTTCCATAAAGTGGCCCATAAAGAAGGTTACTGGAATCTCATTTGGTCCAAACAGGGAAATACTTATCTTAGGCTATGAGTAATAGTAGAGCAAAATATATGCTGTAAACCTCAAACCTCTACCAGTAACAGTTTAGTGTGTAGATAAAATCGGTGATCTGATGGGGTGATTAATATACATTATTAAAAAGAACTGAGGATATCCTAGCAGGAATGAACAGGGGAAGGAAGTAAATTTGAAGAGGCATTCCATTTGAAAATTGAAATTTCTCGTTTTGGAGCACAGAAAATTCAAATTGGACAAAACACTGGAGTCAGCTAGGAAGGTGAGCTATAGTCCCTTAATCCGGATTCCCTTCTGTCCTTTAACAGTTTAGATTTCCGTGAAACTCAGACAGTGGAAAAATCAAGTGTTGAGCTGTGATAAAACCTTACCTTTTCTACTTGGAGTTGGAATTAGGTGTTGGGAATTAATAGTTGCTGAACTACATGTAAGGCAAGGTGATAGATGTGTTGAACAGTAGGGAAAGAGGTGTGTTTGTGGCAGTCTTTTGTCAGTACTGCACAAGGATCTTACTGTCTTGATGTTTTATAGATATGTCATGTGAAAATTTGTAAGAATGTTGGATATACGAATTATGTTTTATTCAGAAACAGATGGGTGAGCACTGGAAAGATTTGAACTAGTCAAGGATATTTGCAGGTTTGTTTCTGCAAGCTGTTGAATTAGGACAGATGCAGATAGCCATTATTTTTTGAGATAAGTTTGCATAAGTTTAGTTCCTTGTACCACATGAGGTGATATAATCTGTGATGGTGCTCTTTGAAACTGTCATGCTCATAGGTCATGAATTTCAGTAAATCTTGTCCTGTTCTATATACTAATTCTGTGGTTCTTTGGACAAGAACATACCATTGCTAAGTGTAAGAGCAGATTTTTTTAATCATTATTGAAATAGACAATATGCACAAAAGTGTTCATCTTTTGCGGGATGGTTCTTAATGGTACTCTGGTTTGCTTTGAAAGAAGAGGAACTTGCAGAGTATAGTCATAACTTTTGCTGTGTAGTTTCTCAATGATCTATGAATGTTTCTTCCCATTCTTTGCTCTATAATTCAATGAGGTATGACTTGCATATGGGGCTCTTCAGAATGGCTTCATCGTCGGAAACAATGACTCACAGTTACTATCTTGAATACCTTTGGATCTTCTCTTGCATCTCTCAGATGGTATCTTTTGGTATCTTTTATTACACAGCAGATTGCCTATATGTGTTGTAAAACTCATCTATATTGCTAATGACCAGATGTGCTCTATGGGCTCTGTGTAGGGTTGATCAGGCTGTCTTTGGACCAGAATCCTGCCATTAGTAATACAGATAACCTAGCTGGAGACGTTCCAGCAGGAATTGCTTTTTAAATTGTTACTCTACAAAACATTGCCTTGTTTGTTTGGAATCCACCTTGTGCTGAGGGAATAAGGCTTAATAACTATGCCAGTGCACTTCTAATGCTCAACTCTCTGCTTTGCGCAACAATTAACATATTGTTAAATGAACTGACAGCAGACATTTTTGTTGCAGGGGAGTTGAAAGTGAGCAGGTATCCTATACTGCCTTGCCTCACTGATACATCATTGTGGACCAGAAAATTGAACCCAGTCCAGCTTGGGATTATTTTGGTATGTAAGCGAACAAGGATCTGACCAGACCTTTTTCTTTCTCTTCATACATTGAAGCTGTGATACTCTCTTCTTGTATCTTTTAGGCAGCAGGTCTGGTCTTTTCTCCCAATATTGTAGTCTGGCAAACGCCCTTCTGTGATAATGTTCTCTGCTTTGCAGCATGGACGTGCAGCTTTTTGGGGGCTGTACTCCTTTGAAGAGAGGCTTACCAGTTCTCACTGTTGGGGTGCAGCGTTTCTTTGCTGCGTGTTTGCAGTGTTTCTTTGCTGCGTGTTTGCAGTTCCTTTGCTGCTCAAGTCTAATGATATCATCCCAAGCTAGAGTAGTGTATAAATGATATGTATGTGTTGACATCAAAGCCCATTTTGTTCTGAACTTGATCCTAAAGGGCTTTGTCATTCTCTTTGGGTTTTCACCAAAATATACAAGTTCTGATCTGTTTAATATTCAAGTAAGTTGCATTTTTGTCTGCCAGAGACTTTACAGTGTATAGTGGCAAAATATGCTTTGAATTACTTCTGTCACATGTAATTGCATAAACTGAATCTTGGCTAAAGGAATTTATTAGCTGCTTTGCTGTAGTAGCTGAGCTTCTTTTTGCTCCTGAATACTGTAGGAGGAAAGTATGTGATGGAAGCAGGTACATTTGTTGAGCCTTGACTCTGAGAGTGAAGCAGCCACAGTTCATTCACACCTTGTTCTTTTGGTATCATCTCTCATCTTCAGGGATGCTCTACTCAAGCTGCTGAGACATCTGCTGCTTTTGATTTCACTGCATCTGACTTCATCTTTAGTTCTAGATTATCTGTGGCAAGTTTATCCATCAACAGGTTGTCTGGATATATGATGAGCTTTTCTTTTGTCATGATGAATATCCAGTGTTTCTCCGAACTCGACTTCCTGCTTGCAAGTGGATATGTGTCTTGGTTGACTCTAATTTACTCGCTTCCAAGTAACCTAATAGAGTGAGGTAATCTTACTCTGAGATCAGTACCTCCTACTTATAAAGAGATAATTTCTGATAAATGCAAGCTGTTCTTGATTTGCAGCACTTTTCTTTTTCTGCATAATCAAATTCTGTGAGATTAATCCATTTTCACTGGTATTTTTGTCTTCTTCAGTTTTAGTATTCAGTGACAGTTTTGGTGATAGTGAGCTTCAGCACCCACTGTGGCATTGCTAACCATAGCAAGGATCCTGCCA
The DNA here is from genome assembly GCA_038090715.1 of Florisuga fusca. Lineage (NCBI taxonomy): Eukaryota > Metazoa > Chordata > Aves > Apodiformes > Trochilidae > Florisuga > Florisuga fusca. The sequence continues at coordinate 10,229,897 of JAAWXA010000028.1, read as the reverse complement.
TCCATTGTCTCTTATGCATATTTTGTGATTGAGCATCTACATGCTTACTGAGTGCTCTAAAGTCTCATGGTTCTTTTTTTTTCCTACTTTTTTTTTTTCTTCTGACAGAAACTGTGTTCCATCTTGAATGCTGCTGCTCAACTTCAAGCATCAGTTACCTATTACAGTTTTTTCTTGCAGGACTTATTTCTGTTCTGGCACAGCAGTATTCAGAAAAGCATAGTGGGTTTGTGTTTTCATTGTGAATGTGATTTTGCATTTCAGAAAACATTGAGCCTGATATTTCACTTCCATTCAGGTTTATAGCAACAGCAAGACTGGAATATGATTGCAGATTTTCCTGGCTTTCAGAAATGTTCTCTAATTTCCCAGAAATTACGCCAGATTGATGCATCGCTATTCTGTTAATTATGCTTCTTTTGAATGCTCTTTGGGAATATTATTATTTGGTTCTTTTACAGCTTTGCTACAGAAATCATTCAAGTTTGAGTTGCAGTTAAAAGACTTAGAAGCTACATTCAGATTTGCCAGCCCTGTGTAAATAACTCATAGAGAAAGAATTGGCATCACAAACATCCTGTTTTGATTTGCGTGAGGATCTCAAAAGTTACTCATGTGGCAAACTCACAAAAACAGTACTAAGCCATACAAGTAAACCTGCCTAAGCTGATGTAATGAATACCCATCCCTAATGATTGCCTCAACAACTAGCAAGTTACACAAATAATACCACATATGCAACCACATCTACAAGGACTAGGCATGAATATCCATATAACCAGTTTAGCTGGTTGTAGATGGTTATAATGGTCAAGGAAGTAAGATTTAATTTTTACATACCCTAAGCTGTCACTTTTGTTATATTTAGGACATGTATTATGGGTTCTTAAAAGAAGTGTAGTTGCAGAGCAACCTTACTTGATTCTAGATTGCCTGTTTTCAAAGTCTTTTTAACAAGAAAGTAAATGTTTGGTTCCATTATTCTGTTACATATTTGTAACTGTGCAGCTTTCCGATGACTAACACTTCACTGGTCATGATAATAGTAGTTATTATGTAGCTGTCTTCATTGCTATACCCCACTCTACAGGTGGAGAAACTGGAGACAGTGTCACGTAACCTGTCACCTTTCTTTCCCATTCACTCATTAACAGTGTAACACACCATAGTGGAGAAGCAGCTTTTTCTTCTCTCTATGAATTCACGTGTACCTTCCAAGTAAGTGCTCATAGAGTCAGATGTTTGGGGGAGAATTGTGCTTTATAAATCATTAGCTTTACTTAAGAGTTACATTTTGCAATATAGGGAATTTCTGGAAGGTACCTTAAACCAGTTAAATAATATAAAGTTGTTTCCTAGAATTTCTTGAAGCTACAGTCATCCTAGAAAAAGCTACTTTTGGCTATGGGTAGACAAAAAAAAAAAATATTTGGCAAAAGATTGCAGCTACGTTTCAGTACTGTTTACCTGAAGAGATAACTTTTTGGTTGTAAGAAAACATGACAGGTCACTATGAAGACAGTTGCTTGTAGTCTGAGCTCTGTGTATGTGTGTGCAAATATACAAAGTTTTATTATGTGAGAGCAGAAGAAGCAATGAGAGTATGAATTTCAGAAATGAGACTGCTCCCACCCGTACTTCAGCTTTTCATTTTTAGAGTCTGCTTGTTTCACTGATTTCAAATGTCTTCCATTAGTCCTAGGTGACTCCTCATGTATCCAGGTTTCATATCAACTTGAATTTAGACTTCAAGTGTCTAAATTAATGTCCTTCTTACCTGGCTTTTATTCCGAGTCTTTTTGGTTTTATGGCCAGTGTTACTGAGTATTTCAGTCAAGCTGAAATGTATTCAGCTGCTACATTTTGGGGGCATTTCCTTGAGGGCTTGGCAAGGGCCATTTTTTTTCATTGTACTTACTAAAAGCTTATTTAGGAAGTTTATTTAGTAGAAAAAAAAGAATCTTTGGAGAGTTCTAGAGAGGTTTCAAAATTGCTTGAAATTGTAGACCAGCAGGCTGTACTTAGCTGAGATGGTAATGATTTTTGTATCCTGTTCTTGCCAGAAGCATCATAAGCTCCACAGGTGTGCAAAAATACATTGTTGCTGTTTGAGAACTGTGGGATTTCAGACCTCTGATAGTGTAAGAGTGTGGGGAATGTCACAAGGAGATTAGTCTTCTATGGCTTAGTATCAATTTCTGAAACTTCTGCTTAAATTAGAAGGAAGTACTTTCTGAAACCTATTACTAAACAGAATTAAGGTTGAGAAAATATGTCTGGAATCCAAGGTGAACCATGTTAAGAAAGATGCAGTTATCACAAAATGTTACGAATCATGTTTGCTTCCACACTAGCATAAAATAGCCAATATGAATCTGTTTTGTAAGCAGTCAAATATGTCCTTAGAAATCTATTAGAGACTGATGTGAAATAGTGTTTATAATGGTATTTAAACCAATCTAAAGATCCAGGATACAATTCATACTCATATTTTGGTGGTAAAACTTAAATTTATTCAGACAAGAGCAGTATGTTTTGTCCTTGGATGTACAATATATGATTTACTTTTGTCAAAATTGTTCTGCTTTTTCAAGAATTACTGTTTTTAGACAAATTTCCAACATATATAAGTTCTTGCATAGTGATCATTAAAGCAGTGAAGCCAAGCTAAATATTTGGTGTTGCATCATCTTTTACTGGTGTTGCTGCTCATGACTAAATACTTGAGAGTATTTCAAGCCCCTGCCCCAGCAAATGTTTTGTCGTTCAGTTTACCCTGGATGTTTTTTTTGACTATTAGGTGGCAATTGTTGGTGACATTGCCATCACAGCAATGTTATTTTAAAACAATCCTTAATTGTAGGTTGTTTGTTTGGTGGTGGTTTTTTTGCCACTTTATATTGAAAATTAAGATGTAAAAACTAGAATAATTATAAATGGCTGTTTACCATCTTGTTTACCTGCTAGGACATTAGTTTTAGAAGATGTTTATGGTATACTGGAACTATGTGCTAAATTTCTCTAAAAGGTCTGGTTTTAGCACCGCCTTGTTGGATTAAATCAGGAAAGTACATGTGGTAGATGTCAATCTAGTATTGGTATACATTTTTCATAAAATTTAAGTTGATAAAGCTTTTTTTTTTATCAAGTATTTTGTGCCTTACAGACAGCAGTTAAGACTTGCTGAGGTTGTTAATCATGTAGTTTATGATTAATAACATTATTTCAGTAAAACAGAGGCAGCAGCATAGTTCAGCAAATTAAATTTGCCTTTAATGCAGCATCAACAAAGAAGATACAGGTATAAGCAATTTTGAGGGGATTTCTTTTATTTTTTTGTAGGAAACCTTTGAAAGGTTAGATTTTATATTAGAATTGATGACTTAACAAGGTTTTGTAGGAGACACTTCTGCTATCTCTGTGATAGCATTTTCTTATATAAACACAGAAAAATCAATTTTAATGATGTTGTGATAAGCTGTTTAATTAATGTGGTTTTAAAAGTCAATAAATTTAAATAATTTATAGCTCATCTCTGGACTGTACCTGTGAAGGTATTTTGAGGGAAGTATCTTCTGCAAATAGTTGGAGGTCATCAGCAATGGTAATGCAGTTAGCCTAAAGGAAGCTACAGCTGTGTTCTGGGTATTTGGGTCATAGCAGACAATTAAAAGAAAAGTGAGCTTGTTTAACAGATTTTTTTTGTTGGGTCACATGTAAATTTATGTGCTTTTTAAAAGTACATTTCAGCAAAGTTATCATTTCAGATCTTGAATACTTCAGTCATGGTTTTTAAAGGCCTTTATGGTAAGGAAATTATTCCTCACGTAGAAGAGAGTGCTAGAATAAAAACATAGCCAGCCATCTTGAAACTTGTTGCTTCCTGGTTTTTGTGACATGAGAACTGGAACAGGTTACATGCAACTAGCTTATTTTATAATTTCTGTGTAGTCCATACAGCTTTTTAGAATTCTGAAATACTTTTCTGGAACTCTGAAGTATGTTTAAGCTCAAAATGAATTTCAACTTCAAAAGCTGATTTCAGATTACCACTTCGCTTTCTTGCTCTATCTTCAGCCTTATCTTTACTTAAACCATACAGTGTTTTAAAACATTGAATCTTAATTCATTATCTGCTAGGTTAAAGAATGAAATCATCATTACAGGGGGAGAAGCTAATTTGGAGGTAGTCTTTCCTTCTCTCCACACAGTCTAATAACTAACTTCATAACTAATTTGAAGATCCCAAGGCAGTTCTTTTTTTAACTATCCATACACTGCTGGGTCATGGTGTTCAGATGACAAGCATAGTGTGGAAATCCTGCTTTTCTGTCTTTTACTACAAAAAGTTATGGCAGTGTTGGAGGGACACCTTTACTGCCATACTGAAGTATTTCCAGTTTGTAGTCTGCTCATTCTGATTCCCTTGTATGTCAGGCTCCTGTGAAAGATTGGTTCAGTTGTCTGATGAAGATACATCTTCAGGGAACCTGAGAACTGACCTGAAATACAACCCAAGATCTTGTTAAATATTGACTCTGAACTGTACTTTTTGGGAGGGTTTTTTTTTATTAATTTGTACAACCTTAAAGGGGAGAACCTTTGGAAATGCCTCTTCAGGCTTGAATTGGTTTTTTATCAGACCTGTATACAAAATTTTTCCTGCTCTCTGTCTACAAGGAAGCTTAAATGATCTCACAATACATCATCTTAATTCATCACCCAAATCTTGCAGTTTCTATACAATGAGGAAAAGAAAGCAAGAAAAAACAAAAGTTCAATTTCTAAGCTTTTGTCCATTGGGGTGGGTGTATGTTTGCACTTGGTAGACTCATCTACCACGTGATGAGTTTTTCATCCTTTAGAAAACAAGTTTATTACATAAAAGTCAGATTTTACATTCTAACTGTTCACTGGAATCCTCCTTTCTATAAAATGCAGTTTTTATCATTCTTGCATTTTTCCAGTCTTTTATGATGTCTGAATATTTACTTATATGTTAAGCAGTATTGCTTGCACGGGAGGGTGTACATTTCTTTCCTAATACTGGATTAAAGGCTATTCTTTTTGCTATAGACTCGGTAACAGAGTGTGTTCTTGAAATGCCTTATGATTTTTCTTTTTATTGTGGGATTTTAGTGAGCTATAGTTGCTATATTTTGCTTATTCAGCTGCAGTTCACAGCAGAGATAAATAATTTCATTGGGGAACTGTTCTATGTGAATGAAGTCAACTGCTGTGCTTATCAGTGCTCCTCATGGATAATTGTTTTTGTGGTGACAATTGTTGTACAAAGTCTTGTTCAGGTTTTTTTATACTCTTCTTGGTATAAGTGATGCATGGGAAGGTATGCTGATAAGACAGGGTTTTTTTTTCCCTGTATGAGAAATATATACACGTGTAAATTTTTCTCTTCCTTCCTATTCCCTCTCCTTCCCTTCCTGTTTTACCAACAATGAGTGAGAATGAGAGGCTGGGATTTGGATGAAGGCTGGGATTTTGGTTACTGTAGCAGATAGTGTGCAAGTTACTGGATCCTTATTTTATGTTAAGCTGAGGTTTTTTCCTCTGAAGTGTGAATTGTGTGTGCATATGCATGTATGTAATCCAGCTGGGATTTACAGTTTGGAAATGCTGCTCTTAGTGTGCTAATGAGGCATCCCTTTACTCAAAACCTTTTTTTTTTTAAATTATTTTGCATACCTGTGGTCAAAACTTCTTTTATAAATTGTAATGTGGTTGTTAACTCTGCAACTACACCTCATCCTCAAGCTGGTTGTTGAAAAGTAGTAGGTCATGTATATGCATTATTTCATAAAGAGTTTACTATATTTTCATATGAATAAAATTCTAAATATATGCTAGGATTTATGTGGTTCTATGTAGCTTAAGTATTTATTTTTCTGGAATAGAGGAGATAATTAGGAATACTTATGGCAAGACCAGTTAAGTCAGCCATAGCTGATGAGTGGTTATGAGTATTGGCTTTTGTGCTGGAACTTACTCTTGAGTTTTCCCTCAAATATTACTCTTTTCTCCCTTTTTATTCAGAAGTTTGAAAGAGAAGAACTCGGGATATAAAAGTTCTATACTTGAGGATGTCATTTACTGGTTTATAGTCCCATTAATTAAAAAAAAAACAAAACACAACAAAGACTTAGACACAAGTAGCAAATATAGCTTCTAATCTGGTAAAGAGGTTGCCCTGTCTCCTGAGTTAAGTACTGTGAAGGAAAATTCAGTGTAACAGGATGAAAATAATATTATGACTGCATCAGTGACCATAAGATTTCACCACTCAAGAATATCTTGACAATCTCATATCCCTGCTCAAAAAATTCCTCTCAATTAAATTTGAGGTAGGAACTTGAATATTCTTGCATTAGTTTATTTAAGTGAAAGTAAAGCTTGAAAAAAATTTTTAATGTTTCTAGTATGTAGGTTCTCTTCCAGAATAACCATTTTGTTTAGCACTCTATCAGTTAGCATATAGGCAAAACACTTGAATTGTTTTAAGTTCCTGGATCAGCATAACAACATGTCTAGACTTTCATCTTGAAAATACATCATAAAAACATAGTAGCAGGAAATTGGTTATCCATCTTAAGTGTTGTGGAAGTATCTGTTGCTTAGGAAATGGTAAAAGTTAGTTCAGCCAATAATTATTTCAAACATTTTCCAGAACTATTTGAAGAAATATCATTAATCAAAATACATTTGTATGTTATTTGTTGATATTATATTGCTCACATGCCACTGTTCTGAGACTATTTTAAATTTCAGGATTTAATTTTAGAAGTTAATTTGAGAGACTTACTTGCACCTAATTTCACTTCTGTATAGAACTTACACCTGAAATCAGACCAACTGTTGTTCCTCCATCTTCCCCCTCTTTTGTCTGTCACTGTCATCATTTTAGGTAATTAGTGGTAATTATAATTCTGAAAAAAAATTTAATGGGTTAGAAATTATGTTAAACTTTTACCAAATTTACAGTTCAGTATTTCTTTGGAGCATTCTGACTTTTGTTTTTTTGTCTTCCTGGTCCACCTGGAGCACTGTATACATGTGGCTTTATTGAAGTAATACAAGGCATAAAACAGTCTGTATAACAGAGTTCATATGCTGTGGTTTAGATCTTAGTATACAATAAAGTTCTCATTTTTACTTGCATATTTCAGCCCTGATCTGTATTACCTTTTTATAAATACAGAGTTTTACTCTGAAAAGTAACTGGCAATACTATTTCACAGATTCACTTCTTCCATGACTTCAGATTTCTAGTTGTCTAAATTTTAGATTGAACTTAATTTAGATTTCCAGCTGTTAGCTTTTTTTCCTCACTTCACTCTCGTAAGTATTGCAGAGACAGTTTGATGGTATGAACAGGCTTCTCTTCTTTGAACATCATCAGCAAAAATTTCCATGTAGTTGCATCTGTGTTGAAGAGGTTGTGCAGGTAGAGGAACTGAACACTGTAATGTGGAAAATTCCATGTGTCTTACAAAGGGGAAAACTACCTTCTTTTCTGGAGATGAAATGTAAGAACTAAAGAGTGCTAATTCACTGCTGATACAAAGCTGAGTTTGTAAATGGGAAAGAAAAATTCACCTGTTATTTAAATTCAGCTCAACTTGCTATGGGACATTTGTCAGAAAGACACAATAGGAAATCTACAGTGTCACTTTGCACAGTACAACCATGTGTTGCTGTATTTAATTCGTTACAAAAATAACTTGTTTTGTCTTTTTCAGCAAACAAGAACATAACTCTTCAGATGAAACAAAAGAATGGAATAGAAATCAAGCTAAAAAAATGCCATCAGTTGAAAAGAATGAAGAAAACTCATCCGTGTCAAATACAGAAATTGTTCCTAGTTTGGAACTCCCTGACAACAGCTCGAAGAATTCTTTGCATGAGAAAGGAACATGTTGTGAGTCAGATAATAAAAAACAATTAGTAGATGAAAAACAAAAGTGTTTTAATGATGAAAGTGAGTTGAAGACTTGCCAAATTTCAGCTACTGTTACTTCGAATGAGCAGACTAAAGTACAAGGCCTGGATGAAACTACACTTTCAGCAATGAATGCAAGGGATTTAAAACTAACATTGGGTGAAGATGTTAGTTTTGAGCAGTTCTTCAGAAAAAGAGATGACCCTGAATCCATTAGTTCAGACATTAGTGAACAAGGCAGTATTCATTTGGAGCCTTTGACTCCATCAGAAGTGCTAGAGCATGAAGCTACTGAAATTCTTCAAAAAGGTAATGTTGCACCTTCATCAAAGAAAGCTGGACAGCTCTCTGAACAAACAGATGAGACTTCTAAAGAAAGTAGTCCCAACAGAATGGAAACAACTGCAAACAAGACAGACGAAAGTGAAGAAAGCTGAAATTATGTTAGTTTTATTGTTTGTTATAAACAATGGTAAGAACACCATCGACCATTCCTGATGAGTGTGCTCATTGATGCTAATTACTAAAAATGAAAAAGTGGAAGAGGGAGGAGAGAAAGAGACACTAGATGGAAGTTTTGCATATGAGGGTAGCATGTATGTGTATGTACAACTGAATTAACTAAATTTACAAAGGTAGCACGTTTCATATATATCTTCCTGTTTCTTGGATGTGATATATCTTACTAGATTGATATTTGAAAGGAGGAATAAATTCTAATTTTTATAGTTAACTAGCCCAGGATAAGGTGATTTGTTTGCCAAAAAAATATTTTTTTAAATCCCTCAGTGTGAATATCATTAAACAGTGGAATTTAGTATTAATTCACTTCTGATGCTGAAATGGAGCACACTTGTAACGATGGTTATTGGTCTACTGATAATTTGGGTAAACATAAACCTCTCGACTTGTTGTCACATTCCTGTCTGTAAAAGCATGTAAACAGAATTATATAAATCTATGCACCTCTGTACAGGTGTAATCCTGCCAGGCTGTATGCTTACCTTAATAAACTTTCAGTGAAAGTGGAATTATTACAATAAAAATATATATTTGTGGGGGGTTCAGTGTGCAGGCTGTGCAGAAATACCGAACATAATTGTATAAAGTAGAACATGCTGCTGAAAGTACTCTAGCTGATAGGCTTTTATCATTTTTTTACCTATTCTTAGCTGTAGACCTGTAGGAATGGTCTGTAAGTCACACCAAAGTATGGTTTAATGTAAAAACTATAGCAAGAAGAAGGAAAGCCCCAAACTGGAAGCATCAACGGACATGCATTCTGACATTCTGCAGCTGCTACTGGCTCGCTGTTACAAATAGGACACAAAAGTATATAGAGTAGAATTGTACAGTTCAATTTCAGGACTTTTTGTAGTCTAAATTGTGTACAGAAAGATGGCTGCTGGTTTTTTGTTTGTTTTTGTCTTCTAGTTAGCAGCTAGATGTAGGAATGCATATGATTAATGATTAATGGTAGCTTGCTCTTATGACTTCCTTGCTCCATTTGAAACATTCAGAATGTGCTTTGAATTACAGTTTTGTTTCTAATGAATGTTAAATGTTTTGAACAGCTGTTAAAGTACTGCTGTAAATTATTCCTTTTTGAGTAAATATTTGCAACAAAATTTTGTCTTTGTGCATAATTTTATGCTCAGCTTGAAACTTTGGGCATACTCTTCCCACATTTTTTTAACATATTGAGAGTTACGGAAAAATTATTTTATTTCAGAATTGTGAATTTGAGACTTCTGTGAGGTTTGGGGGGGTTTTTTGGCTGGTGTTCTAGGTTTTTTAGAATTAAAAAATGAAGTGCCTATGCTTATTTTGTAGGTGTGTGTTATGGTGAGATGGTGCTAACTATTCCAGATTATATAGAGAAATTTTTCTGGACCTTCACCATGCAACTCCAATCTACTCTGTCCTCCTGGGATAACTGGGCTCAGCTGCCAAATGGTTCTAATCAGCAACAGTATTAAAATTTAGGCACCATCCAGCTTATTGTTGGAGCTTCTAAATAAACTGTATCAATCTCAGCATCTGAAAAATTGCTTCGAACTCTAAAGAGTTATATGACTTGAATGTTGAATTGCATCTTAATTTTCATCCATGCAGGTTTAGAAGACTTTTTAAAAAAGAAGTGGAACAGTTTACATAGTCACAGCTCTTCAAGATCTTCCACTAAGAACTTCAAATAACAAGACACATGAAAAAGATGAGAGCAATAAGCTGCAGTATTCTTCTGTTCTTTAAAAGATTTTAGTGAAATTGTTAACTCGGGGTATTACTAACTAGTCTGATGTCTTCATGCATGTGCACATGGAAGATTATAAAATACAGCATACAGATTATAAAATCCTACCCAAAAAAGGACAGTTTAAATGACCTAATCAGTGATGGAACTTGATGTGTATGTTGGTGAAGGAGTTCCTGAATGCATCTGGTTTTAAACCCAGACAAATCTCTATAGTATTTTTGACTGATTGATCTTCCATGCAAATTATGTATTTTGAAGAACACTCTGAGATATGGTGTTGGAAAAGAGTAAGTTCAACTGGAACCACTTCTATGAAACTTGCTTTTAAATTCCCCATGTCTTTTATTATGCAATTAATTTTTTTTTAACATTTACTGTTTTTATAAGAATTGGGAAGAATTTGACCACATCCTGTCATGACAAGTAGGAAAACTCATTGAAAAATCTGCATATTTGGCAGAAGTATATATATATTCTCAGCTAATTAATATGTAAAATGTTGTTTCTTTCAGACCATGTGGAGAATGCTTATATAAAAGGTGATGTTAGGTATAAGACACTCAAGTATTTAGTAGTTCTTCCAAAGGGACAGGTAAGAGAGAAGAAATAGGTTGCTATCCATCAGCATCGTATTTTTGTGAATGAGAAACTAAAATTCATTCCAATGCTTCCTATATGAAGGAATTGATTTGCTGACTATACACTATAGAAGACTGCATAATTATTAAGATTAATCTCTATCATATTGTTTGAGATGTTTCCTCAGGTTTTCTTCAGTTAAATTGATACTTTTTGCTGAAGTCACTCCAGAAGATCAAGTTACATTGCATTTTGAGTTACTTGAATGTAAGTGCATATAATTAATTTGTTTGTTTTTGAGTAATTCAGAAGTTTCTTTCCATCCAGCTGTCAGTAGTTCTTATCCTGTGCCACCTCTCTTCCTGTGCTTACAAAAGACATATTACCTCAGTTTTCATTGCCTTAGCAAACCCACTAAGTTCAAGTCAATTCTTGGCATCCATACCATCATCACCATTTCCTCTCATCTCAAGAGATTTATCTCATTAGCTTCAATATTAATTTCAGATTGTTTAACATTTATTTTTAAGGAAATCACATGCCATGCATATGCTGTTTTCATTATTTGCATTTAATGGGGAACTGATGTCATTATTGCCTTATGGTCACTGAGTGTAGAGCCACCTGGAAATTCCTCATGTTTAGCCAACATCTCAGTTTGCCTTGTGCAGTTTCAGAAAGAAACTGGCTTACCTGTGGTTCAGGTTTTCTTTAACAGTATGGATGAGTAAACCAAGGGAAAAAAATCAAATCAGAGCATAGTGCATACTGAGTTCTAGGTATCAAGTGATGTATTTTAAATAGGAAGAGTTTTCGAAGAAACCATGTCCACTTTTCCTGAAAATGGGGAAAGAGAAGGTTCCTCAGCAATAGGTCTTAAATCACATTCTGGGATGCTCTACTGACACAAGGCATTAAAAATTGAACATCAGGGTAAACACTCTTGAGTGATACTTCATATTCTGCAAAGATCTCAGAGCTTTTCTGCAGGTCCTAAGCATTGTTACTTACATGCTGGCATGTAGAAAGCAGGTATTTTTTTATGCTGTGGGATATAATGATATTCCACCAAAGACTGTGGCCATAGGGTGTCACAGTAGAGTTCTGTTACAGACTTCAGACATTCTTCTGTAGGGTAGATTTTATACCTGATTGTTCTCTTTTTTTCATTAGTGTTTGATTTTTGAGGCTTGTGGACTCATTTTGTCTAGTTGCATCCTGTATTTTTTGATGTATGCTTAATATGCCTCTAATAAGTAACAAAATTGGTAAGTATGTTCTGTGATGACTTGTATGGGTTTTGCTTTTAATAAAAACTTTACTCCAGTTTTCATATAGCTCAAAAGGACAGGTTTTATATCCTTAATGAAGCCTGGTGCATTCTCTCTTTGAACATTAAATTTTTACATAGAATTTTTACTCTTAATTTTTCCCCATTAATTCAGTGCCAAAAGGGAAAAATATGTTGACGGGTGTTTCATGTTAGTTTACAGAAAGCTCTTTGCTATGTTCCTTAGAGTTTTGAATCACTGTTCTAGGTCAAAGACACTTTATTGAAATTCCATTGACCCAAAATTACTAAATGACTGTATTAAGTTTGTTTGCCTTATTCTACCAGATTTAGAAAAAAAAAAAAAGTTGAAAAATGCTTCATTTTGAGGGAGATTAATGTAGTTGTTATGCCTGCAAGGTGCTATAAAGCTAACTGTTTATTGATGTGGAAATGTGCTGGGGTTTTTTTGACTGTTTTTACTGTTCACACCATTATTTTAGGGAGGCTGATGCTTATGCCACAACCACAAGGAAAACTGTGATGTTATATGTATGTCTGCATTTCAATTTAAGCAAATCTAGCTTCATATTAAAAAAATAAAATGCTCAACTTTTGGGCTGTATCAGACAATTGAAAATAAGATTAAGTCCATGATCAAAAGATGTTAGCTTGTCAGCAACCAATTCTTCATTCTTTTAAGTATTTTTAAGTAGCACTGCTAAACAAATCTACTATGTTATGAATGCAGTGTAAATAAATATAATTTCATATGTATTGTTCAATAAATTCTCAGTGTTAGGCATTTAATTCAAATAAGCTGTTTTCTCCAAAAATTTTGGTGAATAGTGTAGCATATAGTCTTATCTTTATACAGTTTTATCTCTCTGCTAATGTGATAGCCTTGAAAATGCTACCTCGTGTTTTGCTCATGAATAGGGTCATTAAGAATTAATCTTTTTGACTCGAGGAAAGTAACGTGTGGGTCTCTTTCTTACAGCTTCTTGTAAGGCTGTTCAAGCTTCATTCAGATCTGTAACAAATTCGAGTTCTTGCTTCCTTCTTCTCTTTTCAGGCTGTATAAATGAAACATGAATACTTAATAGTTTTTGAATTGTGTATATATGAATTACCTGGTGGTTTGCTGCCTGAAATGAGAACTGGATTTTTTGTATTAATATCTAAGGTTTTCAGCTAAATTCAGCTGAATTCCACTTAATCTTGGAAAGACTTAGCTTTCTCTTGGAGTTGGCAAGTTAATGTCATGTGATATATTTTTCCCAGGATATTTTGTGAAATGCATTGTAGAGATCATTTAAATGGCTTCTTTTTCTCTGTCATCATCCTGTGTGTCTTGGAATGTCTCCTTCTCTTGACTGTTGGTGTTTCATCAACTTTTAAGTTGTTGGTTGGTGATGGAAGGCAAAATACAATTCTACAGAGTGAGAAGCAAAAGCAAGTTCAGATTTTTAATCATAAATAGTAGTGTGGAGGATGCAGGACAGATTGATTAACCTGCTTTATCTGATGAAGTGAAGCTTTTTTACTGATTCCTGAAATTGCAACTTTAACATCTCTGAAAGGTAGCAAAGATCTTTAGATATCAATATCAGATCATGATTCCCATAAGAAGCCTAAGACAACACGTTCATGGTAGGGAAGCTTTTCTTTTTTGGTATGTGACTTTCCACTCAATTTTCTTTCCCAGATAACATATGCCCTCTTGAGACCATAGGAAGGCAAGTTGTCCTAGAGGAGAAGAGAATGCCTGTATGATCTTCCTTCATGGAACCAAAAAGAAGCTCTTAACATATCATGTATGCTGTTTTATATTAATAGAGTAAGATGGGCCTTAGTGTTGAGTAATGACATTTTATTTCTCATTGCTAATAATGAAGTTGTCAGTTCTTCTGAAGAGTGCTTTTAACAATAGTGTTAAAAATAAACATCCCTTAAACTGTAGCTTGTCACTTTCCAGTGACCTTTGTCTGAGATGGGCTCTAAGTACCACAGCAGAGAAGTATGAAAACAGGCTGTGTCATCCTCTGTTTTAAGGCTGGTAATGACTTAGCTTTTCTTGAGTATAAACTATTAAGTTTCTTCAAGTTTGCTGTAAGAGAAACTTATAACAAAGTTATGTTGGGCCCCCCAGCAGAGAAATGACATGGACCTGTTGGAGCCTCAAAGATGATCAGAGGACTGGAGCACCTTTCCTATGAAAACAGGCTGAAAGATTTGGGGTTGTTCAGCCTGGAGAAGAGAAGGCTCTGGGGAGACCTTATAATGGCCTCCCAGTACCTGAAGGGGCTACAGAGAAAGATGAAAGGTAAGTTCCCTCCCTTCCCTTTGCAGTTTACTCCCTTAGCCACGTTGTAAGTACTAGTGAGGGAGGAGTGCCAACATCAAACTGGTTGTTACATTTGTATGGTCTCTAAGTCCTAAGGTTATCATGAAAGGTACCTGAAAGATGAGCCTGGGAGTTAAAATTGAAACCTTTGCTGGTTATTAAAAACAATGAACCGAGTACAACATAAAACTAAAACATACTGCAGTTAGAATTCTGGCATCTTTCTTCTAGTTAACCTTTGGCCATTTGATGTAATTTCTTTGCCCATCCTGCAGGGTTTCGGAATATTTTAAGTTTCTCCACTAGATAGACTTGTGCTCTTCTTGTTTAATCTGCTTTTACTCTCAAAATGGTGAGGGAATGAACATTACAGAATTTTAAATTACTATTCCCAGCTTGTACTTTGCTGCAGTTTGCTTCAGTTTCACAACCTCAAGAGGGCTGTGTACCTGAAAGTATATCTTTCTATTACAGCTAAAGTTCCAGGGGGTGGGGGAATATTATTCTCTTACATTGTAAACCTGCATCACCAACACCTGCATCACTATTACACTACACCACCACAAGTAGAGTTAAGGGACTTTGGCTTATAATAATTTATTTTACTTCAGCCATTACAACTTTTTTTAGACCATGGTAGCTGAGTTTTACAAGAGTAGTCCAAGTTTAATCTCAAATTTGCTAAACGGAGGCTTGTAATGTTCTGATCCTGTAAAAACATTTTCAATGATTGAAGCAGCCCTTTTGCCCTGTAGCTGATAAGTCTCACTTCAACCAATTTTTGCAGATACATGCTGAGCTAAATCACAGCTGCTCAGGCTGACAAAAACACCACTGGCAGAAGCAACAAGCAGCAGCAGAGATCAGCATGGCTGGTTTAGGCCACTCAGTTGCTACTGAATGGGAAGCCACAGCCTAAGAAATACAGCTTTTGGAGCAGTCTGTAGGGAATTTTAGGCAAACTCCTACTGTGTCGGGGTGAAGGCATTTCCATAAGAGGAATAAACACTGAGCTTTCAGTATACCAAACAGCTGCAAGTAATGAAGCTACTGGATCTGTTCCTTTGGAAACTAACTGCTTATTATGGCTGGATCTCCAGAGACATTACTGGTTGTATATATTTCAATTTACTGCTGCCACTGAAGGTAGAAACTCTTTGGAGTACGACCTTCAGTGTAAATGCTTAAAGGTATAATGCAAGTTCTATAATTTGTGTGGATGTGATGAATGATTTCAAGTCTATACAAGTTCAACATACTTGGTTCATCCAAAGCAGCACATTGCTTTGTGGGGACACCCCGTTGCAATATTTTCAATATAAATTGCACCTTATAGCAGTTACAGAAGACATATTTTCAATATAAATTCTGAAAATTCAGTTGTTATTCTTCATGATTTTAGTAGAAAACTGGTCTGCTACCCAGGAAGACATTCATCACTCACACTGTAGTTTTTTTATCATTCATAATGAAATCTTATTGCTAAGAAAATGTGGGACAGAACAGAGGGACTGAAAATGAGTACCAGTTCTGTGAGTAACAGGAAAACAGCCTGAAAGGAAATGTTTAGAAAAACTGAAAGTGTAGGAATTCAGGTGAAGTCTTAATGACATTGGACTGTTTCTGCATTCCCATTATTCTTCCTTGTACACACACATCTTGCTTATTTATGTGCAACTATAATGAAAACATAACTTGGTTTTATTTTCCCTGATGTTAACAGAGCATGAAAGAACAAAAGGAGTGGGGGGTTTTATCATGTTAAAAGAGGGTAGAGTTCAGCAACAATCCTTATGCTCTCTTGAGCACAAAGTTGTCAGAACAGATTGTTGTAAAATTGCCACTACACTTGAATTAGAGCATCTTGCTAATCCAAGCACGCTTCTGACTAGGTGAGTTACCCAATGGAGGGAAATGGGATTTCATTCTAACTTTCCATTAAAGAAAGTGAGATATGCATTCAATTTGTGCTAAGGAACTTGGGGCTCCCTGAGGGCTCTGGGAAGTATTTTTCCTGTCCAGGAACAAATACTCAAACTGTTGGTAGGCTTACTCACTTCCACAAATCTAAAGCTGTCCCCTTCTAATACAGTTGCTCCATAGAGGCTATTACATAAGGAAAGATTTATTCACTGTTGAAATAAAATAAAACAAAGCTTGTTTGAAGGTAGACCTCTTTTCCTGACTGGACTTTGGGAGTGATTTAACTGCACTAGGGAATTGCAGTTCAGCAGTGGTATCTTGAAAGCTTTTAACATGCCGTTACAGCTTATTGCTGTGTATTTTGGCAGTAATAAAAACATATCTGTTATCTTCTCACATAATATGTGGTTTATATTAATGCATTCTTTATGTGCTTGCACACTCTTTACAAATGTGTTGGTCCTTTCCATCAAAATAAAAGTTACTCTTTGATAAAGCTTACAATCCACTTGCACTTTTATGAGTTGCTTGATCACATCTCTCTGATACCATGTTTTATGTGACCTTGCATAATATGAATTGGGGGGAGGAGGGGTGTGAACGATGAAAAAATGTTTTGAAGGTCAGTCTCTTACTTACCCCTAATCAGTAAAATATATCCAGCCTGAGCTTCTGACTACCTGCATTAACAGCCCTGTTCCCTTCCTTACAGGTGATACCAAAAGCCTAGTAGGAATTCTACTGAACGGATTCTCCAGAGAAATTACAAAGTAGCAAACAAAGAGTGTCACTGGATTGTCAAGATGCCCCGTTGCAGTAGAAGATCAATAAGAAGCAGCAGCAAATGGGAACTTCACTGTGAGTGGAATATAGAACATGTACAGCAGAAATGCTGCTTTTGTTCTTTTACTTAATGACAGCAGAGGTCTCTATCACAAGAGGCTGTGCAGCACCTGACCAAAGTTCTGTTATCAGACACTTCAGAGCACAATGAGATTTGACCTGACTGTAAACTGATATTCTTGAGTCTAATGGACACCAATTAGGTAAGGGTCAATAACTGGCTAAATTAACTCAATCCACACTTAAGTAATAATTCTGTCTATCAAGCTAAATATATTTCACTGCCTTAGCTGCTTCAAGAGAGGTGAAAAGCACTTTCTGCACCTCACCCCCATTATCTACTAGAGTCTCTTGGCTTTTATTTGATTTACTGAAAAGAACAAGCAGAGTAGGAAACCTTTATGCTTGCAGGAGACCATATTATGTCACTACTGTCTCTGTGCAACACCTCACATTTGGGGCATGCTGTAAAAACACTCTTAACTGTTCTCATGTTCTTTCTTGTAGCACAGGAAATTTGTCCTGTGTTTTATGCAAATATCTTTACTGGTCTGCCATCAGTTTGACAGTTTTAATTTTAGTTGTGCATGGTTGAGTTAGTAATGTTGAGATATAAAGTCAAAGTGTTTAGAAAGAAGAAATAGTTCTATATACTTGTTAGATCTAATATTCACCAATTTGATGGTGCCTCTCTAATACCCTGAACTTCTGAATACTATGCTGGATCAGGAGAATACTGTGAAAAAAAAAGATTCACGCTAATTGGAAATCCAGAGGGAAAAAACCCAACAAAAAAGAAAATGTTTTAAAAAGGCAGGTTCAGCTTAGGTTTTGCAAGACTGTCCTTTAAAATTTCAGTGGGTTCTGCATCAGATGCTTGTATTTTCACCATTCTCATTGTCAGCAAGTTCTCTTTTACAGATTGTGCATGACTAGAAACGTTTAAAGGTAGAAGTGGATCTTAACAGGTTAACAAAAGAACTATTCTGTTCTGCATGCAGTTCTGTGAATAAACTTAATTGAGCAGGAACACACCTACCTAAGGAGAGGTTCTCAATGCCCATGCAGAGCTCAGACAAATTAGCAGCCCTTGCACTGACTGTGGAAAGGTTCTGCCTGTGAATGCTGTAAAGGTGAAGCAGAAAAGCCCTTACTGTTTGTAGATGGATAGCTACAGTGGTTGCCTGTGAAACCATAACTCATGAATCTTTGCACCCTTTTATGGACTGTTAGAGGATGTGGTAGAGTAAATGAATTGCAAGGTTAACCAGCTGTAGTTGTGAAATTCAGACATGCTTATCTAGATGTGATTTGAGCTATTAGAACAAGAGTCTCTACGGGTAATGCAGGTAATGATTTCTTCTATTACAGAAGAGAGGATAATTTTTTTAACAACACAATATATTTTTCCAAGTACTGGTGAAAATCTGGGTAAAACTGTGAGCTTCAGCTAACTCAGTAGCAACCTAAGACAGTTTGGTATGCAGAAGCTGTATTGATGATTGAGTCTGTAACCACTACAAGAAGCTATTAGCAAAACTGAAAATAGGAGTAATTGGGCTGCCTTCATACTTCAAAACACTATTTGCAAAAGAGCAGAGACAGCAACTGTAAAATACTCTGATCTTCCTAAAACTGAATTCAAGAGTGTTCTCGTCAATGAAATGTGATATGTTTATTAAATATGCTGTAGAAAGTTGGTTTTATCTGCTACATTTTTCCTCCTTAATTTCAGCTGTATGTATGCTGCTGCAGCTTCAAAACATCTGGGTACAGCATTTTTTTTTCTTTTCTGCACCTGCAAGTGTAAGTACACACATAAACAAAAAAGAAATTAAATCTTTCACAGAGCCAAAGAGAGAAAAAAATCAACCAGCCATGAAGCTCAGGGGAGCAGTATGACAAGTGCTGAGCTGTAAACAAGCTTGAGAGGGATTTAATTCTTATGACAAGTGCCAGTGGTAGCATCTCACATGGACTCAGCATATGCACGTTTCAGAGGAGGAATCGCAGAGGACTTAATGCAAATATAAAAAAGCTCAGAGCACATCAGCCTATACTGTTCTAAAAATAGCCTCACAAATCAGGATGAGCCAGGGTTGTAATTATCTTGATTTTTTCAGAATTTTGCCACTTGTAAGAGGGTTTCTGGTTTACTCTTACACTATAATTAGTCTCTATAACATACAAGCTGTAAAGTCTTTGAGGCAAGGATTGTGTCATGTATTTGTAGGACAAGTACAAGACCTCATTGGGTGGTGGTTTCAGGGTTATCATATGATATAAAGGCTGTGTAAGGACTGCTGTACTCAATTTGAAAGAAGCTTATTTTAAGTGAGAAGCTTTGGTTTTTTTAAGGAAGGAGAACTGAAATGTAATTTGGTATCCAAATTAAATTTTTAAATCCTCTAATGCACATTTATTACTTAATTACAGTCAGGTCCTTTCTCTTCCAAGTATGCTGATGACTGCCTCATTTCTCTAGCAGCGTTCTAAGAAGCACATATTGCAAACCATACCCTGCAGTCTGTACTTGAGCAGATTTCCCCATGGCAGCTGAGGAGTTAGTGCTGCAAGATGTAGCCAGTTTTCACATAACCTTCAGGCAGCTTTGAGATGAGTAGGATGTCCCCCGTGCTCCAGCCACTATGCAGGTTTAATTCATTTAAGAACCAAGAGCAGTGCTCTCTTCACCTTAGATCTTCAATCTAGCTGCTGTTTTTTCTGCTTTCCTCAGTCTGCAATAAATTAATTTAAAGGTTAATATTACTAGCAAAGGGTTAATAATCCCTGGAAGTATGGTTTTGGTTTGTCTGCAGACTCAGCCAAATGCTATTGTGTTGAGTTGTAGTTAGTTGAAAAAATTTTAACCATAGTTTAGATTTAATTGCAAAAGGAGGCTGTCTCTAGGAAAAGTGTCTCTGATCCAATCCTTCTTGTGAGCATGAGCTCCTTCTCTGAGCAATCCTTCTTAGATGACTGACAATTGGAAGGACAACGTATTTTACAGAAGTTCTATTATGTTTTAACATAATTAATTTTAAATGTAGTTTTATAGTACTGGGATTTCTGGATTTAGCTGAGATTTTTTTCTGTGCAAATTACTCTTCATTTGTATCATATAAATACTCAGTTTCTTAACCTTTTTCTGGATTTGTACTTTGGACACCCCATGTACTGCAAATGATAGAAAATGGCCTTGCATTTGCAGTTTTTATGAATAAACTTCAAAATAACAACAGGCCTGACTTTGAGTGGTGTAGTTCCCACCTTTGGTGTGGAAAGCAAAAGTTGCTCTTTCCCTCTTTCAGACTATGACAGGTAATGTATGTATATAAGGCTGATGTGCTGTAAGCTTTCTATGAAATGTGTTTTGCTTAATTTTATAACATTATGGAACCAAAGTTGTGTGTATCTTTCAAAAGTAGAAGATTGGATTTAGAAGAGTTACTGAGGTAAGAGAGAGTTATTCTAGGCTTCTCTGTGCTTGAGTTCTTCAGAGTAGAGTGTGCCTGCCTGGCTCCCCCTCCCACCCCTCTGCTTTCACCTCTCACACAGTCTGAGCAGGCAGTGGAGGGAGGGAGTTTGAGCCCATCCTACTGCAGATGTCAGATTTTCATTTCTAGTAATCGTAGCAAAAAGACAGTTGCATTCATAGTAGTGGAGAGAATATCTGTAAACAAGACAAATACCTGTTTCTTAAGGAGAAGGATCTCAAAGTTTTTGTAATTAACAGAAAGTAACTTGATTGAACTTTTTTTTATGCTCTGTTGCTGAACCTAGCTCATCCTTCCAGTGCTGTAATGGAAAGCAAGTGAAGAGCAAGCTGCCAGTTCATATAGCTTCTTCCAAATACCTTATAATTTGAATCTTGCTTATTCTACATTAAGAGTAAGGTGGTACTTCCAATTCTCTGGTTGTATATATTGGTCTGAACATTCAGAAGGTTAAAAATACTATATCCACTTGATTTCTTGTAGTAAAACACAAATTCATTCTGCATGATAAAGATGACATTCACCAGAACACAAAATTATCATTGGCTGAGTTTAAATCTTGCTCTATTAACATCAACCCTCTGTGGATGCACAGGCTAAACGTCAGTAACCTGCAAGATTTGTTAAAGGATTTACTCTTCTTATTCTCACTGGGGTATTCTAATGTGGACAGCTGTTAAAATTCTCAAACTGGAGATTCACATCCGTATTTTCTTCCTCACAGACACCTGTAATGGGATTCATCTGTTTTCTTTGTTATTCCCTCTACTCATTTACATGTAATGTGCATTTCTCATCACACCACTGGATTAACTTTTTAAATTACAAAAATGCACAGATACACACACACTTCTTTGTCCCAGAAGAACAGAGCATGGGATTTTGGTTTTGAATATAAAGCTGGCCAAAGATAAACACAGTCCTATAATCCTCATGCCTTTCTTTAAAACAAAAAAGAATTTGTTTTAGGGGGCCAGTAAGGCTTGGCCTTCTGAAGCTCCTCCTGAGGTTTTCATCTTGTCTGTCCATCATCATTGAGCCATGTTGCAGGAGTGGAGAAGCCCATTCCATTTATACTTCTAGTGTTTTACTGCCAGTCACAGGCTCCCCATCCCTCCAGTCCATCTCTTCTGATTTAGATTATCTGGGCTCATGGCTTTACTGATTATTTTTTTTCCAGGGAATGTTTAGCCAGGTATGATGTGGTTATTTTTTATTGCTTCAAGGATTACTAATTTCCAGTGCCTTTGTTCTGCAAATGACGTGTTAATGGGATCTGCTAATGGATGTTTCAACCTGGTGTCTCATGGAGATTCCTGTTGAACCAAGTTTGCCTGACCTTGTTCATGTGCAGTGTGGGCAGCTCAGGATGCCAGCCTTGTATTTGCATTGACAAAAATAGCTTGTCTACAATGGCTGCTCAGGATGGGGGAGGGTAGGGGCTGAACAATCAGGGACAGAGCTGTTAAGCCACACAGTTTTCTGATGCCACAACTACATTCTTTGCAACACTTCACTCAGCCCATGTGAAGTCTTACTGCTGAGTCTCCACTGTAGCATGGTTCCAAGAGAGATCATCACAGAATGGATCGAGCACACAAATTCAAAGTGTGAGATGAGCTGAGATGTAGTCATTAACAATCTAATCTGAAGATGCATGCTGCAATACTGGTCAAAACAAGTTCTAGCTAGAAGCTGGCTTTGTGTGCATCTCATTTAATTGCCTTCCTTAGTTAGCAGTGAGCAAAAGAATAACTTAATCTAGATGAGTCAGTGTTATCTGCCTCTCTGCAAATGCTCCTTCCATACCAGCAGTGTTGCCCACTTAGCTGGATGGAAGCCTGCTGGCAGGAAGACTCCGGATATCATATTTACTTTTTCAGCCTGTAGATGAGGCTGGCAGGCTGCTTGCTCACTAGCTGAAGGTGGTTTTTAGGGGTAAAGTGATATTTAAGCACTTAGATGAAGCTGTGGTCCTTTTAGCGGTTGTCAAGCATGGGGGTTAGACTTCAGGTATTTAGTAGCTGGTCTGGTGGTCTTGTAAGGAAAGGGAGTAAAAATGTAAAATACTTAATTTAAACAAAACTAATTCTATTCTGCCCTGACTTTTGGTTTTAGCTGCTTAGGGAAATAACATGCTGCTGTTTAAACTGTACAACTTGGGCTCTTTAACTCCAACCCTTATGGTCATTTTTCATGCATGCAGGAGTCCAAGGCAAAGTTATAGTTTTGGTATATATGGTATAAATATGATTTGGGGTTTTTTTCTTACTTAATTATCACAAATCCTGTAAAAATTCACAATGGAAGGACAGAGAAAGGAAGAATTATAATGAATCTAAGTCAGAAATGTAGATTATAATCAGCTTTATAAAATTTGCCCTCAGTGAAAATCAGGTTAAGAAGAGTGAATTTAGTACTTTTAGTGGAGCTAGAACACAATATTTCCTTTTTCTCTGTTCCATTGTTTTCATTTACAAGGCCTTTCTCAAGCAAGTGAACAAGGGGATACATAGGAATAAGCATCAGTCATAAAGAGCAAAAGATTTATTTTTAAACAGTACAAGTAACTTCTGTGTTATACAAAAAAATTCCTACAACATACTTTGAAGATTGAAAGTATATTTTGAATCTTGCTTTTTGGTTTTGATGGTGTATAATTCAATCATATTTGCATATTTGAATAGGAAGATTTTGATGTCTCATATTAAGACTTTTCCTGTCATACCTTGAAAGCAAAGAGACAGTACAGTTTCTAATAAAATTATTTACTCTTTTTTTAGCAGACACATACTAATATAAAGATGTCACCTGTGCATGAAGCATAAAGAATAATGTTGTCTTGTTATATTGTGTCAAAATATTCTTTAATGAGGAAAAGTATATAAAATGTGCAAAGCAGGGTGAAACAGCTACTAATACCTTCATTACTTTTTGTCAAAAAAATGACAGTCCTATCAGTAAATGAATGAGCTAGAAGGAATAAATAGACAGCTTACAGAAATTGCTTTCACAGTGATCTCTGAACACAAGATGCAGTCTTAAGCCTTCATATTTCAATGCAGTCATTTTGGCAACAGCAACATATGAATGTCTAAGGTGTCAAAAATGGTTTACTGTTCATATTCCATAGTTATGCTTTGGAGTATTTTCTAGTTTTAAACACCTTTTGTGAAATATTCCATTCTACCCTTTAAAAATTGTTTAGTCACTAACATTATTCTGAACTGTAGACTTCAGCCTACTGATTACACTTGTAACAAGTGTAGTTGTTGGGGTTTTGTCCTTTCAGAATTAATGGACATTTTCGTGTTGCTCAATATTTAGAGCATTATGCCATGAACAAAATGCTGCCTGACCATTGATTCTAGAACATGATGCTGGGGCATGATATTTCTGGGGCTCATCCCAGCAATAAAGTACAGTTCTTATGATGGTTCTCCTAACATACAGAAAATTGAAAACACTTTCTGTAGATTAAACAGCATAGCTTCCATCAAACCTCTACAAGGACTAAAGAACAGTAAATTTTTAACCACCTAAGTGTTCATTTGTTGTACTTTGCGTTGAATTATTTAATACCTTTTTCCCTTACTCCTTCCTGCTTTAAGGTATAATCTGCATTAAAAGTACTGTCACTAATCAGGTTACCAAACCTTAACTCATATATACTGCTCCTGCTATTTTAAATCTTTACATTATGCTTACCTGAGAAGCAGTGAAAGGAGGCTGTATTTTTCATAAATTAATTGATGAATATTTATATACCAGATGGTTCTCCAAGTGCTAGAAAAAAATGATGGTGTTTAAACCAGAGCAATTGGCAAAGGCTGAAGAAAGAAACTCATTAAAATACCTATGGAGGGGTAGCACACTTGTGACTTCTAACAGCCAAATCATTTATGCATTTGGAAGTACAGTTTGCCTACTGCAGATATATTCTTGAGCTTCACATTCTTGATTGTGCACCTGATCCTCTAGTTAGCCTGTGCTTTTAAGAGAAAGCTTAGTGCTATACATAGTACAAGATTAGCAAAGGCTGCAAGCATGGTGACTCCAGTGACATGAATATCTGTCCACAGAATCCCTCAGGACTACGACTCCGACTCAGTGACTTTGCTGTGCCCACTTTGTTGACTGGTTGAGGATTGGAATCTGAAACATGGCAGCAGGCAGAGCAGGGGAAAGGTGACTGTTTAATTTAAAAGGCACATTCTGGCCTTTACCTAGTTTATGTGTATATTATACAGTTTAAATTAGCTTTAAATCTGTATATATGTTTTAATGTATTTGTCCAAGCAAATTGGTTGGTAGGATTTGGTTACAGACTGAATTTTGGTGCCATCATCTGTTGACAGTGTATAATTGCAACATAGGCAGACTAGGATTCTAAAATGTCTAAAATTACACTTTTTGTATTGCTTATTTCACATATAATTTCAGTTCTTGTACTCCCAGAAAGGTCTTATATCTGGTGCTTTAAAGAAAACTGCCAATAGTCTATACAGTGGAGCAGCCCTTGGCTGTTGGACTGAATGTTGTATGTGAATACAAAGCAGAAATTTTATTAGACAATGTGACCTCTAGACAAGCATCTCTAAAGCTGATTTTAAGTAGCTCCTCGTGTCAAAAACTACAGGTGCTCCTGAGATTTTACAGCAAGAGTGTGTGTTGCAGTTGTTACTCTGTTTGGTAACTTCTGCTCTTTGTTTTGATAAAGGGTTTGTCTGACCTGCACAAATAAAACTATTTGAAAGCAGTAAACACTGACTTAATTCTGCTTCTCTAGAAAGCAGAGCTGAAACTCCCATCCACTTCCCTGGGAATAAAGTATCCTGCCACTATGTGGTGTTCTCCATTACCAGCATCTGCAGAAAGAATGAGGATTGTTTTCTGTGCTTTACCAAATGCTGTATTTAAATACAGCAGGTCATCCAGAGGCAAGAGGATTTAACATGAGTCTTATTTGCTTGTAGTAGATGCCTACACTGTAATCAGGCTTTTCTAGCTGGGAGGTGGTGTAGTAGTAAGGTTCTCATTTGTAGGGCATTATCACTGGCTGAAAAATCTGCACTCCATTTATGGCCTCAGTCTTAACCTAGGTTTATCACTTTATATCAGTGTCCTGAAAAAGAAGTAAGTATGAAGATAACAGAGAGATGTGTGGAATAAGAGTCACACTTGTTAGAATGACAAATGAGATTTGGCTATACCTCAGGGCCGTGTGCCTGATGTTTGTGGGTGGAAGTCATTGCCCAAGGATGTTTGTGTTTGAGTTTATCTTTTTCCATTAACTGCTTGTGGAAATTGATTCCGACATTACCTCACCCTGAGGTAGATGTTTATAACAGGCAGACATACCTGCTAATATCTGTTGGCACTAAGAGGACTTTGGACTCAACTGGAGACTCTCCAATCTGAATTTTCCTACGATGAATCTCATGCAATATATCCACACTGACACCGTATTTCTGTGGCAGAGAAAGAAGCTGTCATGAATATCTACGAAAAGGTGCCTCCTGAAAAGGAAAATCTCAAGAGACCTGAAACCCAGAGCAACATGCTGGAAACTGAGCAGGGGTTGGACCACACAACAGCCAGAGTCCCGTGCACCAACACATAGTGAGTGTTTTTACAACTTGTTAGTATTTTTGGGTGTCAAGCGGGTACCCTCTCCCAAGGGTGAAAATCAAGGGGAAAGCTTTCTTTTGTATTATGGGCAGGATTTCTGTGTGTTATAGGTGACCCTTAGCAACCAAACAGCTATGTAACATCTATAACTAGATGACAGATCTGTGCTGCACAGTTAGCTGCCCAGGTGAACTCAAAACTTGTCACTGATTTTTGCACTCTCTTAATCTTCCTGTTTATTCTGTGCTTCATTAAAGTCAATCTCTGCTGGACAGACTGTCACTCAGGCTAGGCCTATCCTGCTGTCTGCACTCTCTAGGGAGCACCCTTCATCCTGATAAATGGTCTATTAGGAGAGCACATGTCAGAGAGAAACCCTCCGTGAAGCTAAATAGATTAGAGTCTCTTCCCTCTGAATAGTCTCAGTGGAATGGAGTAGGTATGATCGTTAAAGTGGATTTAGAATGAGAAGACATTTTCCTTCAGACAGGAAATTGCTCTGAGTTTAGAAAGGTACAGATTAGTTCTAGTGAATGCATTAAGGGGGAACTCGCAGCACTTCCCACCAGAATGGGCACCATGTGTTCATGGTCTGGAATTTGCTGAACTTTCTCATGGTGCCTGCTTGTGAATTGAGTAGAGAGAGCCCTTCTCTGTGGATGTTTTGTAATGCTGGAAGTATAGCAATTAATAGCATGGAAGAAATGTACAAAACAAAGCATTTAATATTCTTGCAATGCAGTTTAGCAGCTGCAGCGATGTTAGAGGAACCAGCACAATGATCAGCAAACCTACAGCAAAGGAAGGGAATTTATTGTCCTTACAGGCATCCCATCCCCCCAGCTGTGGCATTGTAAGTCATTGCTGCTCTGTCCTTGATCTTCTAAACACTTCATGGTAGCAGCGAGGTCACAAAAATCCCTTACAGATGGAAAGCTTGCCCTTGAAACCATCTCTTTACAAGTGTGACTTAGTATGAGGTACTGCACACCCAAATGCCTCTGGTTCATCTTCTGGTGCTGCCCTTTCCCTGGCACACATTTCCTCAGGCACAGTATGGGGAAGGGAGAGAGGAGCTTGGCTTGTTCCTGTTCATAGAGTTCAGGAATTGCTAGGAAGAGGAGGAAGACCTACCTCAGTTGTTTCTGAGGTTAGTTTAGCAGCAGTTAGCTCTGTTCTTCTCCAGACGCTCAGAAGCAGCTTCAAGCTCCCCAGAAAGCTGCTTTTTTTTTTTTTTTTAATTAAAAACATCTTTTTTTCTTTCCTTTCTTTTTCTTGAAGTATATTTATATCTTCCCTTTTTCTGCATTAGTGTGTGAAAACTGATTTAGACCTTTTCCACACAACAGCCATTTCTGTCAGTAGCAAAAGTTTTAGTTTATTCACAGCTCTGTGGATGTTTGAGGGGCTGCAGGTGCCTGTGGGGAAGGGAAGGCCCATGCAAAGAGTAGGCAGCCAAGATCTTGGTGCTTCCTTTTTTGTTGCTTGCAGGAAGTAACATGCAAGATCTCTTTTTCACTCTTGTTCAAGCCAGTCCAGCAGATACATCTTGGTTCTATTGGCACCAAAGAGGGTGGCAGAGGCTCATTGGTGGCATTCATACCAAAACAGGAATGCTGACAAAAGACTCTTGTGTGGAGAGTGGCTCTTGCATAGGGAGAGGGCAGAAAAGATAATGCCAAGGGAAACTAAGTTCAAATGAATTAAAGGAAGATAAATTCACATTTTCTGGTAGACCATCTTCAAAGAGATAATAAAATCACAAAGAAGTAACAAACAGCAAATTCAACAATGTTTTTGGTACACTTTTTAATAATAGCAGTAAAGAGCTACAATTATCAGAAGAATCTGCATGTTGTAAACTCGTGTAAACTCATGCAGTTATTGTTCCTAAGCTGCATCTTGGTGTTAGCAGTTAGTAATATATTCACTGTCTGCCTGGGAAGATTTGGTAGACAATAACTGCAGTGATGGTACAAAAGCTGAAAGAGGTAACGTGGGGAAAAGGGACTTCTGGGAGACATTTTTTCAGCTCTTTTGTTGTTGTTTATTTAAATGTAAATCTTTCAGAAAAAAAAAAAAGGCCAAAATCTGATAAATATTCAGTAGCCTTGGTGGATTAATCAATGTGAGGCTGAAGTTACAGAGGTGGTGAGTCATTCAGAAGCATGTCCAGGGAAACAAGACACTTCTGATATTTTAAGTTAAAGGAGGAACAGAATACAGCAACCTCTTAAAAGAAGCCAAGGCCCTTTGTGTATTTTAGTGTCTTCTAATAGTGTACTTCTAAAGTCATCTTTTAAAACTAAACTGTGTAGGAAAATAGTCACTTTGGTCATCTTCAGGTGGACCTCAGCAGTACTGAATTCAGACAACGATGATGAGTTCAGTCTTTTGGTTTCAGATTGGTGCATGAGAAGTAAAGGCTTGCAAGCTGTTGTTAGTACAGCAGGTTGGTACTCAGTCTGGCACCAGGATATCACACACAATTGTGGCAGGGAATGTAGTATCTAGAAATGCTGTTCTGCTCTGCCTGCACTTGTTCAGGCTCTGGTTTCTGTCCATGGCAATTGCCCTCCCTGGGCTGAGATCCTCTCCCGTCGCTGGACACGGTCTGATGCAAAGAGGTGCAAAAGCCCATTTTCCCTGTCTGTCCCTTGGTGTTGGTTCAGTGTGGCTTTCACTCCCAGGGCAAAGCACAGCTGCTCCACCTGACCCCTGTGAAAGTGGTGCTAAACCTCCCTGCAGCACTGGGGGCTGGGGATACCCACCCTTTCCTCTGTCAGTCCTGAAGAGGCTGCGAGAGCCACCTCCTCTATCTGAACAAACTGATTGCATGCCATAAACATACTAATTTTTAAATTTATTAAGCTTAAAATGCACTTGACCTATTTTAAAAGTGTTGCTGTTTCCAGGGTAGCAAGAATAAAAATAATACCTGGAGAGACCTACAGAAAAGCTAGGATGCATGTCATGAATGTCATGTTATTTCATGGCTTTGTGCTTAAGCATCTTATTTACTGGGTCTACTTAAACTTAAAAGATTAGCAATTTGAACTGGTCCAAAACTTTGTTTAAATGAAATCTATATAGCATAAAAAGAATTCACAGTAACCATCTTTGGGATGTAGTTAGATATGAGAGAAATATGTGGTTTAGTATTCATTGTGTACTCTTATTTTTATTCTTGTTTTTTTAAATATTTCTACCATACCTCCTTATGAATTCATTACAAGGGCTTTGCCTCTACAGAATGAAATGAGTAAGCTTATGTTTAACATTATTATTCTAACATTTGCTAGTAAGCTCTGCCTATGTTATTGCTAAATTATAAATTTTAGCAATAGTGTTAGAAAATCAGTGCCAGCAAATGCCTAGGATTTTTTTATTTATTTATTCAGATCAGTTTAAAGTAAAAGTGTTCAAATCTGCAATAAAATGCAGTTTAGTAGAATATATATAGAACCTAAACAGTCATTTAGCACTGACTGGGACTGGCCAGAAAATCAATACATATAGAGATTTTCATGTATTTTGTGACGAAAAAACATCTCGGTTCTTTTCACTGCTTCTTGAGGAAAAAAGAGACAAATTCTCTGATGCCACTGAGGACATGGAAGGTGGATCTTCTACATCTAAGACTTCTGGATTCCTCTTTGAAAGCAGACTTTGAATATTATGGTTTTCTTGCTTTCAGGTGGAACAAGACTTGTGCTAAGACTCAAGCTTGTGTCCTCAGGCTCAAGGTATCCAGAGAAGGATTTATGCACCTTAGCAGACGCCCTTCTGCACCTTAGGTCTGAGCCAGTTGGATGCCATTCTCATCCCAGGCTCTCTGCAGAGTAACAGGATTCTTTCACAGGATTTGCTAATCCAGCTTGGGAGCCAGGCAAGGTGGGGATTTGCTGAAAACCTGCCTGAGAATCAGAACTGAGAATCAGTTCTGTAAATATTGAAACTGAGAAGAAGGTCTTTCCTCCTCCCCCTGCCCCTACCATACAGGTATAAAATGAAAATTTATACTCCTTGAGGAAATTGGCACAGTACATAACAAGTAGGTGAGAATTAATTGTTTCTTTCAAGTAATTTTTAAAAGAGGAGAGTATTTGGAAAGTTAATCTTGCCATCTAGTAACAATAATTTTGTTTTATGCAGCTGTAAGCAAAGTGTCTGGTGTCAAAATGGAGTGGTACTTATAAGTAGTAATCAATAAACATGAATTATTTAGGAGACAGGATAAAAATGTGCAAGTATTAAAGCAGAATCAATCCATTGTATATAAGCACTAAGGAATGCATATGAGTTTCTAGCAAATAGATAGTGCCATCCATTTGGATTTTCAGTTTATGTGCATAAAAACAAAGTGTAAGAGAGTATTTCATTTAAAAAATGTAAATAAATGATACATCAAGTTTAACTAAGCTGCTCAAACTAACTGTTAAAGATCAAGCATCTTAAGTTAGAACATCTACAGTATATAAAAGCAGACATGTCTGGCCAGATGGTGTGAGAATAAGAAGTGACTGCATTTCAAATAAATAACAAGCACCTAGAAATCATGTGAAGTCAGTCAGGGAACACAGGGCTCTAGCTGAGCACCACGTTTTAAAACAACCTGGAAGGAAGAGATGAGACAGTTTAGGAGTGACTGTTTTCCCTGTGCAACTGGTAGAGAGGAGGTTTTAGCACCATTCGAAGGTGGAGAAAATATCTGTATAAAAATATCTGTAGTAGAAACAACACCACAGAAGAGACAGACTGATTCAGGCAATTTACTCTGCTAGACATCAATTTTTTTTTTTTTTTGAGGCTGTAATTAATCATTCAAAAAATTATTTCAGGTGAAGCACTCTTGGCCAAACAAAACCAAGCAGAGAGGAGTCCCTCTGTTGGAAGGGCAGTTAAAAAGTCTCATTTAACACAGACACTGTTATTCACCATTTTGCTTATTCTGTCTGCAGAACTTGGGTCCCAACAAGTTGGATCTTGGAGATCCTAATGGGAGATGTCATTCCAAACCTGTCAATGGAGAAGTCACCCCATAAAGAGGAAGAGGAATAACAGTCCTCACGTGTAAATTAAGAGAATTGAAAAACGTTTCACAAGAGAAAAATTGAGACCAGTGCTCCAAATAACACCTATGGAAAGGTAAGAAAGTGCCAACTGGGTAAGAGACAAGAAAGAAGATAGAGCTAATCCCTCTGAAAATAGTAAAATGAGCTTCCTAGTCAACAGTTGTATCTCTGTAGTGTGTATCTGAATAGATATGGGGACAGGAAGTGGTTATGTATAAGCTAAAGCAAAAAGCAGTATTAGGGTGGTAATTTGTTTTTTTATTTTAAAGCAGCAAGTGACATGCATAAAACAGAGGGTGAGGTAATGACCCTGTTTAAGCCAGTGGCAAAATGCCTTTGGGTTGAAGTCACAATCAGGGCTTTCTTTACACACAGTTCTTGGTCTTCACACAGAGCACTAACTTGGTGTTAGCAGTCAATAGCCTTCAGTTGTGTGCAATGCTGTGCTCATGCACATGCAGGTGCTGTATGTTTTGTCCACTCAAGTGTATGTGTTAAAAAAAAACGAGGCACAGAGAGCTGGAGAGTGGCAGAAAGTCAGGAGCCTTAGTCCTCTTCATAGCTGGGAGCACAGTACTTCCATCTGCTCTGGATGTCCCTGAGAGCCCAAACTGCCCAAAGGCATTCTGAGAAAGTGGGCCCATCATCTCTTCCTAGAAAGTCTGTGTCAGTCACAGCATGAGAGCAGCACTGCTTTGTGATTTACAAGCAGAGAGGCTGATGAGAATGGCCATCATGCATCTGGAGAAGTGTGAGTCTTCACAGTGCAGTGAGAGCCTTTAGTGGGCAGTGATGCAGGTATTCAGATGCAGGGCAGGCATAAACACACCAATCCCTTCAATCATCCTGCCATTGCAAGACGACAACCATTGTTGCAGGCATGCAAAAAGGCTGGATGATAAAATACTTTTCTGAATGTTATGCAGCAAATAACAGGCAAAGACAGAACTCAGGCACACCTAATACTCAGTTTGGGTCAAATCCTGCTAATTGCTTGAAGACTTTGCTGTTGTGACGTACAAAATGTAGTTACATATTTGAAAATGTTCCCCTGCTTGTTGCTTGGAGAGCTATTAAAGAGAAAAGGATTAACAGAATGAGACTGTAAGTTTCTCTTTGTTTAGCAGAAATGGACAACTAGCAAATTCCCCCATCAAATGCAGGAAGTGTGCTCTGAATCACAGAATAGAGACCTTTATAGCAATGTTTAAAGTGGAATTGACAAATCTGAGCATTATCAGTCCACAGACTCTAAGAAAATGAATCAAAATATTGCAGTTCTTCAGTGTTTGGAGCTTCCATTGCTTTCAGGATCTGCAAGATTAGCCTCCAGTTTGCAAGGGAGAAGCCTTACCTGATAGGCTTTTGAGGAATGGTACTCTTTGAAGACATAATTCAAACCACCAGTTCATTCTAGTATGTTATTAGGCACCTTTATCCCTGTGCTGCAGTTACTGGTTTCCTTGTGCATGGAATGAATTAGTGCCATGTTTCAGCTGGATTTCATGATTGTATTATCCAGTGAGTAGTAAAATCCATTCATGTCAACCCTTTGAAATACCAGCCGTGCAGTGTTGTGCTTCGTGGGGGCTGGTTATGTTATGAGAGAAAGAAAATGCTTGCATAGTAGGCTAGTTAACTCTTCTTTGAAACTGAACTTTTGGATAAGCCAGAGGAGGTAAACAGGGAAAAAGATCCTGACAAATCTAGGGTGAAAGTTTCACTTATATTATGTGTTTTGCTGAATGCACAAACCATGTGCTTATTCTCTTCTGAGTCCACTAAAGTTTCAATTCATAATCTTAAAGTTCCTTCTCATGTTATTTCCTTAGCTTACTCTCCCATTACACTTTCAAAATATGTCCTGCCCTATAATCAGAAGGAAAAGCAGCACATTGACATTACTTTCCAACATATGTACTATCTAAAAAGCAATCCCATGTCAAATATTTTTTAAGCAAACTTGGTTAAAAATTTTAAAATGTAGGCAGATGGGGGGGTGAGAATTTGCAGCATATCTGACATTAGAAGAAAAATAGAAACTGCTTATCTTAACATATCCTACAAAATTCTGTAGGTCATCAGCTTCAGGTGATGTGCCCTTACTAAAGCACCAAAAGTTTCTAGACTCACTGCAAGGAAGGCAAAGTCAGTGATGTCAGGGCTCATCTAAGAGGACAGCAAAATCCTCACCAGTTCTTACATGAGTACCAGTAAGGTTAACTTCAAAAGGAAGACTCTTTCATCCACAAGGGACAAAAACAAGGGGGAAAGAAGGGACTGAAGAGATTTGTGTACAAAGAAGTCATTTAATGCTGATTTGCCATAAGGCAAGATAATAATGCTTTAATGCTATGAACTGCAGAAACTCCATGAACACGTTATATTTTAAACAATCTGTTCAACAAACTACATACATTCTTCTGCTAAGTAGATGAATTGGGATTCAAGAAGTAGTGCATCCTGACAAATCTTCTCCTAGAGGCATCCATTAATATAAATCAACAGTAGCGATTTTGTTTGATCATTTATTTGCAAGAATCATTAAGGTTTATTAGCATAATTATTCCCTGTGGGGCTTCATGTCACATCAATGAAAAATGGCATTATCAATATTTAAAAGATAAGTGTGGAATGTTCACCATACTTAAACAGTACTCTGCAGGTGGTGTCCAGCTGTAGCAAATTAGATTGTTTGATTTGTAAATTGTAGAAATACGATTTCAGTGCAAGTGTTTATTTCAAAGCTGTTTGCTTATTGTGCATGGCATAAACATACAACTAAACCCTACAGTTGTTACAGTCCCTGTGCATACAGAGTTTTCTGATTTCAAGTAAGCAGCTTGTCTTAAGGTATCATTTGGGAAGTTTATGTTGCTTACTGGTGGAAATCCTTTTATAAGCTTGTTACTTTTTACAGTTCTGGATGTTGACCTGAAATTTTCTCAGTGAAACAAGAAGACTTTATCCTTCATCCTCCAGTCTCTTTCCAAGCAAAACAGTAGTTGTGGTGTCATTAGATCTCCTTCTCTACAGGGGCATGAAGGACCCTGCTTTCCTGCTGTAGTTCTGAGGCCAAAATCAGCTGATTTGGTCTCAGCTGTACTGACTCTGTGCTCATTACAGTGCTGAGAATGAGCTTGGCTCACATGAGCACTTTGTGAGGCAGATGCAGGGACTGATGCATAGCAAAGCCATCGGGGTAAGATCATGCTGGTCCTGCCCCTGAGTGGGCACCTGCTGGCAGCACAGCGTGGGCCCCATGCTCACAACCTGCAGGGCAGGCACCTTGGGGTGTCTGAGGGGTGCCAAGGAGGTCAGAGTTAGGAAGAGAGTATATGGGAATATCATGATGACAGTTGGAGGGAGGTGAGATGCCTGCTTGTCATCTGCTTAGGGGAAGCACCGTGCATCTTTGGTTCCCCTTGCTACTGGAGCAAGTGGTGAGCAGCAGGTGTGAGCAAGAGCACAGACTGCTCTGGGGAGAGGCTGCCAAAGGTTCCTGGGTGATGCTCAGAGTGAGCGAGAGGCTTTGACTGAGGGAAGGGACTAGTGAGAGTCCAGCTGCAGGGTGGCAGAGGAGCCTGTTTTGCTGTCATCCTGCCCTTCTGACTAGAATAACAGTTATTTCATGCCCAACTAGCACAAACAGCCTCTTTAAAAAACTCTGGAGTGTAATGTTACTGAGTAAAATTCCTCTGTGGCCTTTGGAATTTATGGATGCAGTTATTAAAATCATTGTCTCTACTTAGAAGAGTAGGTGAATGCTTCATTAACTTGAATAAATCAGTAATAAATATTAACAGGAAATGTTAACAACTCTGAGTTTACCCAGAAATCCATGCTATACAATGCTGTGGATATAAAGCCATTCTAATAGTTTTAGTCATGCCAGCCTGCAGGTCCACAGCTTTTGCTCTGGACCAGTAGGACCGAGCAGAGATGGAAGTCCAAAAACAGAGGAAAGAACATCACACCCCTAAAACACTGATTTATGTTCATGTCCTTTGCACAAACATCCTATCTGGCCTGAAACTCCCCATTTATTCTCTTTATTATTTGAATAGTACAGCTAAATATTTATTAAACACATTTTTCTTAGGAACAACTGTACTTTTGTTGCACACATTTAAAGCATGGAGTGCTTTTGTTCCTTGTATTATTTTTGCTTACAGTCCATTAATGTCATGAGTAAAAGATCACTTCTGCCTACTACATGTTTTCCTTACTACTGCAGAATAATTTTGAAAAGAAACAAACAAAAAGTAGCTCTAAGATTTTCTTGACAGTGATAGCCCCTTAGCTGGGCTAAATCTGCTATCCCATCCATCACTAATCTCCAACAGAGCAAGCAGTAGTTTCTCTGTGACTTATCTAGGTCTTCAGTAGATCAATAGCACAGCTCAGATCTTTCAGACTCTTCCCTGTTAATTCACATTTATCTTTTCATCCAAAGAAGGTAAATTACCTCACAGAGAAGCTGTGTTATCCCCAATAGCAGTTTATAATGTTGCCAAGTCAGCATGACCCACATATCTTATCTCAGCTGGAACGCATTAGTCACTGTCTCATGTTGTGATCATCTGGTAGAATGCCCTAGAAAAGTGGGAAACCTGCAAAACAGCTTCACCATTTTCTTTTAGTGACCTTTTCTGCTGTGAGCTCCTGCATCACCTTCAATCCAAACTGCTAAGATAAACATTAAACTTCATTTTTCCCTTTAATGCTCTGTTTCATCATTTTTATCATTAGCAAAATTTTCATCCCTCGGCATTCTTCATTTCTGCTGTCATGAGCTGATCAGTCAGTGATGGTACCAAGTCTGAGAACAGAGCCATCTACTGATATCTGTGCTAAACCTGAGAAAGGACCACGGAGTTTAACTCTGCATTTGTACAGGGCACTGCTTCTTACTCGAAGCCTTTCAGGCCCTGGGAGTGTTTGATGCCTGTAGGAAACAGATAGGTGAAAGCAGGTCCCTAAGCTGTAACCAAGCTGCTGTGAGAAGAGATGCTGTAAGGAACAGGAGTTGGATGGCAAATACATGGGTGGCACTCACTCTGTTCTGAACTATAGTAAAGCAGAAACAAAGATTTTGTTTAGATAACAAAATATCTTTGTTAATTTAAAAGTCTCATAAGTTATATTATGGAAAGAAAGCTTAAATATAAACACTCTTGACTTGTAAAAAGTCTGACCCAGCTGGTGGTGAAAGCAGCATGTGTTTATTCTGTTCCTTCAGCTGCAGTGAGCAAGTCTGGGCCATGCTCATGTTCTGCAATTTTTAAGTCAGGTCTTTACTTGAGAAATTAGTTGGTGCCATGAAGGCGATATGGTTTTTGATGTGAAGAAAAGGTGGCTCCCAAGGGAGCCAGCAGCAGCCCCTGGTAGCCATGGGGAGGGCACCAAGGGGCCAGGGCCAGGCTCTTGGCTGGGAAGCACAGCGGTGGGAATCTGTCACAAAACAGTCATGAAATGGAAAAGGGGAAGTTCTGGCTCGACATAATAGAAAAAAAAAAAAAAAAATATAGAAAACCAGGCGTTAGGACAGGAGATGGCAGTTTTGGGGGGAGCTCTCCAGAAGAGATGAAACCAGCAGCTGTTTGTGAATTGTGGGAAATGATTGATTTCCTTCCTTAGATATTCAAAGGAGCAGGGCAAGGGTATATTGGGAGTATTTCCCCCTCTGTTCTCTGCATGGCACGACTGCATGTGCTGAAAGGGCCCTCACCTTTCTTGGAAGCTCTGCACACACACTTGTGTTTACTGACCTGTCCCTGTGGCCCAGTGTATGTTGGGGAAAACTACCAGGGCATTAAAGGTAAGAGTGTGTGAGCATAAACTGCTTAAATATCGAGGATAAAAGTATTCTCAGGTTGCATTTCTTTCTCCTTTGTTTTTTTAAAAACATTGCAGCAGATGTGAAATGTCTGGAAAACAAAAGAACAACAAGGCACTGAGAAGCTCAGACTGTTTTTTCCCTTTGGGATCTGACTGGATAATGGTGCTGTGTTCCTCCTGTGCATGGTAAGTGCTCACAAGTTGTGTTTCCACACACAAATACAAGCCAGCTCATCATTTTAAAAAGAACTTTAAAGTGACTTACTGTACTTCGGTAGACGTCTGCTTTTTCAGCCTTTTTTCTCCCACTTTTCTATCTGAATGCCTTTGCTGCCCTAGAGACTGGATCAAGGTGCACTGGTGTTTTCATTTTACTGCGTTGCTCTTCCAAGTTGAGGACACCACGTGGGGAAATTTTAAAATCTGAGGGTTATTTGCGGCCATTTCCAGGCATGAGGGGATGGGACCGGATTTTTTTGTAAGACAGGAAATCCCGGTGATTTCCACTGAGGGACACGGCCGTGTGCCGCGGCCATGGGACCCCAGAGGCACCTTTGGCGCCGCTGCCTCCGGTTCCGCCACCGCCAGGCCGGGGAGCGGGCTGGGCCCCCGTTGCTAAGCAACACCACCCTGGTGTGGCCCCGCCCACCCCCGNCGGGGGGACCAGGGGGTAGCGGGCAGCGGGGCCGCGGCCGCCTGCGGCACCGAGTTTCTCTTGTCGCCCTCAGGCGCTTCAGCGCCAGAGATTGGAGCTGTCGGAGGAACGCGCCGATCGGCTGCGGGTCGCCAGGATGCAGGCCGCGCTGGAGCGGGAGCGGCGGCTGGAGGAGGCCTTGGTGCGGGTAAGTGCCGCGGATCCGGGGCTGGCCCGAGCCTCGGCGTGTCCGGCTGTCCAGCTGCGGTCAGGTTGGGCGGGGGGAGCGGTCAGGCCGTCCTGCCGGGGAGCTCCGCCCGGCTCTGCCTTTCAGCAGCCGTCTCCTCTCAAAATCATTTACGGACTGCGTAGTCTTTGCCTTTT
Organism: Florisuga fusca; assembly: GCA_038090715.1. Lineage (NCBI taxonomy): Eukaryota > Metazoa > Chordata > Aves > Apodiformes > Trochilidae > Florisuga > Florisuga fusca. The sequence goes on along the minus strand of JAAWXA010000028.1, from coordinate 10,191,662 downwards.
GACTGCTTCCAAACGTGCGTGCGGAACCGTGGAGGAGAGCGGTGAGGGAAATTATTCGTTGTGATTAGGCAGAAGAGGACAGAAAGGACAGATTGCTGCAGCTGGAACAGGAGGAGAGGCTGGCTGCCGAGCTGGCGAGGCTGAACTGCGAGAAAATCAAAGATGAGAAGATGAGGCAACAAGTGAGAGAGAACAGGTAACGTTTCAAAATCTCACTATTTGTCTGGCTGTTCTTGTAAGTCAATCCCAACTGTGAAAAGTGGTCTGCATTCTGCTTGGTTTTTATTTTTCTCAATTGCATTTGGGCCTGCAGCTTAGATGCAGCAGGAGTAGAGCATGAGAGGTTTGCAGGCAATAAGGTTTTAGTGTGCTGAAGTCAGATACATCATTTCCTTTTTAGAATAGGCTTTAGCTTTTGGAATATTTTCAGCAGAGAAGATTGTAACTGAGAGAAACAACAGAGGAGTTTGAGAAGTTTTTAGGAGGAGGCTGTGGTCAAAGTGGTGACTGGAGGTGCCAGTGCATGGTACCAGAGAAGTGCTGGAGGTGAATGTGAGACAGAGGGGAGGGATGTGTGACAAGAGGATGAGGTGGTGGCAGTGAAGAGGAGACAACAGAGACTTTGTGAAAGTTGTTGCAGAAGCAGAAATAAATCTGACCTGGAAGGAAAAGTTACATGAGATCAAGGTAAGATAAAAAAATTACTTCTAAGCAAATGTTGTCAACAAGAGATCCTGCCTGATCTGCAAATTTTTCATGTTCCTTATATGCTTGTATATACACTTATCTCTCTAAGTGTACATGTTTGGATCTGTATACCTACAGCTCTGTAGCTAGATGTCAAGCAGGCAAAAATATTAGTAGCGTATTTACAGATACAGGTAATTCTTCGTTTGAGTCATGTAGGGTTTTTTTCCCATTCTTTTACGAGAGCAGTATTTTTCATCTAAAATGGGGCTTTTCCGTTTAAAAAACAAATTTTTAAAATTATGTTTAAATAGGGATGGAAATTTTGGGGGCTTTCCCATAGGTGTTGACCTCCTTGCAATAGTGTACATTTCTTTTGTTTGTTTCCTCAGTCTTGAACTTCGAGAGTTAGAAAAAAAGTTAAAATCTGCTTACATGAACAAAGAACGAGCTGCACAGATTGCTGAAAAAGGAGCTATACTGTATGAGAAAATGGTAATTATCTTCACAGTGTCTCCCAGCACACGTGTGGTGTAACTCTTTGTATGGATTGTGCTAAGAAAACTCCTTTGAAGCTGGCATTTTTATTAACAATATTGTTAGATTTAGGAATTCAATGTTTATTGAAAAATGTTTTATGAAGGAGAAAGAAGTAGCTGGTAATAAGTAGTTATAAGAAAAAGGCTTTCTTTCCCATTGTAATCAAAATAGCAGTGAATTAAGTTGTATGAATAAGTGCAGTTCTTATTTTACTCGTTTTGTAGTATTTTTCTAAGAAAAAACTGTGATACACTTTGCACAGTAAGTGCTTATTGTGGTGAGTCCTGACTTCAGAAGCAGACTGTTAAACGTTGTTACTGCTATTAAACAAAGAGCTGAATTACCTGGGAAGAATTGTGAACTTTTACTTAAATACAGAATAACGCTGGTGGTCAGGTAGGTAATTCGGATTGTATTAAAGCTTTAAACAGTATTCACTTTATGCAAATTGTAGTAAAGACAACACATTTATTTAGGATGTTCTTGTCCCAGTAGTGTTGCTGATGTGAGCTGGTTTCACTTCTGCTGAATGCTCTGCTGTGCCTTTGTTCATCACTGAGAGTCTCTTACGTATTATTAGATCTTCTAGAGCTGGGGAGATGTTGATGGTTCTCTTCAAGGGTTCTACTTACTGAATTAAGTTGTAAAGCACTGTTAGACACTGTGTTTATAGACTGAGGTGGAAACACGTAATTTTTGTAATGCAGTGTAGTTCCTCCTTGTACTGTGTAATTTTGCTCTACAAGTTGGAGTAAAAATGAATCTCACACTGCTTTTTCCCCTGTAGCAACGAGAGGCTGAAATAGCCCAGAAAATGAAGGAAGAGCATGAAAGGGTAATAAAAGAGGAAAGTTCTGCAGAACTGAAAAGAAACAAGGAGAAAATTATCTATCAGCAAGAACTGGAGAAGCAGCTTGAGGAACAAGAGACAAGGAAGCAGGAGGCGTACGAAGAGTTTCTAAGAGACAAAGTCATGATTGATGACATTGTAAGGAAGATCTATGAGGAAGACCAAATGTTAGTTACTCTGATTTTTTAATAATTCAAGATATAACAACTCCTACAATTCTGTACAGAAAACTAATTGCTATTCACATATTTAACGGACTATGACCCATTTTAGTTTCCTTGGCCACATTTCACCAACAAGTGGATGACTTCTGTGGATTTACTGTGTAAATGTCAAAGATCTTGACATTCCAGTCAAGCTTATGTCCTTGTTCCCCAAATATGAAAGCTTATTTCAGGGAGTGCTTCCACTGGACCCCTCCCTGGGGAAGTAACTGCCTGTTGCAGCTTCCTGCCTCCTCTCCTTGTGAGGTGTGTTGTAGCCCTGCCTCATGCACAGGGGTAGGAAAGGAGGTTCCTGAGGGCAGGGTGGTGTGCATGTGGAGGATGAGTTTCATGTAAATAAAGAAACTAAAAGTTCAGCAGATCCTGGTGCTATTTGGCTTCCTTCTCCTCTTCTTTCTGTTTTAATTGAGCATGTGTAAAATGGGGTAGTAGTGAGTACCTGTGTGTACAGTCTGTCCTCCTGAGGAAGTGTTAGACATGAGGTATCCTTTGGGGGGGAATTTGGTAATAAGTCTTTTCAATTTAGGCATTTAATTTTTAGTTGAATGGGTAAGGAGAGTCATTTGAATCTTAGACTCTGGAATATATTGTTAATGATGAGTATGTGGCCTATTTAACATTACTCTGTAGTACATTAAATACTATTAAAACATTTTTTCCATTTTCTAAGGAAAAAACAAATGAAGTTAAATAAAATGAGAGAAACTCAGACATATATTGAAGAATTCAAAAAAGAACAAGCTCTCTGGAGGAAAAGGAAAGATGAAGAGATGGAAGAAGAAAACAGGAAAATTATGGAGTTTGCCAACTTGCAGCGACAAAGAGAAGAAGATCAGAAGGCTAGAGTTCGAGATACTGAGGAGAAAAAACAGAGAGTTCAGAGCATGGTATCAGAAATTGAAATTGTAAAAAGAATTGTTGTAAATTTTTGTCTTTCATTTAGAAGTTGTTCCTTCTTGTAATAGCTTGCCCAATATCTGGAAAGAGAACAGCAGAAGCGTGAAGAACTGGAGCAAATACGACAAGAGCTGTATCTGGAAGAACAAGAGGAGACGGAAAGGAAGAAGGAGATGGTAAGTGTTGGCATGGAGGTGCAGTAGTTAATATGTATTGGAAGGGCCAGGGGGAATATTCCATGTTCCCTGGGCTTCTGCAGATAATGTATTTGGACATTTTGTACTTCTCCGTTACCAGTTTTTTATATGATGCATGTGTGTTGTGTCTGCCTGTGTGAAGCTAAAATGCAAGGGGAGAGGAGTCTTGCAACTTATCCCTAATTCCCACAGAACAGTCAGGTTAGTTGAGCTGGCCTGGATGAAACCTTAATAAGTAAGAATAGTTTATATGCAGGATGGTAGATAATTTGTGGAGCACCTGGAGCTCTGGGGAAAAGAATCTCATTTAGACTGTCTGGATACAAAAACGTAAAGATAAAATGAAATGATTCTGAATCACTGGTCTGGAACATAAGTAATAAAGGGATGTAGGGGCTGGTATTTTACATGGTCTTCATCTGTCCCCTGACTTCTTTGGATGCTGTTGTGATGGAGCAGCACTCCTTCAGTCTTTGGAATTGTCACTGAAGTCGTGATGCTTAAAGAACAGTTTGTGAGAGTATATCCCACATGCAATTCCTTCAGCTTCTGAGGATGTTACACAGCTTTCCCTCTAACAATGCTGGATTGGGGTTTTGGTTTGGTTTGGTTTTTTAACAACGTGGCAGACTTAGCAAATTCAAACTATTTGTTTAAAAAAAGCTTGATTCTGACATGGTTTTACATGTATTACATGAAGCTGAATTATTTCCATTTTCTGTTCTGGCATGAAGTGTCCATCTCCAACACTGTTTCCTAGATGTTCTTGATCAGACAAGCAGTTTGTACATTAACTTAGGTTTTGGAGGGAGGGAGGATTCTGTGCTTTGAGTTTCCTGTGCAGCCTTTAATGTATTTGGTTTTATTTCAACCAGGAAGACAGCTGAGGGTTCTGAATACCCATATGGTCCCCTTTATACATTTAGTTCTCTCTTAAGGAGCATGCCCTTAACGTTTGAGTTCAGGTTTAAGATGACCCTCTCTCTACCTTGCTGTGGCTGACAAAATGTAACACAGGCCAAGATTACACTCTTATTTTTAGATTTGTTGAGGAATACTCTCTCTGATTCACTTCATATGGAAAAAAATCTTTTACTGTAGACCTAATTTTGAGAATCTTGAGACATTTGCCAGACTGGGGAACACTGACAGATATGGAGTGTTTGCTCCAGTTATTCATGTGAGAAGGTAACAGCTACAGCTACTTTTTTCTAAGATAAGTCGGGTGGATTGACTGATGTTCAAAGTTTTCTGAAGTGTTTTCAATAATACGGTGTTTTATTGAATTTCCATTGCAGGCAGAAATTGAAAAAAGAATAAGGCAACGACTAGACTTAAGGCAAACATATGAAGAGCAATTTGCTTTAAAGATGATCATGCGACAAGCTATGCAAGAAGAGGAAGAAGCCTTCAGACAACAGATGTTGGCCAAGCTTGCAGAGGATGATCGCATTGAACAGATGAATGCTCAGAAACAAAGAATGAAACAGCTTGAACACAGAAGGGCAGTGGAAAAACTTATTGAAGACCGTCGCAAACAATTTATTGCAGATAAAGTAAGAGAAGTTTTCAAGTTCACCTTTGTTTAAACCAGAATGTTTCAATATGAGAACACTTCTGTGTTACTAGGGAAAGGTGATAGGGGAACAGCAGAGAAATGTGCAGGGGGGAAGCAGGACTTTGTTTGGGTTTGCTGGCAAGAAAAAAATCTTTTTAGAGCTAACTTTTTGTACCACAGGGGGGGTCAGAGTCAGCAGCATCCCTCCACTCCTGTGTACCTGTCATGCTCTGTGAGTCACTCCCAGAGAGCCAGGAGATCAGTGAGGCAGCTGCTGCCCCCAGCAGTGCTGGTGTTGCCATGTGGGAAGGGGCAGACCTAGCCTTGATTTCAGATGCAAAAGTTTCTTGAATTATCATCTGACAAAGTCATGGAATTCTATACTGCAGGTTTTGGACCTGTTTATAAATCACGTGTGTAGCATGAATTGCAATTTGTAATTCTCAGCATGAGAATCCTGACTGTCCTGTTTCTCAGTTTTATGGATTAGAACAGCAGGGCACAAACAGACTTCTCTGAGAGGCAACAAGGAACCAGAACTTCACTGAACTACTTCAGAAGGGCTTCTAGTATGAGATGAAACACTTACATTGCAGACAAGCCCCACCTTTTGCCATTCAGCCTTTTCTTTGGTCTGAAATTTACTTCTAGTTACTAAACATGTATTTTCTAAATGGTTCTTTATGGTTTTTTACATACACTTTTCCATCCTTTTCAAATGAATTTCCTGTGACCAGGAAATAATACACAGAAATTCAAAACTTGATCCACTGAAAAAATGTCTCTCTCTGTGGTGGGTATTGGTGGAAACAAATGATCACAGAAACTTAATACTTAACAAAAACTCACTTGTTTATCGTAGGAGCGTGAACTTGAAGAAAGAAAACTGGAGGAGAGAAGACAAGAAAACATCCGTGCAATTGTTGAAGAAGAGAGACAGAAACTCCTGAAAGAGCATGCATATAAATTATTGGGCTATCTTCCTCGAGTAAGTGAATTGTTTTAAATGCTTGAAGTGTTTGTCCTGTAAATCAGTTTTCTCTTTGACAGTTTGAAGTTGCTAAGCTGTGTAAATTGCTGTCAATGGGTGTCCTTATTACATCAGCTCTCCTGTGCTCACCTTTTCCATTTTACTTTTTATCTTTTTTTTTTTTTTCCAAATCGGGAAGCAATATACAAAAGTTGTGTGAAGGGCTTTGGGTTCTCCTGCAACATCAGTGCCTTGTGCAGAACTGTGCTGAGAGCTCCCACAGTCCTTTGCATGTCCAGTTTCTGGGATATGGAATGTAAGTTCTAAAGCAGGGCTTTTCTAACTACAAAGGGGGCCACCATATCTTAACAGCATTTTCTAACAAATTTCTCTGTTGGGATTTTGGGAGCAATTTCTTCTAGTGTTGGCTGTCTTCCAGGTTTTCTGTTACCGTGGAAACAAGGCCTCCTCTCCCTTGCAGTGCAATAAACTGCAGTGCTCACAGACACATTGCAAAGCCCTCTCTGTTCATCCTTGTGTTTTTACAAGTTAAAAAGATGGATTAAGTTACTGTAATAGGAATAAACTACAATTTATTTTGTATTATACTTCATAATCAGATCACCTAGGGGCACACAAATAAACAGCTGCTTTAAGGATGCAAAAATACATTTACAGTAAGGAGAGAATCATCCAACTATTTAAAGAAATTATTTTCTTCAGTACTCCAAAGCATTGTAAATAGAGCAGAGTAAGAATTTTTATTCAGATATTAATATGTTACTTTGGGGCATGAATTTCTAGATATCAGAATGAGTTATCTACTAATGTAGATTTAGTTAAAGGATAACTCAAATTAGCAATAACATGATTACAGTTTGAATTTCTTGTTATAGGAAGCCTTGCCTATTTCAGAGTGTCCAAGGCTCTTACCTGTTCTATGGGATTCTCTGCTTCAACAATGTGTTTCATACAGCATGTTCCTTCAGTCAAAATGGTTGAATAGAATAGCACCACCTAACTGTAAAGTCTCCAATATAAATGCAATTTTTAATTTATTTTTTTTTAATAAATGCTGCAAGGGCTGTTCTGTAGGTCATGCACATTTTAGCTCTAAAATTAATTTAGAATTAGAGATTTAGATTTCTGGGTTTCCCTCCCTTCCCCAAAATGTAGTTTCTGATTAAGCTGCTCAGTACCAGTTGATTTCCAAAACAATGTCTTTGTGTGGGTTCATTTCAACACAGCTAAAGGTGGAGACAGAGCCCTCCCCCAGCCTGTACCTCTTCTCAGTCCAGTTGGTTGATTTTGAGTAAAACAGCACCTGTGCTGACTATAATGTTATTAGAAAGAGGATGCAGGTAATTGTCTTTTGTATTGCACTTATGGTGGAACCTCTACCAGCTTCTTACTATCATTTTTGTGAAGAAAAAGAGGCAGTTCTAGGTTAGGAGCCAGCACACCAGTTTGAAACTCATCTGTTGAAGTTCCCCAATGGTTTTCAGGACTCTGTTTTAAAGGTAATGCCAGTGCCATGGACACAAGCTCTTACATTCAATTCCACAGGAAACTTCAGAGAGCCACAGTAGCCTCTCTGCTCTGTTTTACCTCCTGATGTGTTTCTTTTCCCTTATTGCAGGGAATCATCAAAGACGAAGAGGACATTAACATGCTTGGAGAGGAATTTAGGTTGGCTTACCAGAAGAGGTAATGCATTTGCCGAGAAGTTAAATTTCTCCCATGGCATCTCCTGGTTCGCCACTAGGTGTCGTCTGAAACTTCCATTTGCTCTTAAGAGTGAGGAACTCCCTATTTAATATCATAAAAATCTCCATTTTAAGACTGAAGTTCTAAACTGATGAGAAGCTTTTAGTTAAGTGTATGTTGTACTTGCCTTTTTCATCAATAAACTATTACTGAGGTCTCAATTACTCTTGGTTAGAGACATAGCAGTGTTAAAAATGTTTTCTCCAGCAACTCTTTAGAAACCTCAACTAGGGTAAATTCATGGGTGTATTTCAACATGGACTATCATATTCTCTCAAAGCACCATTTCTTGTTGTGATGTAAAGATTTATCTGCATGGGAATTCCACTATTAAAACACCAGTTTCAGTATAGTTTGTTTCAAAGCAGCATAGGTCCAGGTTATTTTTTTCACTTTGTTGTTCATGTTACTTTGCTGGTCAGGTCCAAGCTGAGGCACTTTCCCTGTGTGAGGTCAGAATCACTTTTATCTAGTTCTTTATTAAAACGATGACATAATGAAATCTTTAAGGCTGTAATTCTTGCAGAGCATATGTGAATATAGAGCTACCATTCCTGACAGTCTCCCAAAGCAGCAGGTGATGGATGGGGAAAGATTTAATATTATCATCTTGACTAAAGTAACCATTTTTAACAATACAGCTGTAGCAGATTATGGAATCCACCAGGCTAGTCAGAGGCACATCTCATGTGCAATTTTTGCCAGCTAAGGGCATAAGATGGAATAGCTAAAAGAAGTCCTGATCATTTCTGTAAAAGGGCTGCTGGTGCTTAAATTAGATTCCAGATCAGCTCACTTTGAGGGGAGATCTGTTACAGAGAACAGACAAGGCCAATTTTCCGACCACGTGTTTTGAAGAAGGACATGACATTTTCTTCTCAACTGGATCCCTGGTTAATTTATTTCTGTTGCAACAAGGAATTTCCTGAGACTAAAACCTGTGACTTCTCCTAGCTAAGATAAGGTATAATTCAAAATGCTAAAAAAACTGTTAACAACAAAGTTCTCTTGTTGGAACATCCCCTGCACAGTCTGTTCTCTGCTTATTGCAGAGCAAACAGTTTGGCCCCAAACTTCAGCAGATATTTGTATTTCATACGATCCTACAACACAAGCTATCAGGCTTATAAGAGTTAAATGATTTAAACCTAAGCAAAGTCAATTCACTGGGATATACAGTTATTAATGATTATTAACATGCATTTAATATGTCAAAATAATGTACCAACTGACTTGGAATTTTGAACAGAAGTTGTTTTTTTCAGGGAATCAATGATTTCCCCACTCAAGGGTTTTCATAAATTCCTCTTCAGTAAAAGAAAGCATCTTAGCAGCTTCAAGGTGCATCTTAAAAAAAAAAAGAAGAAAGAAAAAAAAATTAGAAGCAGTAGGTAAAATAGTGAGAATTACCAATACAAAACCCTATAAAATTGGAATAGCTGAAAAGGGGCTTCAGATCTGCCATTCTTTTGTACTATGGTTCTGATGGATGTTCACCTGTTTAAGCTGAAGTTATACAAAAATGTATAGTGTAGGGATAATGTGGTGAATATTGCAACTTCAGCTCCAGTGAAAGGGGACCAATAGCTTTTTGTAGTTCCTTACATTGCTTTAAAAATACCTCAGTTTTAGTGAAGCAGGGAAATGACTGAAAATCTGACAACTCTTGCGACTTCTAAATAACACATATGAGAAAACTGGTGAATCTTCTTTAAAGCTCTTACAATCCATCTTACCATTATTAAGATTCCACATGTTAGTCTGTAATACACATGATTTTATTCTAAATGAGGATTTTAACACCATTAAAAATTAGCAATAAATCAAAGAGTGACTGTACTAAACCTTAACAAGAAATACCTGGAGCTGAGCATGGGTGGCTGTGTTGCCGTGTGTCACACCAAGCATCCATGGGCCACCATGGCACATACACACCCCCACATCTGTACGTATACATATGCTTAAAAATCATACAGAATTCTGAATATGTACTTCCACTACATCGTGTGCAGCACATAACTGTAAATGGAAAACTGAAAGGAACAAATAGAACTTTAAAAGTTTTTTTCTGTTCAAATAATGCGCTTGTTTGGAAAAATGTTACCAGGGTCATCAAGGTAGGATGAGAAAACAAGTAGGAAACTGTCAGTGTATTTGCACAGAACTGCCACTCAAAAAGGCACAGCAGGATGAAGGCCCTGAAAGTTCCCTGGGTTCCTGATGTCACAGCTGTGCCCTGAGTCCTCATCCCCACACTGGAGTATCATCTCTTACCTATCATCATTCAAGTGGAAAGGGTCTCAGCTAAACAGTTTTTACTGCACATTTTAGTAAAATGGGTATGTTTTTTAGAAAAGGAAAAAACTCAGGCCTACAAGGGTGGGTATGTTCAAAGTTAGGAATGTAGTCAATTCAGAAGAAGATCAGCCTTTGCTATAGAGCAAAATATTAGCAATCCACACTAATTAAAGTGAGGCTGCTGAACTGTTTCTCACCAGTCTCAGGGCTCTGGTTTACTCGGTTACCTTACTTGACAATAGCTAAATTTAGCCTAGAGGTTGTTAACTGAAATGTAACAGTACTCTGGTCCTTACCTTTTGTCTCTTTAAAATATCAATTAACTTTATCTGCTTTTTGAAACCTGTTATTAGCTCCTCTTTTTGTTTCTGCAGTTTCTTATTTTCTGTTTTTAGTTCTTCAATCCTTCTGAGTTCTTCGTTAGCTACATCCTACCATGGGAAGAAAAGGAGAAATGTATTATTCACAGAAAATCAGAAAGGCCGTAACTTTATTCTGTACATTTCTTCCTCTTGTGTAGGGTGCAGTATAACTTATCAAGCCCTTTGGTGACCTGCTCTAAGTTAATTTTGTGACTCTGTCCGAGACACAGTACCTTGAAATCTGATCAAGCCTTTTGTTTTGCTCTAGCATTACTGAGGGACTGCAGGTTGGAACTTGCTTTCCTAAGACACTGTACCTTCTTACTTTGCTTCAGTTTATTCAGCTCCACTTTGTACCTTTCTGATTCTTCCAAGGCTCTGTTTAAGCGAACCTCTGTTGCACTCTGGCTGGCTGCAGCCTGCTTGTGTACACGCTTTAGATTCTCCAGTTCCTATTTAAGAAGCAAAGGATAAAAACAAATATTACAAATAATGGTATTTTAATTAATACCATAGACTGCACATTTACAGGAATTCTGGCTCACCCCTGGAGACATAAGTCTGTGGACTCCTCTTCCCACAGATAGAGTCTGTCTCAAAGCCTCGTGATCCCACTGTTAAAACATCCCCTTCTTTGAAATCTTGAAAAGGGATCATTCTCATGTTTGTTTTAAACTTCTGGAATAATTGTGGAGCTGATCATGTCAGACCACAGGATTGATTGAAAAAGCATGTAGGGTCAGTCAGCAAAACTAATGTCAGTATGTCCATTCTGTGACAGGTTTGGGAAGGGTGGCTGGTATTCCCACCTGTTCCTTTTAGATCTTTTACCCAGAAATTACATGCAATTAGCAACAAAAAATCAGAACAGCCTACTGAGGATGGCTGAGGGTCATAACCGTTTCATTGAGGAGAAAACAGTTCATCAAGTGTTTATGGCAAGAATCAAAGCAGCTTATACTTCTCTCTGATGGTGTTATTTCATAGTGTTCTAAGAAGAGAAATGAGAAAGAGACCAAGATGAGGACATAATGAGATTCAAGACTGGGGAATATAGATAAAAGACAAAGTAGAAGAAATAGAGGATTCTGGCAGAAAGAACACATCTTGTTATTCATTAGAAAGAAATCGACTTAAAAATATATTATCCAATGTTTAGTAATGTGTACAGAAAGATTCTTATAATCAAATCAGGACAGAGAAGGGGCTTGTTAAACTTTTTCCCTCAGACTGCCCTATTTCTGAGTAATTTGTATTTTCTCAGTTCCACACCAGTTACTTCTAACTTCCACATGACTTATCGGAGAAAAGCACACGAACTGACAAGTGTGTACAGCTAAGATGTTATGGTAAAGGTATGACTGGAACAGGTATTTCTGGGAAGCTTTGAGACTTCTCCACAATGGATGAAGAGGACAGGAGAATAAGCTGAATCTCACGAATCCTCCGTAATTCTATTGGTCCATGTGTCTCCTCCAAAATTTCACAAAAACAGATGTTGCTTTAACATTTTTATTGTATTTCTAACCCATCCATCTTACTGATTAAAACAAGATGGGTAAGGCCTGGCTGTTGGGCAGCAGAGCCCCTGCACCACCAGAGAATGCCAGTGTTTGCTGGAGCCTGCTCCCCAGGTTCCCAAAGCACCCAAGCTGCACGGCGTGCAAACCTCCGTCTTGAATCAAGATGATGGGGCTGTGAAGAGGTTCAACTGAATCTTTTGTGCTGTTTTTTTTCTGCATTAATATGAAAAGCTCTGGAATTCAGCCTATCAAGCACTTAATGACTAAAAAACCAGTCTGCATGCAATGCAAGGTATGTATCAGTTAATCATATAATTTAATTATATAGAATTCTCTTTTGGTTTTATACTGTCATACATAATACCAAGTATGTTTTACAAGTCATCCAGTGGAGGTATGTTGTTAGATACATTCAGCTCCAAGTTTTTCATCTTAACAATGCTTGAAATAATATTTTAATTTTTAAGTAGGCAAGGTTTCTGCCATTTTTTCAACACTTAAAGTAAAAGCTGGATTAATTCTCTCATATAATGTCACAGGGGGGAAAAATACTGTGTTCTAAAACTGCATCTCATTTCAATCTCTGGATTCTCTCCACTGTTCTGGCATGGCTGAGGCACTTGAATATCAGTAGGGAGAGTGATACCAGAGAGCTTGTCTATGAGTAACCCTTCCAGCAGGCATTCTTTCCTCCCAGTAGCAAGCATACACAGGACTTCTATCTTTAGAAAGCTCAGCAACACCTGTCCACCCACAAAAACATTTGAGAGACAATGTTTGCTTAACATCAAGTCCTCCTTCAAGGCAAAATATAAAACCCCTGCACAGAGCCAAGGGAGTAAGGGCACAACTTTGGCGTTTCCCTGACCTTTACTCAATGTTGTAGCTACACTGAATTAACAAGTGAGAGAGAATACATAGGAAGGAATGTTCTTGCAGACAAGTGGTGAAAAAAGACAGGAGAGATGGTATCATTTATTCAATCAACTAGATGGAAAGAATAAAATGGGAATGCTGGAAAGAAGAGGATAGAACTTACAGGGAGCATCAGAATTCAGCTGCTGCCTGAGCTAGATGTTCCAGAAGAAATGTTCACATACACCAAACATCAAAGCAATGAAATGAAAAAATAACAAACCAATTATCATTTCTCAGGTAAACCGTGAAAACTAGGTGAAAATCTTTGCCTAGGCACATACATAAAAAGTAGATAGGTGATAAATGAATTTGTGTAAATTGCTGAAAATCTAAGGAAGCCTGGGAAAGCATATATGACAACTTAAGTCTTCTATTATTTCTTGTGCAACAGAAATTTCAAAAAAAGGAATAAAAGCACAAAAGTCAATTTGTGTGGTCTCAACTACACAGAAAACTTTTGCTAGACTGAAGGTATGATTCTTAAGAGTTTAGTGGCACAGCAGTAAAAATCCAGACTCACAGTCACAGGAAATTGTTTTTAAATATATGCATAGAATTAATCTCCAAATACATTCATTACATGGTGTGGAATAATACTTCATACCTAAAGAAAAAATTTTTCAGATTGCTAGGTCCATGAGAGATTTAAACGTTAACAGCAAAATTATTTTAAAGTGCTTGGGTTTGGCATGATTTTTTTTTTTAAATTCAAGAAAGAATACATAAAATAACTTTTTAATTAGCAGAGAACCATTCATTACACATACCTGCCTTTTTTGCCCTCTCAGTATTTTAAAGAACTGCCACTATTTGTCATGCACATATCTGATCAATAACCTTGAGAAATTATAGAAAACACAACTAAAAGAGTAATTCAATCAAGAGAGGATGATAGATCAAGAGCAAAGAGAAGTAAGGGAAGCAAACGTGTTGGATATGGTTGCTGTACAGCAGAAGCGAATAAACTTTTCATCACAACAGACATCTAAACACTGGGATAAACTTCCTAACTGTACCAGAGCCTGCACAGACTGCCTAAGAAAATTATGGAAATTGACATCACAGAAGGCTTTAAGTACAGGTTGAAAAAACTGATGTCCAGGATGTTTTGGATATAATTTATCCTGTCTTTGTTTGAGCGAACAGACTAAGTGACTTTTTAAGTCTCAGTTCTATTTATTGGGAGCTGATGAGCAGTATGAGTACAACTATTGCATATTTTTCCTAACAGAATCAACAGTTGGGGTGCTTATTTGAGAGACCTTAAAACCTCCAAGTATCTGCACAAAAAGAACACACAAACTTAAAACATTTTAGTTCTAACATACCAGAGCTACGTAACACTAAGATGAAAGCATGCCTATACATATGCATAGTGTGCTTTAATGGACATATAATGAGACTTTGTTAGGCTGAGTTGTGCTCTCACTTCTCCAAATTTGTAGGGGAAACATTCTCCTGGTTATATTACATGTACTAGACAAAGTTATATGTATTACATGGTTTTGAAGTCAACCTCTCTAGCTCTGAGTAATTAAACACATGCTGCTCTTAAATTAAGTTCCAAACAAACAAGGCTGTGTGTGCAGGCCATCTGCTACAATGAGGCACGTAGACAGTTTTGCAAATGTGGCCTTACAGCAGCAGCCAGGTTAATTCTGGTTCATCAAATTGGAGGGGCTGGTTTTCAAACAGTCCATTGTCAAGAAAAAAGACACATCCTTTCTTCTACCTGCAGAAGATACCAATTCAAGCTGCAGGTGGGTTTTGGTTTGGTTTGTTTTTTACTGTTTGCTAGGTTCTCCAGTTTACCATAAAACACTTATTGCCAGAAGTAATTTTTAACAATTATAAAGAGAACCAGAAAAATAAAGTTTCTCTGTATTTTTCTAAGATTCCTTTGTGAAGTTGATAGTCATTTCTGAAGAGGTTGTTTTGCGTTCTGTGGATCTTTTACACCATAATTTAATTATAAAATAGAGTAATATATGACTGTAGAAGCAGAAGAATGGCAATTAGCAAAATACATTACTTCTTCCTTTAAAAAAGTGATTAGCAATTTAAAAATACAATTTCTAAAACCGTTATCAGAGACTGAAACACTAATGGACTCAGTGGATATGAATCTATCAGACTAGGGCAGAGAGGGTGATTTGATGTGGGTTTCTTTCACTTTCATGGGATACATGAGACCAATACATGCAATACCTTGTTTAGTGCAACGACCTCCTGTTGTAACCCTTCACTTTTTTTGTCTGCTTCTTGTGACAACATTTTGTACTTCCCAATCTGAGACTGTTGCACACTGATTGTTCGTTGCAGTCTATCCTTTTCTTCTGCAGTATCTTTAAGTTGAGATTTTAAATTCTGATTTTCATCATCCTGTTTGACAGGGATTATAAAAAAAAAACAAGCCACAGCTAAATTGTTGCAAGAAAGCAGTAGGATAATGCAATAGTAATGTTTTGTAAATAAAATCCAGCATAAATAGACTCGTTATGGAGATAACCATTTTTTAAAAATGTGTTATTTTTCTATGTTTCAATCCTTCATGATGTATTCCACAACGATTTTGAGAAAGGAAACTAAGTCAAGCTAAGAAAACAAAACACCAATTGGCCAGGGCAACACTTAAAAAACAGTAATACTTCATGCATTTTATTTTCTGCAGTCTTTTACTCTTGTAGCAGTATCTAAAATATTTAATTTCTCCTATTTCAGAGGTTTCGAGAACTAGGTATCAATATGTTAAAAAATAACATGAGTAACAGTGGCACATACATATTTTGTGTGAGAATAGCTCATTGTGTTGATATTTTTGTGAGAATAACTAAATGCAAACATTAGAAAAAATTCTGGGAAAAGGTAGATAAAATAATTTCTGATAATCAATCCATTATCTTTTAGGAGAGTGTATGGTTTTGACTTAAAAGCAAGATAATGATCCAGGATACATCAAGTACTAAAATTCAAGATTCTCTTATCATCAAGTGAATCCTGTATTAGCTTCATGACCTACTGGTAATTACATCCCACATCAAGCATTGTAATTTCAAGGCATTTTTCTTTTATAACCTTTTAAACATTTTACTAATACAGGCTATTTCAGAGATGCATTATGCCCTTAATTTCTTTAAGAAAAAGAAATCAAGGCATATACCAAAATGGAGTTTCTATGAAAACAAGTATTTCTCTCCTGTCTTCTCAGCCCCTAGAAACACGTGCTTCTCACCTGGGAGTGTATCTGTATTACCCTAAGTTTCATCTTACAGTGCACACCTCAGAAACTCTCACTTCTTTATATTTAAAACAGCTTTTCTGCTCCCTTAGAATATCTAGACTGCAAATTAGGAAAAAAAAAGCCACAATCTATCTTAAAGCTCCATCAATATGAATTTTTTGTGACTTTCTGAATGTAATATAGTTATTTTCACACCAGAGAAACTAATACCTGAAATGATACATTTAAATGATACATTTACATACAGAGTGCTGTGGGAGCAGGACAGGAATAGGTATAAGGCTGTCTTCTGTCACTGGCTACAGTAACTAAATTCTGGAGTATTTTTGGCATAGAATGATGAAGTTCAATAGCTACTGATAAAATTATATATGATTTGAAAGTTAAAATTTCTTTAAAATCTAATGTAACAGCTTTCTTCGGATCACAACATAAAAACTACTGAAATGCAGAAAAAAAATTATTGATAAAAATTAAATAGAGATATAAAATATCAAAATCTAATTTGTTCCAAAGATTTTCTACAGGTTCCCATCTCAAAAAACGTATTTATAAATCTAAATTAAAAGCTTGGGAGAAAACATATTGGTGCTTTGCCATATGTTCTGGGTGTCATTATCACATTTGGGTCTGGGGAACAGGTGGAAAAAAATTCTGAAGTAAAAAGATGACAACTAAGAATAATATAATTGTGTAAAACAGAAAGTTAGTTCAAAAACCTTGCTTGATTCCAAATGCATGAAAAAGGGGTGATCCCTCTGGCAGACAGACACAAACTATTTAAGGTTTTACAGTTCAAGAGATGTTGGAGCATCAGTTGAAAACACATTGCCAGACAATGCTGATCACAAAACTTCTTGTAGTACACTCTAACAGTATAACATATGTAGCTTCACACTGCCTTAACTTTAGTCTGATCTGCCCAAATACACAATTGCAAATACACTTCTCCGCATCAAATATAATCTTGATAATGGAGAAAGCCTCATTTCTGATTTGAATTCAATATAAAACTAAAGTGGATCACAGATCAGCTATTGCCACCCTTTTTTCCAAGAACATCCAAAGCACCTGACTAAACTCATCAAGCTTTTTTATGTCTCATTCTGCCCTCAATACCCCTCTCCTCCCATTACCCAGCTCTGGGCACTGTTCATCTCTTCTTTCTGTACCAAAATCTATCTGCCTTCTACTGCATTCTCCTCCTCAGGCTCTGCTAACACTCTCCTCAGCAGTGATGGTTAGAGCACTCTACAGCACCACACTGTCCCTCATTCCCAGTGGTTCTTTCCTGCCTCAAATTCTTTTTCATTAAGTATATTTGACAAGATTTTAGCCCAAGATCACAGTTACACAGAAATCACTATCCTTGACTCTAAATTCTTGGGAAATTTTTAAAAACCTAGAACCTTAGCTCTTAATACTTGAAAAAAAAAAATCTGTTGTCATTATTTGATAAAGGGGAACCTACTCCATTTCTATAGATAACAAAACTTGTCTCTTACCTTTTTCCTGCATTCACACACTACACTACCCAGCTCTTCCTGCATAACGCGTAACTTTGCCTTAAGTAATCTGATTTGAGCTTCTGTGAACATAAAAGGTTACATGTAATATCCACAAGTACCTATTATTCAGTGCAGAAAAGAAGCAAAACCGATGGAAGAACTCACTTTGATCTTGTTTTTAAATGGCCACTGCATTGTTTGTAACTACTAAAGAGTAAGAGGGCAATGAGACCTCAAATTTCTCAATAAATGTTACAACTTTCTCATTCTTAGGCAAAGTTTTGTATTGATTTTTTCTTTTTATGACAGAAATTGACATTTTTAAAATGTAAAAGACTCATAATGCTCAAAATTGAAACTCACTGGAAACTTTTGTCATACTATGCTGTATGTGGAAGCATTCCCTGAGACTGAAGTCAAGAGAACTGTATTGTAGGTAAGTCTACACTGCAATTAATCTGTGGCTGCAATTTGTGTAATTACACCCGAAGTAGTTTTAAACTGCTCACAACAAGGAAGTAAATGCAGATTGCAGAACTCTCCTAATAGGTAAATACCTCTCCCACAACACAGTCTATGCTTTTTTAAAGTACACTGCTAATATTATTCAATCATTAGTTTAAAATTCAATTAAGCAGATGTTTTTTCAAAATTAAGTACTTTCTTGCTCTTGGACAGATAAGACACATACTACTGTCACACCAAAACAAGCTGTGTGTGAAGTGTGTTCTTTTACTCCCTGTTCCTCACTGTTTTCCCAGACCCTTCACCAGGAACTCCCCCTGTGACCTTCCACAGGCACAAAGCATGGAAACAGTCTGAGGACGAAGATGAGCAACACAGGAACAATCATTACATACAGCTGGTGCAAGGGGAAAAGAGTGATTGGAGACATTTTATCTGGAGCTGAACATGAAGGGATGGATGGGTACCTGTTTATATTGCTGTAGTAGCAATTTTTATTTCACCCTTCTCCCCTTATCAGCTGTCAACTACAGCTTAAGCTGGCTTCTGCATTGGCCAACAATTAGAATCTGGGGAAACACTACCAAAGAAATAAGATACAGACTGACTTTTTTTCTTCCTGTTACACCCATGTGAGCTTCAAGTAACTAGTGGCTATCCTGAGAGGGACACTGTATTGAAGCTATCAAGTTTAACACTCTTTTATATACTTGCATATTATGTAGTTGTTTGATTTGCTTCTTAAAACATATTGTAGTTTGGCATTCACAATATCCTGTGGCAATAATTTAATTATGCATGATGTGAAAGGAAAACACTTTGTATAGCTTGCTTTAGATCCAATTTAATGTGGAATTTGCCAGGGTTTGTATTACAAAAATACAGCTTTACTTTTATCTTTGCCATTTTCATTACAGAATATTTCATACTGGCCTCAAATGTTTAGTTTTCAAATTGAAGACTCCAATTCAAGTTGTTCCACACTTGTAATTGCTACTATATACTCCTTCCTGCATTTTCCCTAATTCTACATCCTGGTTTTGAGATGGAGTGTGTAGAGCTGTGCCTCACACTCAAGATGGGGTACCATAAATTACATTGTAGCATAATGATAACAATACAATATTTTGTTTTCCATTATCTTCTGAAGGATTTCCAACAATCAATTTGCCTTTTCCACTGTGAACAAGTAGTAAGCTTATGCTTTCAAAGACATCTTAATTAGTAATCACTAAAGTAAGTCCAACCCTAAGTGTTATTGGTGCTTTTTCTCTGAGCATTACTTTGCACTCTGATGCTGAATATAAACTTCTATTCAACCTCACTCAATACTTCAAGATTCTTCTACACCATTTCTGTTTTAACTATCCTAACAACTGTTTCAAATTAGTTTCTTTACCAGCTGTCTTTACTATCTTCCAGATATATTTTCTGTATATTGAACATTGTGAGCCTCATGACAGATCACTCTAGAACTATGCCACTATTTGCAGAAACTTGTTTCTTTTTAACAGTTTGTTTCTTCTTTTACTCAGATATTAGTCCACAGACAAATTCTCTTCTGTCTGAGATAGCCCTGGGTCATTAAGAGCACTCAGTAACTCCATGATCACAGCTAGAACAAGATCAGCCTTAGCAGGTGGCTATGATCCAAAATCAGTTTGAATTCTCAGAAGAGGTAAGGGTAATGAAACAATTAGCTTCCTAATTTTTCATCACCTGATGAGGCTGATAAGGGGGAGGGGGAATCACTCACTAAGATGGTCTTAGGTTATAAAGTAATCCACAGTTCAGGGAATGGTAATCAAGAAAAGGATGTCAGAGTCTGATACCTTGCAAGAATGAAAAGGTGTCTTGAGCTCCTGAGATAATCTGAGCATCAACATGAACCTCATTTTTCCCTGTGCTTAGTCATATGTCACCTCTTATCCTCTAGGACCACATAAAGACAAAAGACCTGTTTTTCCTTTAAGGGCTTGAGAAATTTCCTTGTAATTTCTACATAAACTCTTCCTGTTTTCTTCAGGAGAACCCATTTTTAAGTCAGAAAGCAAGGAAAAATAAGTTATTAACCATGGGAGGAAACCTACCTGCTCCAATTTCATTTTCAGCACTTGGAAGAACATCGTCATCTAGGCAATCTGGTAAGCCTCCTCTCTCTAGTTTTTCTTCAATTTTGCTTATTGTTTTTGCTAATGAAAATTCTATGCAGTCTTCTGATACTGCAACATCATCAGCACTTTGTACTTCTAGGTTTGTTATCTTTGAACTAAAAAAAAAAAAAGGTTAATTATAGATTTTTTTAATTTATAATACGAAAAATTGCAAAAAGTGTAGTTTTTTTATAGTTACTTACCTGATGCAACTTAATTGCTTGCATCCCTCTGACCCATTGATAGAAATTTACTTTCTTTGTGTAAGATACCTTTACCACAGGTTTTCGCTACTACTTCTCTCTTCAATTCCGCTACGCCTCCCCCAACCCCAGCATTACAATAATTCCCAAGGGATCTGAAGCTCCTAAATTCTTGTTACAATTCTTGTGAGTGCTCCGTAGGCATCCTTTCACTGAAGGACTTTTGCTGTCAGCCTTGAGAGGTGCCACAGTAGCAAGCAACAGTTTCATTGCAATATTAATCACATATGTTCACTGATGCTTTCTGGTGGTCGAAGCAAGTGAACAGAGCCAGCTACCTGCTGGTGCTTAAGAGGACCAAGTTTGCCAAATTTATTTATACATACATATATGTATGTATACATACACATTATATATTAATGTAGAAGCATCCATAAATAAAAAATAATCTGATAGACAAAAGTAGCAACTCAAATATTCAATTACAAACATAAAGAGATGTGAATAATATACCTTGAAGTTGTTCTTTTCCCCTTACTTCCAGAGTATGGACTGTTCTGAGCCATGGGCATGGAAGCACGTTTCTTCTTATTTGCTAGCTACAATTTTTTTTCAAAAAGTAGTTATTTTTTTAGTTAGTTAGGAATTACTTTTTTCTCAGTGATTTTTGTGTTGTTGTGGTTTCTTTGTTTTTTTATCTTCTCAGACTCCAGGGTACTTTTCAAAGTATGCTTTTCAAACTTCCAGAAGCCTTACACAATTTTACTTCTACTCACTTTATCTTGCAACTTTCATAGCCATATGCCTAAGTCATAATACATCCAATAGGAATTTGCTTGTGGGATTTTTTCCCACACATAATGAATTCATGCATACGTAAGGCTCTCTTCTATTACCAAAATATCAACTACTGGAGAGAAAACAGAGTGCAATTCTTTGAAAAATGCTTATCATATCTTCAAATACCCACTATTTTAATTCATTATTTTAATCTTATGCATTCCCTGTAGATGGAAGATCTAACAGTATTTTTGTTGCTTTCACTCAAATATTGCAAAAAAAATAGGCTCTTTTTCTATTGTATTCTGATAAATAACTGAAGACAGTATTTTGGAAGCTTTAAATCACTTCCTAAAAATGTAAAGTAATTGTAATTAGAGACTAAAGAATTTGTTCCTAATCACGGTATTTTTTCCATTATATTTCCCTTTTGTTTCATATTACATCTAGAAGACAGTTATGCTGCCTTGAGTTTTATACTAGTGGGGGAGGAAAGGAGAGAAAGGAAAAAAATAGCTATGATCTAATATTTTAATGTGAAATTCTTAAATTGATGCTCAAAATACTCCTGTCAATGGTTCACAGACAAGGACAATTAGAATACAAATATTAAACTTGATATAAATCCACTTAACCACCAGTGCCACTGAGAAACCCTGCCAACACCATCCCATATCACTGCTTTGAACATCATTTCCTTTCACCTTCCCACCCATTAAGTCCCCAGTGTAGTCCAGCCTCAAAACCAGAAGTACTACATGGAAATTATATTAGAAGAGGAAACAACCAGAAGAGTTTTGACTCTGATACCTCAGTATGTGAATGTACAGGAGATGAAACTCCAGGACAGAGTGGATCTCTGCAGAAAAAAAAAAAAAAAAAAAAAAATTCTCTGACTAGGTATAACAAAAGAAGCATTTTACAATAAAAATTCGACCCACTCATCAGAATCAGAACACTTTATATGTCTAGAATAAACAATATGGCTAAGGTGGGAACACATACTAAATTCAGTCATAAATTCAGTTTCACACTCTCTCTTTCCTTTCTGGTAAATCCAGGGTATGGAGTACAGCAGTTTACTCATGTACCAGGATCTGAATCTTGTCTCCTGCAATTCAGACAACTGCTGCCTTATTAGATCAATGATTCCCCATAGGGGATCAAGGGAGCACTTATCCAGTATGCAGAGTCTTGTCAGCCTCAACAGGAGAGACTGACAATCCATTACAAAAGATCAGCAACAGCTCAGTGCTTAATATGCCCACCTGACACACAAATCCCTGAATTAATACAAAGAAAGTGAAGGTATAAACCAGTGCCCTCTGCATGCTAAGAGGGAATGCAATTGGATGCTCAGATTGGCTGTTGCCAAGTCACCTGATAGAGAGTATCAAGTGAATACGAGGTGGAAGCAACTTATAAATTACACCCCACAGAATTTTTGCTGAAATACATATTACAAATATGTATTTGTTTTAAAGATTAAAAAATTCTGCTTTTATATCTGCTTATTTGGCTGAAACCCATCCTTCTTAGTAACTGAACTTCAAAGCAAATGACTGTTTTAAAAATCTGCTGGAAACAAGCAGAAAGTTTTAGCATGGTGTCTACTATTCAGGTCAAGTTTCTTGTCATATATGTGACTTGGCTTCCAGAATAAGTTATGTGAATCTGTGTTATTGCACTGAAAGGCTACATTGTTCCCCCTACCTTTTATAATTTTTTACTTCAATTAAAATGCTGGCTTATAAAAGATTTGGAACAAAATTTGTATTTCAGGCATATCAAATCATTTCAACTGTCTGGCCAACTGATTTCAGCAAATGTTTAGATCTTGCCTTTAAAAATTTCACAGACATCAATTCATCAACAAGAATTATCTGCACAAAGCTCCAGATTTTATTAATCCAAAAAAAAAACAACCCACAAAAAAATCCACCAACCCCAAACTGGAGAAATTGTCTGTGTGTGGTTGGCAACAGACTTCAAGAATAGGATGATTAGTTTTTTTCTATTTACCCTATTTTCCTCATGCTCCCTTCCTATTGGTTAGCTTTGGAAACATGCAGAAGGTGAAGATTTGCTGCCACAGAAATAGCTGTTATATGTTATTCTATAATACATGAAAATACAACACTTCCTATACTCACTAAAACAATGTTTTATCCTTCAGTAGACTAGTTTGTTCCTACTATATCTGTTGTCTCAGGGCCTTATTAAAAAAAAAAGAAAAAGAAAAAGAAAAACAAGAAAAAGCTCAGTGTTAACTGAATTCCTCACACTTGTTTAACCTTTGTAGTACTTAGCCTCTCCCCCATACATGACATCACGTTTCTAAAACATGATAATACACTTCCATCATTTGGTAAGTGAAATCAATGTGTAAATCCTGAAAGGGGATACAAATAAATAGCTAGAGGATCGTGGCAGCACTGAAACAGAAGCTCATGTTTAACAATTCCATCTCTGCATGTAAACAGGAGATGCAAGTGCATGAGCAAACCCTTTGTGTTTGCTAATCCTATTCAAAGCCTATAGCATGCTTGCCCATGCGCAGAGTCCCCATCGCCATCAGCCTGGCCATGCTCTGAAGAGGGAAAGTGTAAACAAAAGCTGATTTCAGTGCGGTGTCACTGGAGCTGCTTTGTCTCTGTAATTCAAGTGTCTCTGCAAAAATTATGCTATGCAAGCTCCAGAACAACTTACTTTAAAATACACACTACCTTGAAGAGTGACTTGAATATTTGTTGCCTTTTACTTTGCTTATTAATTATTTTCTCTTAACCTGCTTTTTATTTTTTCCCCTGGTACTACCTCTTTCTCTCCTTCGATTTCTTCCCTTCTTTCCTCTGCTTTAGTGTTTATTCTCCTTAAAGAAATCCATGGCAATTTCAAACGGATATTTCAAAAACATCTTATGTGCTTCCTTTAGATTTATGCCCTATCTGTTTACACAATTTTGAAAGAAAAAAAATGTTTTTAATTAAATATTAAATACTTGGAACTAATCTAATTGAATGGCCTCAATGTTCACTCATGGATAATCAACATGCTTAATTCCTAGCACACATTTCTAGGGTTTTTTTTTTCACTACAGCAAGGGATTTCAATTCTTCTCTCTCATAAATGTTTACCAGAACACAGACTGTGGCTGTTTTCAGGTCTTTTAATTTACATAGGTACTTGGTAGATCAGCTGCTACTCCAATGTGTTAACTGCCAATATTTTTAAAAATTCTTCCAGCACTCCCATTTATTTCAAATGTATACCATCAAAGCTGTTAAATCCAAAGCTGAATCTTCCTCACCTTACTTCATAAAACAACCCTGTAACTCTACTCCAGTTTGAAGTTCTTAAAGATTTTCTGTCTAGTGCCCAAAATCCATCTAATAGAAAACTAAAGCAGGATCCGGAATTTGTTTGCAAAGCATGATTATACTGATAACACATCAAGATTATTTTTTCCCCTCTACAGCTGACAGATACAAGTTTAAAATAGCTCAGGAACAATTTTAACTACAGTAGCAAACTTCTGCCAGTATAGCCAGGCTTCTATCACAGACTTCCTGTCACACCTTTTTGTGTATGACAAACCCTTTTACATTCATAAAAAAACTTGCTTTTTGTTTTTTGGTCTTACTCTGCACAAAAGTAATTATTTTATCATCTCTAGCAGACTTGCATATATACAACTTCGTAACAGTTTCCCATTTTCTGCCTAACATTTGTGACACTGTAGTCTGACCCTGTGTCTTTCTTATCCAGACTAGTGACACTGGAAATTCAGGAGCCCACCAGATCAGATCCTTGATAAAGTATGGTTTTAGTCTCTCTCAAATTCACCCACTGCCTGTATTATCAATATACAAACCCCAGAACAAATACGTAAATAATAACTTAGTCAATACAGCTGTGCATCCAGCCTAGAGCTAAGGGTTTTGAAAACACTGGCCAAACCCCACAGCTGTACATTTGCTCCATCAGGACAAAGGTATGCTGGCCTCAGATGTGTAATGATATCCAGATTCCAGAGGGTGGCAGCTGAATGTCTGACTGTCTTGGGGTTTTGTGTTTGGTTTGGTTTTTTTAAATTAAGCACTTCCTGGAACATTTAGGCCAAGTTAAATGTGAACCAGTATCTATTTCTGTGCTTTGTCAGCTGAACAGGTTAAAAACCATCTACTGCTAAGGGTCTACTGTTTTGTACTGCAGAGGAACATGTTCCCTTACCTTGCATTTTTACAGATGTCAGCACTACTTATCATCCTAGATAAGACATTTCAGCAAAATTAAGTCTTCCTTGAAATAACAAGGAACGACACTTAACATCAATGGTTTCAAATAACAGGAAAAAAATTAGACTCCACCAATGTAGTATGCTCCAGAGACAGATAAAACATGAGCATGACTAGGGTGCAAGTCTGGGAGTGCAGGGTGAATGTGAAAGATTCCCTGCAAATTATATGCAGCAGCTGTAAAGCACATACCTGTGTCTGTCATCTTCGTATGACTTAGTTTGTACTGAAACTGGTCTAGATAGTACTTCCTGCTGGCCTTTCTTTATTAAAACAAACAAACAACAAAAAACAGTAGTCAAGTTTGGGGAGAATATAATCCATTAAAAGTGAATTACGTATTTGTAAATCACAGGTCATAACAACTGTAGTCTACAATGGAAAAGAATGGAAACTATTGTCTGCTGTGGAAAAGAACTCATAAAACACAGGAAAGGATGGCTAAAAATTAAAATGCCATTCCTGTCCCTAACACTTATTTCTGCTCTACAACATGTAAATTGCCTTTTGCCTGTTAAATTTTTGCCCAGCTTTACATCATCTGAGATGCTGCAACCTTCCCTCCTTTTCCTCTAAAATACAGGAGTAGCAAATACACTGCAGGTGGAACAAATTTTCAGTTTTCCATATTGTGCAATAAGCCTTAAAAATAAATTTTTATTCATGCAGTACAGTCATAATTGGACACTGATATGTTGTATGTACGTTAGAGAATAATTTAGTCTGAATGTTCAGATAGCTTCTATGTTGCTAAGTTACAGTTAGCATAATCAAGAACAAATGCATTTGTCCTCTTTTGGCATTTGTCTTTTTGTTGTGGTGTTTGTTGGGGGGGTTTTGTTGTTTTGTTAATATTCTTTTAAACTTAGACTGGTTTTCTTTCGTTGTTAATGTATATCTGTGCAATCTGGCAGTGCCATGTGATATATTGTGTCCTAAGAATATTTGATCTTCTGCTGTATTTAGAGAAGGAGGAAAAAAAGTATGGTTGTTGCTTTTTTTAAGAGACTAGATGCTATTTTGGACACTTCATCTGCTTCTGTTCAAATGCCAAGCAGTTAGCCTCAGCTTACCACAGCTCAAGAGAAGAACGTTTTCACAGGACATAAAAATGAAGATTCAACAGCAGGAAAAGTGCATATAAGTATAGCTTTCCAGAAGACTTAATAATTTGCTCTTTTTTTTTCTTTCAGCTTGAACAATGCAGATCCTGCTTCACTAGGATATCATTGCAACAGTATCTGGTTTTCAAATACTAATTTATGTTTTAGTATTTAAGACATAAAGCCACCTTCAGGTACTTTTCTTAAACATCATAAAGGTTTTTATGTGGTTTTATGTACATATCTGTACAAATGCTCTACACATATATGTGAACACCTACTTACCTGATGAAATAATATATAAACTTATGTTGGATGTTTTTCAGTAGAAGTTTACAATTTGAAAAAAATATATATCAAGATCTTAGATTGCATTTGACACCAAAAATATATTTAGTTGTCATGGTCTAAATAATTTCTTTTGAAACCTGACCCTGTGTGCATGTGAACCAAGGCTAAGTTATATAACAGTCTGCATAACCTACTCACCATTACTTCTTCAGCCTGACGCACCAGTTTCTCTGTTTTTGCTTCTAATTCTGCATTCAGTCGCCTGAAAGAGTAAGAATGGTTGTCACTGAGATTTGCAAAGATTCAAGAGAGGGAAATGTAAGCACGGTAGTATCTCTGCCTGACCTAAGTAGGAATTGAGAAAGATTCCTACAAAGGTACACTGAAATAAACTTTAGGGTATTAACAAAGTGACATTTCAACCATTTCCTGGGTTTCTGTCAAATCAATTGTACTAGAACACCTATATTCAACAAACAGTAAGGTTTAGAATATAATTCTGGGATGTAAAAGGTGGCCTTAGTTTTGTCCATGTTATTGCTTAATACACCTTTTACATCTTTCTTTTCTCAACACTTTCTGGTTTTAACACAGTCTTTACCTTAGGAATTGGGAAAGTAATCATGTAGTATTAATATTATTTGATTGCGTCATTAAAACGTGTCACTATATGTATGTACCGCTTAAGAAAACTTGAATTTTTGCTTACTTCACAGGTTTTCAGGCGGTGTGGCCGAGTTTCTGAGGCACGGCCCACCCCTCACCGGGGCTGAGGACTGACAGGTAACAGAGTGCTTTTGAATATGTTTTCACTGCATTTGTTACAAACTTTAGGGCTGTGAAGCTTTTTTAAAAAGGCCTAAGCTTTTAGATATTCATAATTCGCAAGTAATGTCAATGGCTTAATGCGAAAAAATCTTAAGTCCGGTGCTGTGGGATGGACGTGAGGCCTTAGGCTGCGCACAGCCCGCCCTGAGGCGCCTGTGTAAAACGGCGTCGGGAGGGCCTGAAGCATCACAGTGGTGCTCCCATCGGTACGCTGCGGGGGAACCAGCTGAGGGACACAGGCACGGAGCATAAACCGCAAGCTCCGTTAGGACATCGAGCACCAAGCGGGGCAGCGCTGCGGTGACCGGGCCTGGCCACTGCCCCCGGCCGCCTCCTTACTTGTACTCCGCCTCCTTGGCCAGCAGGTCGCTGCTCACCGCGACGGGCACCGCAGCGACGGGCGGTCCAGGGCCGCCGAGAGGTCTCCGCACTTGCAGCAGGGACGACTTAGTGTGGGGGGCGGGTCCCTTCCCGCTGTCCCCGCTCGTCCCCCTGTCCCCGAGCCGCCGCCTTACCCCGGGAGGGCCCCCCCCACCGCCCGCCGCCATTTTGTCCGCGCAGGAGCTGCTGCGCGGCGTCGCCTTCGCCACAGCAACCGCCGGCGTTGGGGGTGGTGGCTCTGCCGCCCTCCCCTGCTCTGCCCTGAGGCCCAGGTTCGGCCGCGCTCACGGCTTGCTCGCCTCACTTCCGCGGCCCGGGGGTCTGGCCAGCCCCCCTGGTGCTGCTGGGTGTGGAGGGCTGTGGCAGCCACGTTTCGTAGCCTGCTGCGAGGCCGTGGGACGCTGAATCGCTTCACTCCCCCTTTCCCTCGCAGAGTTTGGTGCCAAGGTGACACCATGTCAGAGCCCCTGTGACAGCAGTGACAGCCTGGGGGCATTGGGATGAGACCCCTGACCAGAGGCCAGGGACCAGCTGGCTCCTGGCAAAGTGCTGGGTCGCCTTGGGTTTGGGTGAGGCAGAAGTGGTCTGGGGTGTCATTCTGCTGTTGTAGTAAATATTTATTACAGTCCTGTTTGAGCTTTCTGGCCTTGCTACCACCATACCTTCATTCTGATGTATTAAACTTGGGCAACTTCTCTATTTGCAGCATGGCAGCAATGGTTCCACCCTGCGTACTGCTCTTTTGTCACCCTCTGTGTTTTCTGTTCACAGTTTTGTGCAATTCCTGTCTGGTTTTAGCCTTGTCCTTTCCCTTTGAATCTGTGCATTATTTTTGTCCCTCGCCCCCTCACTGTTTGATTTTGCTGCGTTTCTCCTTCCTGGTCACCCGTGAGCCTATTCCCTCTTACCCGTTACTTCCCCACTCACATGCTCATTCATGTTGATTTCCTTTCCCAAGTTTCTAATGGATGTTCCTCCTCCATATGACAGCAGTCTCATCATCCTGCACTCATATAGGTAGCTGGCTATCTATATAGCAAGAATAATACCCTGAGTTACATGGGCTGTATATTATTTTAATGAAGAGATTTGCACAGGGGAAATCAGAAAGGCTTAGCTGACTGGAAGTAGGAGGTCTGTGCGTAGTTGAGGGATTTCTGCAGAAGTATTAGTTGCAAAACAGAAGAAATGCTTGAAGGAGATTAACTTTGAGCATGGAGACAAGCAGTGTAATGGGATAAATGGAGGTGAAAGGAAAGGCAGGACAAATGTGATTAGTGGAAGGCAAAAAATAGAAATATCAGTATAGAAAATGGAAGTGCTTAATAATAATGTTGATACAAAGGTATTGATAGCAAGAGGGAAAACAGAGAACCTATGAAAAAAGTTACGGAGCTTTAGAAAAAGTTGTCAGCCAAGAAATCAGTTAATTACGTTTTTTTTTCCCTAACAATAGCAAGAGATTAATGATGGCCTTTCAAAAAAAAAAAGTTATGCAGAATTCACTCTATCAGTTAAGCTCTTGATTTGGAGAAACAAGAAGGGGCAAGGTCAGTGGAAGAAACCAAACTTCCACAGGGGCAAAGACAGATTTTGTTAAGAAGCAAGTTACAGATTCCATGAGAGATGAAAGCATCATAACCAAAGCAAGGTTTTAGGAGCCTCTCCAGTGAATTTTAGTGAGATTCTGCAAGATTTCAAGAGAAACAGAAGCTAGAGAAGGGTATCAAAGTTGGCATGATGAAAGCTAGAAGGACAAACATGCTCTTTCCAAATGGCAACAAATTATTTTTTTTCAAAGGCAAGTACTGTTTCTTTTTTTCAGAACTAAAATGTCACCTTAGTAATACTCTTACTGTTCTTAAAGTTCTTGTCCAATATATATGTATAAGATCATAGCATATTAAAAATGCCCAAAAGTATTAGCTAGAGGATCTCTGCTGGTTAGATACTGAGGCAACAAAATCACTGGCTGAGATTAGAGAGATTAGAGCCACTGGTTTTCTGGCCGGCTTTTGGTTTTGTCTTAATAAACAAAAGAGGGGTAATTTATTATATCATAAATAATTAAATATGTTAACAAACAGCAATGCAGGGTTCTTTTTGTTTAGAACCCATCTGGGAATAAAACACATATATTAGGATTACAGATTTGCACATTTTTTTCTATGATTCACCATATGATTTATTTAATATTGATCTATTTTATTGAAATATTGTCTCAACTTAGAATTACACTACCTATATTTGAAGTAATATGAAAATAATGGTATTTTTAGACACATATTTCTTAGAGAACTTTGAAGCTTTTCTTTGGAGATGCAGAAAAGAGAAATAAGATATTTTGTTACATTCTTCATCCCTTACTCCATTAAGGTTTTATCACTTCAAAGTTGACCTGATGTGACCTTGACAGTTGTGGTTAATTCTTTAATACATAGTTGGTAACTGGGTAGAGAATAAGCTTATATTAGAGATGACAACCAATAGCAAGATACATAAGGAGCTAGGAAAATTGATCTCGGTATTTATCTGAAAAAAACAGCATTTAGAAGGATAGCATTATATGGGACAAGATTTAGGCTATGTTATTTGTTAGCATATTCTTATTTTTTACTTAATCATATGTTAAAAATTGTCTCAAACATAATGACTGTAAAATCAAAATGGGTTTTGTCAGTTTCAAACAAAGCATACATCAGACTAGATGCAGATTTTTATGATCTTTGTGATCATAACAGGCCATATTTGGCACCTCTTGCTTGGGACCACCTTGATGATAGTACATCATCATTCTGTATTTTCCAAGTGTTTTAATATTTCTTTGCTTATTGAGGATGATAAGATCAAAGAGTTAAAGTGGTTCCCTACATCCCATTGCTGCTTTTCCAGCAAAGAAGGTAGATCACTGAACAGAAGAGCTCAGTCAATATAGCTGGCTCTAGGACAAAAAGGTGTGCATAGCTGGTGTGATGTTAGAGTAATGTATTGCAGAAGACTGCTGAGGATCAATATTCAGTGTTTAGCTGTGATAAGGCCGAAGAACATAGATTATTTAGTTGTTACCTATGGCTCTCTTCCTTCTGCAGACACAAATTTTATGATCTCTTTTCTCCTCCAATTAAAATGGGATTTGTATATTAAGCTATTATCTCTACATTTTTAGACATTTTTGTTTATGATATCTTCTTATTGTCTAGAATATTAATTATTAATAGTTTTCCATGCTTCTTATAAAAGTTGCAACATTTAGTAGAGACCTGAGATACTATCAACAACCAACACTGTAGGAAGGGGCAGGATTTCACTCTATGTCACATTACTTGTCAGAAACAGAAGGACAAATACTGGTTTAGGACAACTTTTTCTTCTGTATAAATCATTGCAAAATGTATCAGGCCAAAGAGTACAAAAAGGCTTACAACTTTTAGGCCAAGAATTGTGTTAAGGGTTATATAGTGTCTTTCACATGTGGTAGAGTTAATTCAATGAACTTATAAATGTATGTGAGAGGCCTGCAGTAAAATTTTACCATTACTGATTCTGCATCTAGAAGGAAAAGTCTTCTACAGGACTTGCTGCTGCCTGCTGTACTCTGCATCCTAGGAAAGAGAGCTGCTTTGCTGAGGCAAGGTAACACAAACCATGCCATTTTTCCTTGTACACTCATTTGTTTGAGCAGTACAGGCTCTACTGCTTAGATTACCCTGCTCTGGGTTAGGTGGTCATGGGGACACTCTACAGCACCACATTTACACTCTTGGGTCTGAATGTTGGGATGTACTGCAGTCAGCACCCATGTTTTTAGGCCCGAGAATCCAAAGCAATCCACCCCACCCTGGGAGGAGGTGTGGGTTGCCAGCAGGACTGCCTGGCTCACAGCCGTGGTCTCTGAGAGGTGAGCTGCTTGTTCACACCATGGCTCTGCCCAGCAGGCAGGGCAGGCACAGGGAGCCTCACAGGGCACAAACCAACCCCTGCACAGGCTGAACCCACTCCTAAGGAAGTAACCAGGGACAGGCTGACTGCAGCACTCACGGGTGAGAACAAAGGATTTAAACTCGTAGGCAGTTGTTTGTTTGTTTACTTATATATTCTAAATGTACCGGAGAGGATACCAAACATCTATACAAAGCATACCACTGTAACCTAAGCAACTGTAACACAGCCTCTTCACACTTGAATAGTTTCCTTGCCTTAAATTTCTGCTTCATTTTTCTAGTTTCCTGGAGGGGAGAGAGAGAAGAGCAGAATTTTGGAATGAGTAGTAGGTGAATTTTAATACTTAACAGCTTTCTGAAAACTTGAAATTTTTTTTAGCTCTGAATCCTCATTTTAGTTTTTACTTTAAAAAGATACAATTGCTAATTCATGTTCCTGTTGTGTGTACTGGAAGTGATGGCTGATCTTCCATTCATCTAAAAATCAGACTAGAATATGTAATTTTTGTTCAATAGTAGGAAAAAATAATAATGTAAACTTTTATACATAATTTTCAAACATTAGTGGAGTGCTTGGATCTAGACAATGTGTAGCTATTAAATCAATAATCCAGACATCAAGGGAATTCCCCAGACAGCTGTTGGATTTTTCCCCCTATTCAGGAATAATAATCCAATGGTGTTTCAAATGGCATGATTGTGTATTAGAACATATTTTTATTGCTTGTGTCAAGCTTTGTGTGACAGAAGTCAGGAAGGTGTGTGAGCATGCAGATTTTGAGAGACAAGAGGGCTGGACAAGCTGAATTAATAAGTCTCTTCTATCTGCAGTGTCTCCAGTTTTGCTTTTATATGGATTTCAGTGTAATGGAAATGTTTATTCTGTTTCTGGTAGCCCTGTAGACATACACAGTACCTAGTTTCTAGGCTAGTCGAAGTTATTTTTTATATAGCTATCACCTGCATACTTGGGCTATCCAGATTGTTATTTAAAAATACAAACATTTTTCTTTGTCTTCTCTGCTTTGCTGCACTATTGGGGCTTACTTATTTCAGTGTCATCCTTCCTAACCTAATCCAAACAATAACCTTGGCTCAACAATTTAAACATATTGAATCCCCAACCAGAGTAGTTTCCCCTAGTAATACTCTGATTACAGCAGCTTTTATGTCTGAACAGGAAAGGACCTTAAACACTAAATCTCATCAGCACTGTAAAAAATAAGTGGTGAGCATCAGTCACATTTTCTTGAAATACCACAAGTCTTTCTTGAGGCCTAATCCTTTAATCTCTGGATTTTGGGCACTTCTGTTCTGATTACTAGGGATCAAAAGGTTTGGCAAATACTCTTCAGACCACTCTTCAAAGTGGCCACTGTAATATTATCAGGGTTTTACAACAATTGTATGATTTTCTGTTGTAGTAGTAGCTGGTGTTTTTAGAAAAAAACATAGAAGTTTAGCAATGCAACAATCTGCCACGATTAAAATGAATTTAAAAAACACATGGTCCTCCAGTATGGCAGCTCAGAGGACTTCAGAACACAACAGTGACAAAGAAAGGGAAATATTCTTCACCAGTGATGGAAATTCCTCCTACTGTGTAAGACACAGCATCTTTTACTACAGAGAACACTTACAGGGCTGCTGCCACATATACAAAGGCTGTTTCCCTAGCTTGTTCCAAAGAAAGCTAAAGAGCAATAATCCTTTTAAATAAAACTAGATATCTTGCACCATTTCCTACCTGAAATACTGTCATGTGTGCAGTTATGTTAGAAAAACAGAAAATTTCATCCATAGGCCAAATCAATCTTTTAGACACTACTACCAGATAGCTTTGTCAAATTATAATTTTTTTGGAAGTACACAGTTTTACCATAATTGAGATTATTTCCTCATCCTCTTTCGAAGAAAGGCTAGATAAATTGAAACAAATCCATGATTCCTGCTCCTCAAGTTTCGTTTTACTTACTGCAAGCTTAGAAATAAAATTGTGCTAAATATTTTTCCATATGATTGATCACTGGGACCCCCTAAAAACTGTCACTATCTATGTCAGATTGCTTTCTGAAGAAAAACAACCCCATCTCACTTAAGAGAGGCAACAAGCTGTTTTTAAGAAAGAATCACACTTTTCAAGAGAGGGGCATGCTATTGACAGGGCAGATTGTGAAAAAGAAACAATCTTGTCACACAGATGCAGAACCTCGCAGTTGTAACAGGAGCAAGTGCAAATATCTCCATGCTGTTCCTGTTCACCCCAGCCTGCAGTACTGGCTTCCATGCAGTTGTCAATAACAAATCAATTTTTGTATTTATTACCAAAAACCTTCCAGTCTTTAGGAGCCAGATATTCTTCTGCTATTTTCTTGAGTATTCTACTTGCATAGGTGTGTCGTCACTTGTATCCAATTCCTCTTCAGTTGGAAGATTATGTTCTGCTACACAGCATAAAATTAACTTAGAAAACACTTTTTTATACTGTTGCTTTTGTGGGGCTTGCCACAATGTATATTTGAGTATGCATATCAAGGGTGAATGCAGATGAGCTCTTTCAAAATTACTTTGCTGTGTTGACAACACCAAAACAGTTGGTGCTATCAACCTGCATATTTTTATTATTAATTTTTCATTCAATGCAGAGTAAGACATAATAGTTCTAAAATATTCAGTGACTATTGCGTGGCATCACCAAGCAAATTAATATTATGTAACAAGTACAAACAGTGCTAATATTTTAAATATGTCAATGTGAGCATTCATTCTTATCTTAAACTAAAATAGCACAGGTTTTGGCATTTGCTCATTCTGTGTTGCTTGGTACAAGGGGTGCAAATTTAGTCTATATTGTCAGTTCAGCCCTTAGCTTCCCTGCTAATGCCTACTCTGTTGGAAAAGTTGTGTAATAAAATAGATGAAAAGTTAACCTTCATGGCCCTGTGTAAACTGCAAATATGAGCACACTTTACTTGTGTGCATTGAAATTCACTGGAAAATTATTTCAGCTTAGAGGAGATACAAACTTTTTCACTAACAGTAGTAAAAGATCTGTAGCTCCGTGCTGGCTGGGGGGAGAATGTTATTTTGTTATCTTTTGCCTGTTTTCCTAAACAAGAGTCTACAGCAATTGTTAGTGCAAAGCCAGCAGAAACTCATTTGTGTTTTCATTTGTTGTTCTGCTCACAGAGAAAGTTATTTTAATAACAAAGTGTTTGATAGCTTTTAAAAATACAAGGCCTAAGTTTTAGGCATGCTGGACCCCAGCAGTTGCCCTTTAAGTTGTCTTTTGCTGCAGGTGCCCTATGGTACTCTAAGGAGTCCCTCAGTTTCAAGTGCAACATTAGGAAACATCTCTGATGTGGATATAGCCACCAGGTAAAGCACAGGGGCTCTTGTTTTCTCTACATGAATACAAAATGGACTGAGTCTTTTGAAAAGTACTTCCATTGAGTGAGTTCAACAGCTTTGCCAAGGTATCATCACAGCAATCTGCCTTAATAATGTGTTCATAATAAGTTAGCTGAAGGTAAAGCAGGGCTTTTCTAGTGGGAACTGCTTTATGAGAGGGAATGCAGTTAGGATTTGGACATAACTACTGTGGGACAGCAGTTAGGAACAGCAAAACATCTGTCTTTTGAAGAAACTACCTATGGAAAAAATAACCCTGGGCTGAATACTGAGCTAAGCTTCCAGGCTAAGACCCCACCTGACAGAGATTTAAAGGTGTCTGTTGTACAGTTGTGACATTTTTTTTTTTCTCCTTAGAGCAGCTAAAGTTTTCCCAGGATTCATACCTTAGCAGGTAACTGGTAACAGAGTAGGCCTTTTAAAAACACAATACACATAAGATTTCAAATCTCTGACAAAAAAAACCCTCACAAATACAAAATGTATTAGTTGCATATGCCAACAAAGTGGACTAAACCACCAAAACAACAGACTCTGTGAAACATGAAAAGCTGCTGTACTCACTGTAAAGATTGTCTCTACATAAGTTTTAATGCATTTAGTGACAACAAACATATTGAAACTCTTTTCTTAGGGACTATCTTATTAAAAGTAATGTGTGATACTTGTCTTATAAAGTTGATGAAGTCAATGTTTCTCCTTATTTTAAATATTAGGAAATTAATTGGTTAAATTAAAAGAGGAATAGTTTCATTTTGAAATAATATTAAGCAGATATTGAATACGGTAAGATAATCTTAATAATGTCTAGTAAAGTAACTCTTAGCAGAGGACTACAAATTTCTGAGATGGAAGAAACTCTCAGTGGTTTGTTCATAGTATTCCTGTTTTCTGTTCTTGTGGCCTGCCTGAGGTACAGTAAAATAGCATCTGTCCCATGGGCAGAGGAAATCAGAGATGGAACTTTCCCTGGCTGATCTGGGAGATGATCCTAGAGATCGCACAGACTGAGGAAAACTTCCCCAGAAAGGGTTGTCAGAGGACATTTAGCCTTGGTGAATGATCTAAAGAAAGGTTCTCCAAAGTCAAACTGGGACAGCAAAGAGAAAGCTGTTGAGAGTTTAGCACGTAAGTTGTGTAAATCAATGAGCAAAGTTAGTGGAGCTTTGTCTGGTGACTGTCTTTCAAATCAAGCACATGGAATGAGGAAGAGAAGAAATCACATAGCCAGCATACAATGGAAATTAAGGACTGTGAAAATCTTTGTAAAATATTGCTTGTGAAAGAGAAAAAAAACAGGTCATGGCAGTGAAAAATACCTTATTTTTTCTCCTTTCTATCTTTGAAGTTAATATAGCATAAACAGCAATCATGCATCCTTCCCCTGTACTACTCTGGCATCATGACTAAGTGCTGGCTTGTAGTAGAGAAACCACCTCCACTAAGGTTGTGGGTTTTTTCCTGTGTACCTTTTCCAACTGTGTGAACATGAATTGTAAAGCTGCACATAACGTTATTCCATGCCATATATAACTGTGTTTTTCCTGATGTGGTCAGCTGTCTAATCAGAAACG
This sequence comes from Florisuga fusca, assembly GCA_038090715.1. Taxonomy (NCBI): domain Eukaryota; kingdom Metazoa; phylum Chordata; class Aves; order Apodiformes; family Trochilidae; genus Florisuga; species Florisuga fusca. Next base: position 10,154,694 of record JAAWXA010000028.1, on the reverse strand, counting down.
AAAATACCTCTTTTCTGGGCCATGTTGAACAGTTGTTAGCACTGTTGTAAGCACTGACCACTTGTTTGAGCATTCAGTGTTTTATAGAGCAGTGCCCAGGTTCAGGTCAGTGGAATTTTACAAAGCTACCTGTGTGACAATGGCAGCTGCTGCTCCAAGAGGGCTACACTGAAGAAAGCACTACTTGTGTAAAACTGAAAAGATATTTTTCCCTAACTTGCATAATATTCTCGTAGATTTCAACTGACAAAGATTTGAGTTTTGTTGGACATTTATTCTAATGTTGGAACTCTGTTGCAGGAAAGTGGTTAAGCTCATGTATAGTGCTAAGCATGTGAGCTGTTATCTAACTACATTGCTGAATCAGATTTCTAAATTTGTTTCCTCTCCTTTTGAGTGGATCCATCTTCTGAAATACTGCTGGTACTAATAGAAACATATGTATTTTTCCAGAAAGACGTGCTAGTTGAGTTAATATTTGCCTTTAAAGTTTGGTTGCTACAGGCAGGTAAAATAGTTTAAATTATGTTTGTGCTACGGTAGAACTAATTTCATGTAATATGTAAGAGAAGGGAGAAGCCTATCTAGCATTCAAGTAAGTAACATGTAGCACCCTATTTTATTGTTTGATCTATGACTGTGCTGTATTCTTTGAGATTAATAAGGTTTATTATTTTGTGTTAAGTATTGCCTTGATGTTTCAAATCCCCTAAGTTATTATTCTTTAAATTAGTAACATTGTATGAAACTGCACTCTTTCTGATTTCTTTTAGAATTTACTTTATACTCTAGTTTATCTCAGTTTAAAACAAAGCATTCACTCTAGCCCTTTTCAGACTGTACTTCTTCACTTGTCTATCTTTCAAGTTTTTCTATTCTGCATGTTATTTTTATGGTGGAGACCATGATGCAGAGACCACCTTTGGGACTGATGCTGTGTGGTCTGGAGTCTTTGCGACGTGTATTGCAATGATTGACACAGGGTAGACCTGAGGTGGTTGGTTAGCTCAGCTTTCCACTCATGCTATGATATTTGTGTCTGGGTGGCTTTAACCTTTTACTCTCAAAGCATCTCATAATTGTTGCTTCTGGTTTAGCTCTCTCAGAACACAAGTCTACAGACTGTTCATGCAACAGCCAGGTTTTCATATTCGAGTTCAACTAGTACTCAGACATCAATCACAAAACCAGACAAAATACTGGCAGAAATGGTAAAAAATTACTCTTTTGGGTGAGGGAGAAAACTGAAGAGTGGAACCTGCATTTTGTTATCTCAAACACCAGAGAGTGCTGACACTGTGGATCTGTTAGCGCATGTGCACATTTTGAGAATAACAACTATCATGCCCAAATTCCATGGCATCTATTCATAACAGTCCCTCATTCTCAGAAAAAAGGAAGCAAGGATTTAGTGCCCTTTCTGGATTAGTTTTCTGCTGAAGACTATATATCTTAAAATCTGGACACATCTGAACTCTAAGGTGGATCCTTTTGTTTGTTTGTCTGTACTTTGACCAAAGGATTACAGTGACAGTTTCCCAGGATGCAAAATTGTATTTAACCTGTTTACAGAGCTAGGTAGATTATTTGAATGAGAAAGAAGGAAATGAAAGTGGCCATGTTTACATCATCTGGTAGCTGCTCACAGGAAGCAGCTATTACTGCCTTGCCTTCTTCTCTGGGAAAGCTCTCATGATTGCTTCACATTCCACCTAACTGTGTGGTGCATGGACACACAGCATTGCCACCCAAAATATCCAAAAACTACCAGACAGCAATAAATACTAATACACAGGAGAAAGAGAAGAGGAATTAGAATAATTTCTGCAGAACACAACTGAAGGTAATTTCACTGGGAAATGTCAAACTGAGCTAAACTGGCAGTTGAAGGAATGTGTGTTTGTAATCAGCAGCTGTGCACTTGCAGCAAAGGAGAGGCTCAGGCATGGCACGCTTGGACAGTATCACCTCTTACAAATTCACTCAGCCCATACAGTACCCTGCATTTTTCCTCTGATTTTTTTTTTTTTTTTTGGCCACAGCTCACACAGCTGTGAATCATTCAAGGGGAAAGTTTGAGAGATGCTATGTGTCAGGTCAATCCAGGTTCATTCACTGTATGTCCATAGAAAGTCAGGAACACTGGTGTGTAAACAATGGGGGAGGGGAAGAGGAGGTTTAACAGGACAACCAGGGTTAATCTTTTATTTCAATATTGAGTATAATTTGCTTTTCTAATTACACACAGTTGTATTTTCGTTAATTGATTAATACACCCGCAGCAGCCAATTAATAGTTCAGGTATTCCTTGTGTTGTGAAGGATGCATGGATAAAACCTTTGTTATCTCTCTGGTGCTAAAGGACCTGTTCAAGTTAAGCCATATTCTTCTACACAGCAACAGCAAAGTAATTGACAGCATTAATTCAATCCAGAATGCTTGATAAATTGAGAGGGGTTGTTTACCTCGTATATGAAAAAGTCTCTTGGGGATGGGTTTTATTGCAATCTGCATAGTCATCCATCTTCCTATACTGTCTGTGCTCATGTTTGTGAGTAAAGCATATACAGTAATTTAGCATTCAGATAATCCCACAGCTATAATCCAGACAGATTTAGCTCAAATTTCTCCAGGATTTCTATTATCTAGATTTAGCAGTGTGGTGTTGACTGGGTATTTTAAATTGCCGCGAATGTTTTTTTTCTGCAATAAACAACATATTTTGATCTTCTCATAACTGAAGCTCTGGATTCTTCCTGGCATTAACCACATGTATCTTTGTGAGGACTGTGCTTGCACAGCTGGAGAACAGTTTTAATGGATTCCAGATATTCGACTACATACCATACAAGATCATACAATGTTTATATGAAAATCAGTGTAACATATATGAAAGTACTAATGAGAATAATCTGAAGAATGTTTATCTCCATACCTCATCTATTTGAAAATAAACTCAGTGCTTCAGTTTTACTACAATATAGTAGACAATGTTATAATACAGAGCCTGGCTCTCTTACAGCACTTTTCATAAGAAGATCAGAGGTTTTATTGTTTTCAGTTTCTTCAGACAGAACTTCTAGTCTTCCTTGCTCAACAGATTCGAGAAAAATAGGGAGTCCAGGGGAAAAGAGAGCATCATTATCTGCATGAAATGAGGGGATATTAAGTCCAAGTGCACAGGGTACCTTTCACAGCAGACCACCCTTTGTCGTATGTTCTTCTGATTAATTGCAAATGTATTCAAGCGAGCAGCGCAGACACTGTAGAGAGGGCCCAAATATTCTTCTACCAAAAATGCCAGCCCTCCCACACTTGCTGGCATTGGTGGAACTGTGAGAGTAAGAATGCTTATGTGGGAGATTTTTAGGAGGGAAGTGTACAGTGGGTAAAATTGAAAAGCTGCTTCTTTTACCAGAGTAGCTTGAGTGACAGTGTGTGAATTGAGGCAAACTGCAGAGCAGGGCAGTGCATGCACTGTGCTCTGCCTGGTAATTGTGTTGCAAATGTGAAAAGTACATTATCCACCCCCAGGCCCCATCTTCTGGGAAGAGGCTTCTGCACACTTGGCAATAATTTGATGCTAATATGTCGTCCGTAAGTAGCTGGGAAATTCAAAATAAGCAAACTGCTTGGAAATGTTTGAAAAACAAACTATTTGGAACCATTTTTTGGGGTGCCCTTTGTCATAGTTTTGCTCCTTGAACTGGTGGATTCAGATACCAGTTCACTAGGTGAATTCAAGTATGCTGCCCCTGAAAGCACCTTCATTCTGCTGTGTTCCAGACACCTTCTCTCACTGTGCAATATTGTCAGCCCCAGTAACTGTAAACATCTTGAGAGATTTTCAGTGTGAAAAAAGAGAGACTGCTCGTTTAATCAGTTGTGATAAAGCTATTTCAGAAATAAAATTTATTTCTGCAGGTTTGACGGAATTATCAAAAAAACAGAAGGAAAAATAAAACCAAACCAACAAACCAAAACAGAAAGAAAAAAGCGTGAATGAAAGATTTTTATAGCTAACAATCATGCTGCTGTGTAGAAACCTCTGAAAGAAATATGCTGCATCTATGTGACAGTACTTTTGGTTTCATGCTTGCTCTGAATTATTCTTTGCAATGTTATAGCAATTGGGTTTCAGAAGCATCAGTGCTTACACACTTGGAATGAAAAGGAACAGAGCATTTCCTTGCATCTCTCTGATAGAACTGCTAAAGCAGTGGGCCTGTTCCTATTCACTCCTAGTGTGAGAAATTATATTTGTGCTTAAATTTCTGTCAACATCCAAGTTTGATCCCCAGCAAGTCAGAACTATGAAGCTGTAATGCCAGTGAGATGGAAAAGCAATTGGAATGCTCTTAAACTGCTCTTTCTTCCAGACAGTGCCTGGGGCACCAGCTGTTGTAGTTGGGGGTTTTAAGTCACAGTTCTCTTCTGTCTCAAATGAATTTCCTTAGACCTCCAAAAGGTGCTATCAAAAAACTACAGATGAGCAGAAGAGTTTGAAAATGGACCTGACATAGCTGTGTCTTAGTTGCATCTTTATTTGAACAGAAGTAAAAATCAATTTCAAGTCTTACAGTCAAAGTCAGAGGAAGTTGCATGTACACGCACAGGCCTTAGCGGCTGCTCACCTCACTAGTTGGAGTCTGGTTGCCTGGTTTGGTTTTGGTTTTTTTTGGTTGATTGGTTAGTTGTTTTTATTTCATCCTGTTATATTCTGACCTCTCATTCAGCCATTATTTTCAATCATGCTAGGACACTTTTCTGCACTCTCTTGGGATTTTCATTTGCTAAAGCAAATGCATCTCAAAATAACCATCTTCCCAAGTTGTTAGATCCAGGGTTTGATGATGCATATTGAGCTTAGTTGAAGTATCAAACCATGAAAGAAAAAACAAGAAACAAAAGAGCCACATGTAAATATTGACAAATTGTTTTTATGACTAAGCTATGATTATTATTTCTTAATTTTTCTATCTTTTAAGAGAGGAAGAGAGGATATTTGAAAAGCAGAATAGTATTTTTTTTTTACAACAGGCAATTGTGTGCTGTGATTGTAGAATTTTCTATTCAAGAAATCACTCAAAATGAAAAAAAAACAAACCAAAAAGGTTAAAATATCTTACAGTGTAGAAAGTCTGGTATTTTTAAAAGTAACATCAGTGTGTTCTATGTCTGGATCTGTAATTTGAGATTAAATACACTGTGGGAAAGGTTAAAACCATAATGTTTTCTAGCCACCTACAAGGCATTTATGCAGTATATTGTTTTCTTTTGGGCTGTTCAATTACTAGTAATAAAGCTCTGTATCTCATCTGCTATAGGCTTCACCAGTGAGGGCAGAATCTGGGCCTGTAGCATTTAATTAATCATTCTTTGTGCCATTAGCAGAGCTGATACCTTTCTGCCCTCCCCCCTACCTCAGTGTTGAAAGAGTAAAGCAACCCAAACTACTCAATTGCTGCAATTCTGAAAACAGATTTTCTGTTCAAGTTGCCATCTGCACAATCATCTTTTTCCTCATCAAGTAGCAAACAGCAAAAAGGTGCAGAGGGAAGAATCTCAGACATGACTTTGGTAGCTGTGCCCTGCTGCTTTTTTAACCCATTGAGGTATTTTTTAAAGATGCTCTTATTTCTGTGTGCTTGGCTGGTGTTATGGTGACCATGAGTGTGTATATCAAGTTACTGGTATGGGAGTAGCCCTGCCAGGAAGCCAGAGGGCATATTCAGTGCAAACTGTTTTTAGAAGCCAAAATAGGCACAGCTCTAAGTTGGGTGCCTGCAACGTTAGTAAAGGAACTAAACATGACTTCTCCTACCTCCTGAATGTGGATAGAACACAGCCTGTATCTCAGAAAAGGCTTACTCCTGGGATGATGTCACACTTAGCTAATTGACCTTTAATGTTAAATATATTTTTAACCCTTATTCTTAAGCACATTCTTAAATTGTGATTAAACAGTCAGATTTTTGAGTTTAGGATCTGCTAGAATTTGTGGGGAATGACTTTTTAAAAACACAAAGGGGGTAAATGAAGAAAAGGAGCCAACAAATGCCCCACCCCTGCAACGTAGGAAATTTTAATGAACAAATGTCTTTGACTCATTCTAGGCATTAAAAGGGCCAGAGGGAAAGCTACCCCTTCTTCCTTTCTTCATGATGATGAAAGAGACCTGTTCCTGGCTTCATGACAGAAAGAAAATTATCTACCTCAGGAAAATCAAGCTAGGGAGGTGAGCTACTGATTTATTTAGTTTACTCTTCTCATGGTGGTATAAAACACCCATCTCTAAAATGCACTGTTTTTCAAACTGAACTGCTCCACTGGAACTTAGTCAGATTAAAACTGATTTAAAAGTATTAGCACCTTCCCAAACACTAAAGTCCAGAATTTTATAAATTATAATCCCTGTGCTTTTCTCTATGAACAGATTATATCACTTGTAAAATGGCAGCTTTTATCTGAATTTCCATAATTTTACACATAATATTTATTGCAAAGCTATTTAAATCATCCCTTAGGTTTACTTAGAAATAGCAGAGGATAGGAAGTTCTCTCTCATACTGATGTTTATACCAAAGTCTGTTTTTCTTCTGAATTGTTAAAGGAGTGTTAGAAGCTTGATAGTAAGGGAATGACTGTTTCTTGGCTGTTTGCAATATTGATTTGTAAGAGTAGTGATATTGTAGCTGTTCAACTAATTAGGACATTGATAAAGTATCTTGATAAAGGATGCCATTCTCCTCCTATCCAAACTGATTTGCAAGTGGTTTTTTTTGCTAGGTAGACAATCCAACCCAAACACATTGGTTAAGACCACAAAGATCTCTGTGGGTACTGAGAAGCCTATAACCACTACTGCTGACTCATCCACTGCCACACTCATCTGACATGGGAACCACTACCTAGCCTTTCCCTCCTTCCCCTGCTCACATGTTATCTGCCCATGGACTGGGTTCACTCAACAGCTCTCTGGCTTCATCCCTATCACAGTGGTACCTTTCCTGACAGCCTAATTTTGGCTCTGAGCTACATCCAGTGCCTAGATAGGATAACTGTAAGATTTTAGCCAGATGGATTATGAACAACATTTTCTTTTCAATGTTCTTGGCTCTAACTTTACAGAAGATTGCTTCATCCCAACAGAATATAATCCCATCCTTTAGGCGGTTGAGCCAGTTGCCTGACTTTTGACACCTGCAATGTCACGGCTCCATATAACAGGTATTCCACTCAGAGCTTCTGTTCTCTACCTGAAATCTGGATGTACTGCTGACTTCAGTATCACTCAGACATAAATATAGTGTCATTTAAAAAGTCTTTAGTACCTTTCATTTCACCCTGATAAGAAAAAACAATGTCTATGCTCCACTGAGGTCTATGCTGGTGAGGAAAACTCCCTGTGAAGCTGATAAACTGATTCAATGCAAATAGATACTATGTCTTTTTCCCAACTTGATTCAGATTCTAAATGAATGAGATTTAGCCCACCAGTCCTAACTGAGTAATTTGGAAATTCAAGGTAAGGAACACCTTTCAGTGGGATTCTGTGCAGGATAAGAATTTGCCAGCTCTTGGAAATGGGATGATTGCAGAGATACTAATACCTTCCTACTATTTATCAAATGCAGCAAAAATCTGTCTGGCATCTTTGTTAATTATTGTAAGTATAGCAGACAAAGATAGTATTCTTAGAATTATTATTGGAAAAATTTGTGACCTATTAAGTTAAATCAATTATGATATATCAGCAGTACTAGGAGGAACTTCCAGTGTGAAAGCTCAAACTGGACCTATGTGCATAATCATCTGGTGACACAGGAAGTCATGGAAGTAATACATGGAAAAGAGTTCCTCACAAACCAGTATCCTTGAGAGCTCTCTTTTTCTGCACTTTGTGATGTTTTGCAAAAAGATACTCTGTCCCATTCTTGAGCCTTTTTGTATCGCAAAGTGTGCACACAAAGCCATGTGTGTGACAGTTCATACTGGCTCTTCAGCAAAGGACAGAGTAGGATCAGGTACAAAACAAAGGTTCCCGTCCATCATGATGGTTCCAATTACAAATCTCAGTGCAAAATAATGTTAATCATTAAAACAAAGGTATTCTTAAAACTGTCCTATTATTAAAGGCTGCTTTGTCTTTCCACATCATAATGCGATGAATAGCAGAGAAGCCTTTGCATTGCCTTCCCTCACAACTTAACTGGAATCATGAACACTTTTCATAATGAAGTCCACAGCCTCCAAAATATTTGTATTCCAAGTGTATGCATAGACTTTGTTGTTCCAGATTGTACTTCTATCCTGAAGCATGCACTGACAAGCTCTTCAGTATGTTTATTACTCTACAACACTGTGAGCCAACTAATGCTTATTACTTCCTTCACATTAAGTCAATCCAGAGTTTCACCACAACCAAGGTACGTTTTAGTTAGGATGTGCCTGAAGAGCACCATCCCTTATGGATCAGCCTAGTGGGGAGAAGAACCTGCATCTTAATAAGGACATGCTGAGCTCACACCTCAGCCTCAGGGGAGAGTAGGTAGAGCAACAAGTCCTGTCCTTGAGTTCTTCAAGCACAATGACTCTTTATATGTAGCTGGCCTTCTTCCAAGTCTCTGTGATGGAGGGAATCCTCCTTATGTTGTTCCTCACTCCACATAGCTGCACTAAGACCAACCACAATTACTGGTATGTGTATTGCATTGAATAATTAAGTTTATGTAACATCATAACTACATGGGTACGTGGGTATTATGTGTAAGTTTTGTGTTCATATAGCAAAGATGCATCCATAAATATGTGTACCAGACTACTCCATATATAGCAGACAGATGGTATTTATTATATATTAATATTGCATGCAGATTTTTCTCCCTCTTTAGATATCTTGAACATTCATTTTTAGAATCTAAATGATTTGTATAGATTCTTTTTGCTTTGACAGCTGACCATTGTATTTTACCTCCATTCAGCACAGGTGGTCTTGGTTTGTTCTTGTAAGTAGTCTTGTGTATGCTCAATCTAAATGTCAATATTGTAATTCTACTTTCTACTCACCTTAAGTTAATTAATTTTTAAAATTTGAAGATGTAAAGCAAATAGTGGTGCTAACCCTCCTGAAATTTTGAGAGTTAATACATCAAATTTAACAGGATTTGGGTCTGCAGGTGCTGCCTTCATCGACCATCACTTTTTTTTTGTTTTGTTTTGTTTTTTGTTTTTTTTTTTTTAGTTTGTTTTTTCTTAGCCACTTGTTTCAGAATAACATTACACAAAAGCCACTGCTGAGATTTTACTCTTTAGTGGAACTTGTTTACAAATACTGCTTGAGACTTTGACATTGTATTCCTATGCTGGAATATCTCTGCTTTACAACTTGAGCCACATGTAGCTGTGGCTAAAGACAAAAAAAGGAACGGCCCTATCTTGGATATTCAAATCTCATTGCTTTAAGGGACACGTTAAAGGAAACTAGGCCAAAAACTTGACCTATTTTAAAAGACATGGCAATCTGGTCTCATTCACACTTCACTGAGTCCTTCTCTCTCTTTTGTACCATGAAAAATATTGTACAGTAGTAAGATTCAGAATTCTGTCTCTATACAGTTTCTCAAACAAATACTGCAAGCTGAAGTCTCCAGTTTGACAACTGAAGCTTTTCAACCACTGATCTTGATAAATTAATAATCTTAAAAATTAGCAAATGCATAAGTTTAACTAATTTCATGTAGCTATCTAAAATTGCTACATCACTGCACTTTCTCCCTAACATTAGCTGCAATGGACCCCTTTGGCAACCTAAAAGGATCTATAGAAGTTTTTTGCTTCTTGGAACTTTCATGTTTTGAATTTGAAAACCAGGAGCTGTGAGCCATATTTCTTGGTTATTTCGTTGTTTGAAATCTGTCTGTGGAACTCTGTTTCCTTCGTTGGACTCCTGCCAGAGGAGGCCTGGTTTTAGCAGATGGCAGTGGGGTGGAGGCCAGACGTTCCCTGCTGCATCCTGAGGAGGCACCGAGAGCACGGCTCCTGGGCACCCACAGTGCTGCCTTCAGCGGCCACCGACACTGGACATGCTGGCAGAAAGGTTGGGAAGAATCCATGACACAGTCCTTGGGCCAAAAGCCTTTGTGGACAAGAGGGTCCTGACTTGGTGTTCAAAGGTGCTGGCCAGAAGACAAGAAGGGTAAAGGCTGGAGTTTGACCAACCAGAGGGAGATAAACCAGTACTGATGATACAATTGCTTTGGTCTTTGACAGGACACCCCACTGTCTTGTTAGGGATGGAGAGCTGAAAGAAGATGGACAAAATGTGACACTATGGCATTTAAATATTGTGTGGGTTTACCTGTCTGCTCTACAGGCACAACGTGCAGGTAGCATTTCCCTTTCCCTCAATTTCTGGGGACCAACTTCTCTGAGAACAAAAATCTTCAATCTGTCCTCAGGATGGTGTTTGATCTTTCAAGACACTGCCTGCTCACAAGATGGGGGATCAAAGGGCAATGCCATAATTGCAAGCACTTGTATATTGCTGGCTCACTGCCTTGCCAATTTGTGTGAAGGAGAAAATGCAAATAAATTTCTCAGGAGGCCAGAGGACTTGGAAATCCTCCAGGATTCCTTTAGGCGGCAGTAAGATCAAGGACATCCATAGTTTATCTGGAGATCCAGAACTTGGACTAACATAGCTGAAATTCATGATTCCTGTGCCATTTAGCTCTATGTTTGGGGAACTGAGTCCTCTCCCATCCCCTGCTGTCAGATACCTAAAGCGACTGCATTACTGTGTAGTTGGTGCCTTTCTCTCCCTATTGACTTCTTCCACTTTGAAGACAAGCATATGGAAACACCATGCTCATAACTTTTTCAAGCTCAGCAGCTAAGCCTATTTGATGTTAAACTGAGACAAAGATGTATTGTACTGAACAGAGGAGGCTGTCTACAGAAATAAAAAGTTTCCAACTATCTGTATCATGAAAAAACCTGGATGGACCTTGGGAATTTAACCTGGTTGTCATGATTTACAGAATGTAAATGGTTTGTGTTTTACCCCAGCAAAATGCCATACTCCTTTTCTGACCAACCATGGCAAGCTACAGTCAGCTTGCATGAGCCTGGGCCATTGCTGTCTTACACCTGCACAGAATAAGGGCTGTCTGCACATTTCATTAGTTCCTGAAAACTGCCTTTTAGAGGAATGAATTACTAAATGGATTGCACAGCACTGAACTGGGGATGTAGTTGTTGAGAGTACTGTTTCAATAACTAGTCAGAGTGGTAGCCAATACTCTTTCTTTGCTGGAGGAGTACTTGTGATCACAGGGCCTATCTCAGACTTCCTTACCATTTTTTCAAATGTTTCTCATGATTTGTCAGTTTGCTATACTGCCCACCACACAACATTTGCACCTTCTTCAAACAGATGCTGCAAAGCTTGGCAAACTCCTGATCAAGCTTTCATTATAATTGAAACAGTCCCTTTTCACTGCCAGGTTTGAATACAGACTGCTTTCTCCTGTCAGCTTGAATGATATGAGTTTGGAGGTTTCCTAGGTAAACTGGCTATTTTTTATATATATAATTGAAACCATAAAAGCTGAAGTATCCATTAAAATTGGTGAAGTGAATTACTAGTTATTGCACTTGCATTTTACAGGTGCTATACAGGAACAGAGGTAACAAAACAAAGAGAACCAGAGGGAGATGTCTTGGGCATAGCTCAGGATACGCTGAGACAGATATCCCTAGGGAAGGAGAGTTGCAAAAAGGCATCAAAATGGAGTTCACTGAACCAGCATTTAAAGCTTTTGGAATGTATCTTTTTTTAGCAAGCCTTTAAAGTCAATTATCCTCACAGAATATGTTTTATGTTTGTTTTGAGGATAAAGATAGCAAAGTTTCATCATTTATCTGCCTCATACCTCAGGAGAGTCTCTGAGCTTGCAGGTCACTGGCCCTGTGCTAGACGAAAGGTGGCAGATCCCTCTCTGACAGAAGAGTGGGAAAAGCACCTTCCCTCCCCTCAGCGCTGGCTGTGAGCTGGAGAAAGGGCAGTGAGGCATTCCTCCTTGAAAGCATGAGACGTTGTATTCCCTGACTGTCAGACACAATTCATAACAGAAGAAAAAAAACAAAAAACAAAACAAAGCCAAGCAAAAGTACAGCAGAAAAAATACTGGAAAATAGGTTAGACAGTATTTAAGTACAACTTCTACCCACAGAGAGGGTTTGAGTTAGCTCCTAAGCTTCAGAAATGGAGGAAAAATAAACACAGCTTTTGGAATTAACCTGGCAAAACGGAGTTAGCTCCCTCCTGTCACAGAACCGCATGGTGGAGATTGTCTTCTTTCAGACAGCCAGCTCTTTCTTTCTCCAAAACTGCTCTTATTCTCTTTTGAAGATCATCCTCTAATTAATATATCTGTCCAGTGCAGCAGGCTTTCAGTGCTTTTGGGTTAGAGCAGACGGGAATTTTAGCACTAATACAGCAACATCAGTTTCTAGACAAGCAAAATCTGCCAGCAGAAAGGGAGGGGAGGAGAGGAGGCCCCCAGCCTACCTGCTCTAAGCTCAGCTGCTGCTCTCTTCTATAAAAACAGACATCTGGAAAATGGGAAAGAACAAGTAAGACCAATTCTGAGCCTGCCAATACTGGTCAGATTTCTGACATACTTAAACTTTCACACATGCCTTTGTTTACAGTAATGGGACTTAAAATTAACTCCTCTATTATTTTTTTATGTGGGATTTTTTTGTTTTGTTTTGTTTTTCTACAGTGATGACCAGAAGTTCAGTCTCTGTATCAAATGAAGGAATTCACAGCCATTAGGTACCAGAGCTCCAGCAGACTGTGGTAGTCGTCCTTAGTGAATATTCCCTGGAGGCCTCCAGTCAGTCCATCTGAGTTCAGGTTCGTGTCTGAGCTGTTAAGTAATTCTCCTAAATGTCTTCAAGTTAATTATGCCAGCACAAGCTCTTTGTTTACACAATTATTCTGGATCTATTTGTTCTTTACTTCAGTTGTATATAATCCCGTAAACTGCGTACAAGATGCCGCCATTTTTCTTTCACCCATTTTGTGCAGGCGCACAGACCAATGCAAAACACGAGGCAAGGTCAGCTGGACCTTGTGTAGGAGACAGATAAAGTGGCCTCCATTTCTAGGCCTCCCTACTGCATGAGGGGAACAATTCTTCACTCAGTGTTAAAGGAGGCCTCTAACAAATCTGCATCAAACCCTGTGCTCAGTCACTCTGAGGGAATGTGAGAGTTCTGACAAAGAATTATAGAATTACTCCTATTAGGAAGAAGGCTCTCGGAGAACAGAGCATGGGCCTCCAGGCTCTAGCTATGCACACCACAGCCCCATTTCCTACAAGTATCATGGTGGGGAAATTATGTAAAATTCTTCTCTACAGCTAGACCTGAGGAGTAAATTTGTTCTTTACACAAAATGGCACTCCGATCCTATTTTGGGCCTCTATATAATCTTATTTTGGGCCTACTGCTCAAATAGAAACCAGCTAACAGTTTAAAGGCTTCACACCAGAAAAGCATCGGAAAAAAAAATTTAGAGAGGTGGATTGATGGTGAGATATGGAAATACAGACATGGCTTTTGAGGCCCACTGACCACTTCCACCACAAAAATGCAACTTGAGAGTCTAGCCCACTTTTTAAATCTCTGTGCCAAGTTAATCGCATTCTGCCCTAAAACACCTGGTGTGGTTACAGAGTTCTGGTGGCAGCCCTGGGTGCCAGCCTGTGCCAGATTTTGCAGAAGAAATGTGACTAGTTTGTTTTTTTAGTCATATGATGCCCATACAGCTGTAAAATAAGCGTGATTACAGTTTGACACAGCTCGGAAGTAAATTCACAAGGAACAAAATAATAAATTTATCTTCCAGCTGCTGTTTTTGACTGAATGCAACACTGACATGATGTATATTTTCTCTATTTATTGTAATGGTCTACAATCCTGCAAACATGATGCACATCTGTTGAATTTCATTCTGATGTGTAGCCCCATCCATTTTAATATGGGGCTGAGATGAATTGGCCAGAACATTTTCAGAGCTGGCATCTATGTGATTTAAGCTCTAGTCGGTCAAATTTCAGAGCATCCAGCGAAAGTTGTCAACAGAGATATCTATGGCTGTATTGATACAATTGGTATTAATTGGAAATTGCCACAAAACTGCAAAATACCAATTCACATTCAGTTTTGTCCTTCCATGCTAGTTTACATGCATCTTGATGTAATTTTCCTGCAAAAAGCATAATGGCTAGGCATTTTCAATTGACTAAATTTCTGTTTACTTTAGATTACAATTTTTACTGGATTTTTTTTTTTCTCTCTCTCTCTTTTTTTTTTTTAATGCCCTTCAGAAATTTCCAATTAAAATTTTAAGAAATATTTTTAATAAGAGGCAGGAGGAAGAAAGCTTAGTTCTTGCTTTTCTGATGACAAGTTTTACAAGGAGAAGAAAATCACCATCATTGTCATAGCCATAAATGTTCTGATTTTAGAGCAGTGGAAACATAAGTGGAGATTTTAATTTTTTTTAGTGTCTCTATGTTGGTGACATAGCAATTTACAAATTCTCGTCTCCTATATTTAGCAGTGCCATGTGTCCATATGTGTATTTACATTATTAGTCATCTTTAGACCCACGTTTTCTGTGATGTGTGTAGGCCAGGAAGCCACTCCATTATCCTGTCGTACCATCCTCAGAAACGGTACCTGGGTGTCCAAACCCCTGCTACCCTGGCGGGCTCAGCATAAAAAATGTTAATTCCCATCAGAACACTACCAGAATTGGAGTGACTGGGAAAAGAGGGGCTAACCAGGGGCAGCTCAACCTCTCTTTGCTGTTCACAGAGAGTTGGGGGTGAAGGCTTGTAGGGCCAGTGGCATAAACGTACAGGGGACATGTGAGAAAGCCGAGGGCGAGGCACGGCCTGGCCTGACACAGCCCCGTGCTGATGGCCGCAGGGATGTGAGACCTGTGAAGAATTTAGTTTTGTTTTGGGTTTTGGTTTGGTTTGCTGGGTTTTTTTGTTGTTGTTGGTTTTTTTTTTTTTTTTTTTTTTTTAAGAGACGAGCAGCTCAGGAGCGCTGCCCGGGTTGGGAGACAGGGGAAGATGCCAGGAGCACCCCGGGCGGCGGTGGTGCAGCCAGCTGATGTAATGCTGCTGCAGGAGCGGGGTTCACGTGTCTCCAGTGCGCAGCTATGCGCTCGGTGCACCCTCTATAAATCATGCACATCTACGTGTGATATATATATATATATATATATATATACACACACACACACACATATACATACATATGTATATAAAACATGCTCACACATATGTGTTATTTTCGCCGCCGGCGCGCAGAGGGGGCCGCCCCCGCAGAGCTGGGTCGCTGCGGGAGAAGCCCATCACCACCACCACCGGGCGGCGGGGGCCGGCAAGCCCATAGCCGGGGCTGTCGGAGGGGNGGAGGGGTTAGGGGGTGGGGGGAAGCAGCGCTGCCCCTTTGTGCGAGGAAGCGCGGAGCTGCGCGCCCCAGCCCCCCCTCTCCCCCGTGGGGTTGCGCTCCCAGACGCGCAGCACGGCGGCCGTGCGGAAAACACGCGTGGCCGGGAGCAGGTGAGGCGGTGGGAGGGCCGTGTCTGCCGCCGCGCCCGGTACTTGTTGTTTTCCAGGCATGAGGCAGCCGCCGTGTGCCGGGGTGGGTTAGTGGGGCTGCCTGCCTGGGCTCGGCGATAATGGCAGTTACGGAGCGGCTCTGTGCGGACGGATGGGACGGTGTCACCTGCTGAAGACATTTTAATTAGTCCGTCTCTTACACGGCCCTCAGTTTTTATGTATGTTTTGGGGGTTTTTTTGGTTTCTTTTCACGTTCACATGAGACCCCCAGCACAGAGTGTTGATGCAGCGGGGAATGCAGAGTGTTGCAGTAAGCGTGCATTTTTCCAGCCTCCCTGGAAACCTTCTGAGTTTCCAGTCTGGTAATTGAAATGCAATTTTGGCCGAAACTTGTGGCGATGGTGTGCCAGTTCCTGCACAGGAATCTAGCTTTGTTTGTTTGGGGTTTTTAATATTTTTTTTCCTTAAAAATTAAAACAATAGTAAACTAACATATTACTTAAGAATATTTTTTTTGTGTCCGTGTGGGGCAAAGAGATAAATTGAGTTTAGGTTGCCCAGCCAATAAAATATACTGTTTTTTAAAAACATAGCTGCAAGAGGGTGTCATCTGCAGCATTTATAACATATATATTATTTTAAAAGCTGCTTTTGGCTTAGGAGAACGATAAAGTGTTGTAAAAGTCGGTAGTTGTAAATATAGGTTACTCATATATAATGCTTTCCTTTATATATACACATCAGATACGTTTTTATATACATCTAGTCATCCTAACAGAAGCATACTGATCTACCTTACATATTACTTCATCCTATAGATAGGTTTTATGCTTTGAGTTTATGTAGCTGGAAAAGAAATAAAATTTAAGTATAATTTAACCTTCAGATTCTTCTTTTGAGTGAAGAATACTGAAATTGCATTTATAGTTTGATTGGTGGTTGATTTTTTAAAAATTTAAACTGTAAATAATAATTCAGTGTCCTTAATCCACACTTGCTACCTTTTGTTTTGGTTTTCTCTGCAGTGTAACCTAGAGAATGAATACAAACTGCAGAATTTCCTGTCTGTTTAGATCATGAAATCTTCACACCCTCCTAATTTATTGTGGTATTTAGTGATGGCCTTTTTGTATTTTCTTCTCTTTCCATCAACGTGCTGTTTGGAAATGAGCATCAGAGAGCATGTTTACATTGCATTCAGATTAGGTATCATGTCCAAGTTGAAGACAAAATGGCTACTAAGTAAAACCTCTGCTTTTATGATGGGTTTTCTACTCAAGGAAAAAGAGAACATGTTAGCCTTTTAAAGAAAAACTGCTTATTTGAGTCAGGTAAACTTGATGAAAAGCCCGAGCCCACGTTTGGTGTGAAGGAATGCAGCGTTTTGCCTGGTGTAAGTGGCTTGCCTGGTGCCAAGTGCCTGTGACCAGCAGAGGTTTTGCCAAGCACCTTGCAGCCCTCTCTCCTGGCCACCTCCTTCCTGGAGTGGGCTGGGACTTCTCTGCTGCTTTCAGGCAATACCTGTTCTCTGTGGGTTATACTGTTGAAAGGCAGTATTCTGAAGATAACATTTTTTAATAAGAAAACCCCTTCTTTGGTATCTGGCACTACTAGAAATTCTCTATTTCTATATTGCGATCAAGCAGCCTTCATTTGAGGCTGGAGTTTGATGCTAATTTGCATCTTCATGTAGATGCAGTGGTGGTTGTTTTGGAGCAGCAAGGATGAGGAGCATTGCCAGGGAAGTGGTACACGCTGCACTTGGAGTAAACATCAGGAAAGTCTCCTGCTGTAGTTGCAGTCTTGGGTTTACTGTTCTGTGCAGGGGGTGCTGGTGATGGGTGACCGGTGGGGAGAGATTGTGGAGGGCTGCTTGTGAAAATGGCAGTGCTCTGTTGTTAACAGAAGTAGGGGTAATGTGCCGAAGAGAGCTTCCTCTTTTCTGCCGTCCTCTTCCTCCCCTCTTGCCCTGCTGTGCCAGCTGTGTGTGCTGGCAGGTTGGTGCATTCAATTCCTCCTTTTCTTCCCAAAGGATTTAGCACATCTAGACCAATACTCTTCTGTATCGTTTACCCCTACACATTTGTGCATAGTGGATGGATGGTTTTAGCTCTTTTTGCTTGTTGGTGTGTTTTTTTAAAAAGAATTTCAATCTCCAAGTTGCATTGTCAATGAAAATAGTAGTCTAGCAAAATATAGCAGCTACTGAAATACTGGACTTGAGGATCACAAACAAGTCTGTGCTTGTCCTTCCACCGTACAGGCAAATATAAATAGAGTGTGTGATGTAGGCCTTGAGCGGGACAATGAGGTATTAATTATCTAAACTCATACTTAATTTATTCCATTTATTAAATTAAAATGTAGTTTGACAAAAGTAGCTCAAGTAATTGTGAATGTGTGGAGTCCTTTAAAATGAAACAATAGGTTAAATCCTGCTGGTTAAAAAAAATTAGAGGCATGGTCAGGGTATGTACTGAAGACTTAAAAATGTGCTTGCTACATGTTCTTTAATTCAGGGTTTGTTTTTTTGTTGTTGTTTTTTGTTGTTTTGCATTTGAAGTGGCCATTAGTTTAGACTCAGAAGGGTAAGATAAGAGTTACTTAGCTGTGCTTAAAAGCAAATCAGGAAGTACTTATTTGCATTGCAACAGCACATACAGGTATTGAACTGCTTTTTGATTACAATAATTGAAGTTCATCTCTGTCAAACTGTATTTTTTTCCTAAATGATCCACTTGAACACATCCAGCACTCACTTTGCTGGATGTGTTCAAGTGATCAGTTAGGAAAAAATGCAGTTTGACACATCCAGCATTGTGTTATGTGTGTGAGTTGCTGAGCCTTGGATGTGTTCTTGTGATGTCGATGAAATGGGCAGAAATAATATTAGTTGCCTTTTCCCATTGATGGGTTTGAAGTCTAGACAGAGAGAACATGTCTTTCAGAGCACAGCCAGGCTGATTAGTGTCAGGTTGGGCGGGTTTGTAAATTGCCCTGGTCTTTGCTGGAAACTGGGCCTTAATCTGCCTGTTTTTATTTCCCTTTGGATTCATTAAAGGTTTCTTATTTATTAATATTTTTTTTGTCCAGATATTAGAGCCGGGGGCAGGAAAATCTCCCTAGTCAGCTGTCTAACCATATAGACTAATGGGGTTTAAATTATTTTCTTCATGTGAGGGTGCTGTATTACCAAATATATGTTATTTGTGTATCATGTTTCTGTACCCAAACATATGTTGGTTAAGACTGAGGCTACTCAGTATTCCATTAAGTTGCCAAAGAATATCCCATAGCTGAAGACAGCCAGCAATGTACACGTGAAAGTAGTGTGGCATAAGGATCAAGATTTGGAGTTGACCAAGGGAACAGGGTGTCAGCTGGGGGTCTGCTCTTGCTGGCACAAAAGAAAAAGACCAAGACTTTTAGGCAATTTAATCCCTCTGCTGACTGTATTAATCTAAAATCCAGTCTGTAGCTGCAAACATTGAAGGAATGGACAGGTTTGTTTTCTTGTTCACTGTTGCAAATAACTGGTGATGATTCCTCAATGGGTGCTTGTTTACTGTTGTAATAGTAATCTGGTGCTTGCATCTGTGCATGAATTGGCCCCAGCTTCTTTCACCTTGCCTGCATCTCAGCTCTTTTTGTCCTAAAGGCATCTGTTAGGATTTGAATGTAATAATTCTTCTCAAGAGATTAATTTCTCCCCTGCCCAGTATCTTGTGTAAGCTGGGCTGAGGACCAGGCAGCATGGAGTGGCAAATAACAACCATGGCTTTTGCAGCCATTTCAGTTGGATGTGGGTGTGGGTTTGAGTTGTGATTTATTTATTTTTTTTTTCCTCAGATCACTCTTCTAGCTAGAAGTTGTATTGGAAAACCACGTGAGCTAGGCCAGGCAGTGCCAAAATTATATGTCTTAAGGCCCAGTTTGTCTCATGTTGAAGGGGGAGTAGGAGGTGAATTGTGCCCGTGTTAGTTTTGGGCTTTTGGTATTGTGCTAGAAAACCAGATTAGCTGACTGTAATACCAATATTTTCTAATCTTTGGAAGGCTCTGTTCTTTCTTATGACTGACATCGTTCCTGCTCTCTCCTGCAATATTGCATCCATCACTCCTCATTAGGCATTGTCAGCAAGTGTGGATTGTCACTTAGCTGTTGGAAGATCCAATGTTCTGCAGTTTGGAAAATGCCATTGAGCTTTTACATAATAGGAATTACGACTTACTTGCATGGTTTAGGTCAGCAGGAAAAAATGATTGACAGTCTTGGTATTTTTAATAAAATACCTGACAGTGAAGAAGGTAGTTTAAGGGGTAGTTGTTTAAGGGGTACTTGTTTCAGGCTCTTTGCAAATGCAGGTGCAAACATCTTTTTTAGTAGTTTTCAGCAGCTGAAATTTCTTTAACACCCTTTATTATTTTTTTTGAAATACAGATTTATTGAGTCAGGTTGGATTAATCTGTAGACCAAGCCATCTGCATTTACTCATTCAATTTTCTGTAGCTAGGGAGAGGGAGGCAGGGAATCAGGGAAAAGAAAAGACCAAAACAAAACAAACAAAAAAGCAAAACAGACAAAAACACACACACAAAAAGGAAACCAAACCAAACAACAACCCTCCCCCCACCAAAAACCAAACAAAAAACAAACCAAACCCACCAAAACCCTAAACAAATCTTCATATTTTGTTAAGTGATCCGTCAAAATTGAGCGTAGAACTTAAAATTTCTTGTAACTGATCACAGCTTCTCTGTGGTTATTCTGTGCCCCCAGTCCAAACAAGATGTTCCAGCCACCATTCCCACCTTTGTTAATTCATTGTTGGAGGTGGGAAACAAAACTTGTAATTCTTCAATAAAAGATTACTAACTGTTTTGTGGAAGAGCTAGTAATTATCAATGACAGGTGTACAGGCTGCAGTCATGTTACTAAATGTATGTAACATCACAAGTGTGTTTACCTTTTTTGGAAAAGTGCTTTGAGCTCCTCAGCTAAGAGTTGCCTGTGCAAAGCTGAAAAAGTTTCTTGTCACTAACCCAATTTTCCTTGTCTTTATAGTTCCATTGTTTAGAGGTGATGGTGAAACTTGGCAGTCCTGAATGTTTCCCAATGTGGTGTATAAGCAGTTAAATACATGGAAAAAAATTGAGCTGTGGACTGTATTTTAGAGTAGTTCCTGATTATTTCAGTGAAGGTCAGCCTTCCTTGGGCAAAGCATTGACAAGCATGTCATTCTCCTTCACACTCTGGTTCCCCAAGTTCTGGTTCCTGGATAGGAACAGAAAGTAGAATTTGTTTCATTTGACTCCATCTGTTTCTGTACAGGTTGGTCTGGGTAGTGCCATTGTAGAGAAAAATGTGCTGCTGAGGTGAGGGCCATCTCCCAGGGAAGATGTTTCCATAAAACAATCCATCTGATCACTTTATGTGCCTCTTTGACTGTAAACAAATTCTGAAATGTGTGCCAGGGTGTAGCCATCTGTGGTGCAGCTCTCTTGAACTGGATGAAATAAACTGTACACCATTTGTCACTTTTTCACCTCAGTTTCTTTTCCTGGAGGATGGCTGCTCCATTCTTCTCATGGATTGTTTTGGAGGTTCTCCATTTCCTTGAACAAGGTCCAGCTACACCCTTTATCTATTACTACACATTCATGTAGTAATAGAATGTTGGAAGAATTCCTTCTCACCAAAGTGGCTTAAAAACACGTTTGCTGTCCTATGCTGACATGCACCCCCTTGCTCTTGGGAGAGCCTTCCCCCATGCTGCCAGCTGCCAGGAGCAGGCAGGTCAGCAGCATGCAGCACTCAGTGCCAAATCCATGAGGGAGGAGAAACTGCTTTCCAACATGGGGCACGGCCACCACGGTGGTGGAGTTTCTAGGTCAGCAGGTGTAGAAGCCAATTTGGTCTGCAAGTGTTTTTACAAGGTTAGAAAATAAACCTGAGTAAAACGAAGGCTGACCTTTATGTAACCTTTTGAGAATGGAGTTGAGATTTTATTGAATATCCTGGCTCTGAGTTGGATGGAATAGCTTTGCAAAAAAAAGATCTTTGTAAATCTGCTTTTAGGAAGAGTGGATTTTTCACTCGTGCTCATGGGTTTTGTATGCCTTAAAACAATAGGATCTAATAAAGTATATGAGGGGAAAATGATATTCAAGTAATAAAAGAACTGGCAATATTTTACTGCTGTTCATTTAAAATGCATAGAAATGCATTAAATTGTTGACTTCACAGCATCAGATGTATGCAATTCCTTGTTTCATAAACATTTTACTTTCCACTGCAGGAGTTCCTTTCACTGAAGCAAGTCAGATGGTGTGACACTGTGATTCAGAGCAGCATTTCTAATGAGTTCTTAATAAGCACAGAACTGCAGGATTGTCATCCCAGGCCTCTGTAGCTGGGTTGCTTGTCATTTTGGGCAATTCTGTTTGATTTGCGTGTGTCTTGTGTGCCATTGGTTATTAGGAATCCAAATTTGTATCTGAAAAAGAATGATTAGAACCCCCCTCCCTCCCGCTATAATTTTCTGGATGCAGTATAAATCAGAAAAAATACTGTAACTGGGTGAGATTACATTACTGGTCAGGTTTGGGTGATCAGATTTATACTTAAACACTGATTAATCTTTTAATTAATTTGGACTTGGATGGTTTTGTTAGTCTTTTTTTTCTCTCTGTGTGTGTAGATTTGAGAGCAGGGACTGAGCTAAATGTTTTTATACAGATCCCATAACTTATGTATGTTGCCTTCTCTTGTTACTCCTCTCTGCCGCTTGCCAAACAGAAGTATTTGGAGAAGGGCCAGAGCTGCAAAATTCAGATCAGAATCCAAATTTGGATTTTTGGTTCAAGCCTTTCTAATATCAAATATTACAAAGTCTCATATATAAATAAGGAACTTCTCCTTTTTAAACTAAGATGAGGAGATGGAGGTTGCTTTCTAGTTTGTACCTAGACCAGTCCAGGTAAATGGCTGAACTGGATGAGGAAAAGTTTTCAGCCAAGTGATGCAAAAAGTAAATTGGATAGATGGAAACGTGATTCCCTGGCACCCAGAAAGAGCCCAACCAGAAAGCCATCACAAACTGGTACTTCCAGGCCAGTAAGAAGAACCTCCTAAATACATCCAAGAATTCTGGAAGTGTTTGGGTGTTTTGTTTTGTTACCTCAGATCTCTGGGAATTTTGAGGTTTTGGTTTGTTTTGTTCCAAATGAGTTAGCCAGTATCTCAATTTTAATGCTTTCTTGATTTAATGGAAAAAGGATTATCTGTCATCAAGTAGGATGCTCGTTATCGGCTGCTGTGCCATCAACAGGCTTTCAGTAAGCTGCCAAGTGTTTTCTGGCTGTTGAATGTTTAATCATTAAAACAGTGGAAAAAACATTCAAAACTTCCCGAATATTTTCCCTGTTGCTTGTTTTTAATTGTTTGTGGTTACTGCAGTGACATTGTACCAGTAGAAGGGTGGGGAGGCCAGGTGCTGCTGCAGGCTGGGCTGGCAATGGGGATGGTATCTCTGGGTGGAACCTGCACCCTGGAAATACTGGCTGGGGGGGCTCTGATTGTTGGCAGACCCAGGCTGCTGCTTTTTGGACCTGCTTGGTACCTCACCTAGTGGGTGGTTTTTATCTCTTGCTCAGGCCACCTAATCTGTTCTCTTTTTCTAACTATAACCATGTCATGCATGGCAGTTGTGGAGGCAGAGCACGTGTGTATGGCTTTGGGTTTCTTGGGATGTACCTGTGCTCCTCCAGGAGGATGGGTCCTGCTTAGCTTTTCCCCTGGAGCTGGCTGGGGATTGTATTGCTTACTGATTGTCAGGCGCTTCAAGTTCAGGGAGAAAATCTTGCTCCGGAGAAGAACTCGTTCATTGAATGAGGCACATTTGTATCTCCCCCTGAGAGGAAATCTGTGGTTCAGTGTCAGGGTCTGTGATTTATGTCTGTCCTTTTTGATGGATGGTCTCAAGCATGGAGTTGATCCATATTTCGTAGTCAAGGAGTCCTAAGTGCCATTAGAAGGTTGTTGGGACTCCTGCCAGTGAAGAAGTTGAATTGTACTGCACAGCAGGAATTACTTTGGTTCATTACTTTGGTTGCCTGTAAAACAGTGAGTTAAATTATTTTTAAAGCTGTCAGCAATACAGACTGTTGGACCTTTTTTGTTGGACGTTTTTCTTAGTATGAGGTTGCCTGGAGCTGTCTGCCTCAAGTGTCCCTTGGACAAACAGGAATTAGCTTGTGATCAAGGTGTGCTGGATAGGAGGATGGGCAATTTGTTACGCTGAATTTTCCTCACCTTCATCTTGGCCAAGTTTAGAAATCACCTGAAAATACTTTGAAGTAGTCTTCTTTCTCCCTTCCTCTTCAGAACCATTGCTGAATTAAAATAGAGATTTCAGACAGTTACACAGGACCACAAGTGGTAACTGAAGCCCTGTTAATTGAAAAAGTTTTAATGTTTATTTAAATTTTTTTGTAAATGGAATTTTAAGTAATTTTTAATCTGCTTTGAGAAGTAGTGACAACTGCTTCTTTCAGACCCGGATGCTAGTTTTATTGCTAATTCAGTGGAGAGAAGTGCTTGTGTGAGTGCAGTGTCCAGAGGCAATCTCAAGCCAGGACCTGAGTCTTCTGGAGATCCTCTGGCAGGACCAGTGTATTGTTGGGTGTGCAGGCAGTAGTTTGTCTGGATGAGCATGTGGGTGGCAGATCCCTGCTGGTGTCCCTGCTGCACCCTTGCTGGAGGCTCCCCTGCAGGATGAGTGCCCTCCTAAAGTGAGCTGTGTGTTGGTAGTTCCATGGCGTGGTCCCCCTAAGACTACCACCTCCCATCCCATGTTCAGATTCAGATGCTTTGTGTTTCTCACCATGTTTCTCAGTGGAAGGTAAATGATTGCTCTGTGATCCCTGCTCTGCTTATATGAAAGTCAGTGGCTGTGGGTGAGGCACCTGTGAGGCTGACCTGCTGCTTAGCCCTTGTGGGAAAGCTGCAGCTCTTTCTGCTCTGATAAGACTTTCTAAAGCAATGGCCAAACAAAGCTTTGAAATAATCTTGCAGGAGCCAGAGACATGCCACAAGAAGCTTTTATCCAAGCTCTGACAAAGTATGGTGTTTCTTTCATTAAGGGTACTAAAAATTTTTGCCTATTTTCTTTATGGTTTGATTTTTTTAATTTTTTTGGGTTTTATTAAGCCTGCTAGCATTATAAATGATGAGCTGCATGAAGGCCTACAGCTGATATTAGTGGTCATGTAAACTAAATAAATCAGTTGATATTTTAAAGTCAGTGAAATTACTGGCAGAAATTGTAAGCTGCACACCTGGAACCACAGTGTGCTGAAGAGCTAAGCCAGTTTTTTTTTTTACTCCAGGAGCCTCCTCTGCAGAATTACCTTCATTATGCTTGATACCAGTGGTAGAGTTTAAGTTTATAGTTTGAGATTAACTCAAAATTTGAGAAATAAACTGGTGAGAGAAAAGTGTAATTGTCTATTCCATTCAATGAGTGAGTGAATTGGGATTGGTAGATCTAATTTTAAAAGTGTGAAAAGGGGTATTTTGAACAGAAGTCATCGGTTGAATTTAACAAAAAATCTCAAGTAATCAACAAATATGCTGAAAAAATAAGAACTTTTTTTTTCTCTTTTACAGCAGTTTGGAAATGCTGTTTTGTGTGTGTTTAATTACATCAGACACAAGTTTTTCTAAATGCAGTTTATAGTAAAATTTCAATTAAAAACTGATCTTTTAAATTATCATTTTATAATGCAAAAAATGCTGACTCCTGTATAATTAAGTCCCTGATCCATGAAGATACTCAGACAACTCTCTTACTCGTTATATTTCTGAGTAGAAGCTAGGTGTCTGCTTACCCTGTAGATATATGCCTGAATGTATACCGTGAGTAGTTTTATTTCCTGGTTAATACCAGCTAAAAAAATGGTGATGCTCTTTATCTCTCAGACTGAGAATAAAAATTAAAAGATTATTTTTTGTTCTTACGATTACCAATAAATATAATGTCCCCTTTTAGCTTTCACTGCACATACCCCCACAGATTGCATCTTTTTCTTGCTAGAAGCTTATTTCTTTTGGATGGATTAAGAATGTGAGGTTCATGT
Source organism: Florisuga fusca (assembly GCA_038090715.1). Taxonomy (NCBI): domain Eukaryota; kingdom Metazoa; phylum Chordata; class Aves; order Apodiformes; family Trochilidae; genus Florisuga; species Florisuga fusca. Next base: position 10,128,902 of record JAAWXA010000028.1, on the reverse strand, counting down.
GCCATCATGGCTTGTACATTCGAGTTAGTACAACTTGTAGCTTACTTGAAAAACAAAACTTAGATTGTGTGTACAGTGGGTTCAGTGTGTGGAAACCCTCTCTCTGGGTACAGGTAAGACATGGATGCATGTACTCGGATGTTGTCAATCAATAGCTCCAGCTGTTCATTGTGAAAATATTTATACTGTGTGTTTGCAGCACAGAACCTAATAATTGCTTTTTGTCACTTCTCAATGATTCTTCTTACTTCAGAGAAGTTCTTTATTATCACTGAATACTTTAAGTACCAGTAGCTTTGTGGCAAATTAGGCCCAATGTAGCATCAGGAGATTGCTTAAGTACATTGTATTTTTCTTCCCAAGATTGTTCTTCCTAAATTCATCAGACTCAGAAGTGTGAGCTGCAGCTTTGGTTTGATTAGTTCAGCTGTTCAGTAAGGGACTGGCAAAGCAGCATATAGTTCACCTTGAAAATTGAAATAAAACTTTTAATAATCAGGAAAACACATTTTCATTCCCTTACTGCAGTCATTTGCTCTCCTACTTCCTATGTTTACACACAATGTGGTTCACAGAAAGAAAATCCAGAGCGGTCAGTTCTGTAGTGCTCTTAGGCAGTGTCTCCTGGAAGGACTCACAGGACCAGTAATTGTGGGTAACATTAGTGTGAGATCTTTATACTATAGTTCAGTAAATTGCTAGGTGCTGAAAAGATGTTAGCCAGTTACATGCTGTAGCCTAGAGGTGAATTTCAGCAGTGTGGTTGTCTCAGGGGTTATTGCTTTAGGGTAGCTTTCTGTCTACATTGGTCTAAATTACAATTCTCTGGTGTTACGATTTTTTTGGAAAGTCAGAAGTTTAATGCAGCTTTTCTGAAGTCTGTTCTAGATCTAATCAAGGGCAGCCTTTTCTGTTTCTGATTGTTTTACAAAGTAAGTTGTGGTTTAACTTTGCAGTTCCCTGATATGTTTGAAATGGACACACTGCAAATTGTGAACCCATTCAGGTGTTCTGCAAATCGTTTTGACAGGGGGCTACACTTGGTGACCTGCCTGTCTGTACCAGGACAGGTCACATGCCCTCCTTTATGTTTTTAAAAGAAAACCATGACAATTTGGAAATGTTAAAAATAGATAGCAAAATGCTTATGGACAGTGCTGTGCTCGCAAAGCCAGGTAGGTCACTTCAGAAGAAAATGGCCCAGGTTTTTGAGTGCCATCCTTCCCCAGTTGCCCACAGAGCTAGGATGAGGTGGCAGAGGCAGGCATAGCACAGTCTGCTTGCATACATCGTCCTCTGTTCTGAGGAGGAGTACTGAATTCTGAAGTTGTGAGGTATTATGTAGTGGTCAGGTGCCTACTGTTCATAATTTCCATTCATAAATTATGTTTTAGAGGAAAGAAATAATCTGACAAGACTCGCTTGTTAATTCATCACGGCTGCAGAGGCAGCCTAGCAGTGAAGGAGGAGGCAGTGGGTGGAGTGAAGTTGCCTGAGTGAATCCAGCTTCTCTGCCCTGGGCTTGTTGTTCATGCAGTGCTGGCAGTGGAGCTGTCTGTTCTGGCTGCTGGGGAGCTGTACAGGTCTCATGGATGCCTCAGCCCCGGAGTTGGTAAAAGTCATCTTGGGTTGGAGCAGCTTGGTCCTGCAGTGCAGTCTCATCCAAGGTGATCATTTAATGCGGTTAAACTACCACTTAGGATTGAAGGCAGTTATACTCAAACCCAGCTTTTTAGGTGCAAACTGAGATAGGTATGCACTTCCACATGTTTAACTTAATTAAATTTTGTGCCGCTTTAATTTTGATCAAATGCAGCTTACAGGTTTAGACAAGCTCTTGAATCAACAAGTAAACTAAAGTTCACCTGGATTACAAGTTAGGGAAACTCAAACTTCCCAAATTAAATCCTTGAGAATTGGAATAGCACATGTTTTAAACTTTTCTGGTGTGTGTTTAGGGATTAAAATAATTTTAAAAGATGCCATTAGTATTATTTTTATTTTTTTTACCCCCAGAAACAGAGGGAAACGGATGGGTTATAGTGCTTTAGTACTTAGTGAAGTGACTTTTGAGGTAGGCAAGAGACTTCTGGTTACTTCCAGTTTTTATTTGCAGAGAAAAGACAGTTTCTGTGTGTGGAGTGGGCTGAAGCTGACTCACAGAGGTGAGTGAGAAATGCCACAGAGTGGATATGCAATGCAGAAGGTTGGAGGCCTGAAAGAACCTCTGGCAGCTGAACAAGAAGAAGAAATTTTAACATGGGAGGCTGCATGTCTGTCACCCTTAGGCAGCAGCACATCCTGCATACATCCAGCTTTTAAATTCTCATCTCCAAAACAAGTCAAGGATGAAAGTAGGGTTATAGGATGTACCACTGAGCAGTATGGCACAAGTCAGGGAGACAGACTGCCTTGCCTGTGGCAGTGGGGCCATGCCCATCTAACATGAAAAAGGTGACCCTTTTAGTAGGCAGGTGCTTGGAGAGTGTTTGTAGATACTCAGGGCATTACTCAGCACAAGGAAACCTAAGAGGTTGCATTCTCTGAGAGTTACCAAGGTCAGCACTCAGTGACAGGTTCCTCAAGTGGACAAAAAGGGTGCAGAGGAGCTGTGTGGTGGTCAGCCATAAGAGGAAAGGAAGTGAGGAGAAGGAATGCAGAAGTCCATAGAGATTGGGGCAGAAGCAGGGGTAATAGGATATTGCAAGCAGCATTGGGAGGAGGGGGCTAGATAAAAGCTGGATTTGTTTGCAGAAAGACAGGCTGATGCCTATGGGTGAGCTGTTAAATGTGGAGGGGAGAGATGTGTGTCTGTGGCAGGGAGCAGGGACAAAGTGTGTATCAGGGTGAATTCAGCGCAGTGCAGCGCCTCTGAGGGGCTGAACAGCCCCACTGCAACCCTTGCAGTGCTTCTCTGCTTCCTGGAGTGTCACACCCCAGCAAACACTGAGATGGTAGCGTGGTGGGAAGGCTGGGGCTCCTTGCCAGGCTGACAACAGGACACCTGCAGCTGTTGACCTGCAGGTTTTGGAGAGGGGATGGCTGTATGAGTACTTTCTTCTTGTCTTGGTGGGGCTTGAGTGGTGTGTGAGGCTCAGTGCTGGGCTTGGCAGTGCAGGAGGGTCTGGTTTACTCTGCAGGCTTGGTGCTCATGTTAAAGTCACAAAAGAGAGCTTGGGTGGGACTGGTTTATGGCACTGCTAACCAGATGGTACCTACCTGGCTACCAAATACGTTGTGAAGAGGTACAGCCAGTAGCAAACCTGTTTGTTAACAGAAAGTAACTAGGATAGCTGTGGGTCATGGAAATGTCAAAGGAAATAATGAGAAGTGAAGAAGATGAAACACACCTTTTATCAGCAGGCTTAAATCTGTCATCCAGGCACCTCTGCCAGCATTGGAAAATGCATGTGGTAGGAAAGCATTGCTGTAGAGCTGCTGACACTGGAAGCTTTTATACTGGATTTAGTTGAGCTTTGTGTAATTATGCACAATAAACATAGCCCTATACAGATTTCTACATTTATGGGTGTGCATTGAACATAAGCAGTGTGTAGAACCATTCCTATTTTCTCATGAGTGTGAGTATTGTTTCACTTTGCTGTCAGCCATCAGCAGCCACCATTTCTGAAGGGAAGGTAGCAGGGGACCAGGTCTGTGTGCCCTGTCCAGGCTGTGCCACACAGCGAGGGGCTGCCTCCCTCCTCCTCTGTGCACAAGCATTTGCAGGTGTGCTTTTCCCCCACGTTTTTTCCTTTGGTGTTTTTTTTGGTTGGTTGGTTGTTTTTTGTTTTATTTTTAAATGCTGCTAAGGAGTTGTCATCCCTTTAGTTTCGCTAGGCATCCTTGCTTAGAACCACGTGGGAGGAAAGCTTGAGAAAAATTTCCTCATGCTTTATGGCACCTCCAGTGCAGACCCTGCAGAAATACTGGCCTGAAGTAATAATGTTGTGATTAGGCTTCTACTGACCATGGTAGGAAGTGCCAAGGCTGATCTTTTAGTTACTTATGGACTGAATTCAGAAGCAACCAAGGATTGATTTGGTTTTTCAGAATTAGTTTTAAAGCCAGAAGTTTTCGTTGTGAAATACATGAGCTGTTGTGATGGGTGATCTGCCGTTGAGCCACAAACCTACATATCTGGTGACTGCATCCATTCTTTCTGCTTTTTCAGGGAATGTGCTTTAGATTTAAGTTCCTGCTTGAGCAATTTTTATTTTGTCATGTCCCTTTATTGAGATCAACCCATCCTTTTTGTATTTAACCTTTCTAGGCAACTGATTTTTGCAGAGTGATCTTCAGTGTCCTGTAGTGCCCCATGTGGATTTTTATTAATAAATATAGGATGCAGCTCCTTTGAAGTCATACTGTCTTCCCACATAATATACAGAGGGCATCAAATCCTTGGAATAGAGAGTTTTGCCTGAATATAACACTATGCAGTGATTTTAATTCAGAACAATGCTTGAAAGAACCAGGCTGAGAGCTGTGTAAAAGCATTTTCTTTGTCTCTTCTGAGAGTTCATTAAAGTAATAAACTTATGTTTATTACTTGTTAAAGTTGTGGAAAAAAAATAAAATATTCAAATAAATGTAAAAAACCCCAGGAAGTTAAATGACTGTTGTATTGCTGGAATAGAGCACCTGGCAGTGTTGTTGTTGCAAGTTCTTCCCAGTTATTTTAAGAATTGTGGAACAAGCCTTTAGTGTTGAATACAGCTAGATTTCTTCAGAGAGCTAAACGAGATGTTTATAGACCTAAATTTCAGATGTAGGTATTCTGATATCTGCTGGCTAATTATTTCTTGGCAGCTCATTACAATGGGCTACATTTGAGACTTTGGTGTTTCATTAGCAGCCTTATCTTCCTTTTTTATTCAGTTGTTTGTATAGCTGGCATTATTTAATACTGATAAAATCATCTTGTCAGAAATGGTGAGGGGATGAAATTTTTATCCTCTATCAAATTTTTCTATAGCATTTATTTTAGTAACAAGTGTTGAAGTAATGTGTTTGACCAATTTTAACCTGCACTAACTTAAAATGTCACAGTATGCTGAACTACTTAATTTTTTGTGCACTGGGATGTGGCATTGCTCCTTCTTGCCTCTGGTGGAAAACCGGTCTGGCTTACTCTCTTTGGCGAGTGCAAGGAGGTGGATTAGGTTACAGAGAAGATGAAATGGTTGCAGCTCACCCTTGTTGTGCTGTTTTATTGGCTTGCTGTGCTTGTTGCTTTCTTATTTTTCTGAGAAGAGTGGTTGGACTTGGATAGAGAAGTCTGCCTTCAAGCGGAAGGAGCCAATATTTACAGATGGGTGAATACTTGCTGTGTTTACTTTTTGAGGCCTGAGAGTTGGACACATTTCTACGTTTCCAGTGGACACAAATCTGGCTATTTTTATGCTTTAGGGAAATAGCAGTGCTTCATTTGCTTCCAAGATGCAATTGCAGTCCCTGTAGCTTTTATCTGGAGTATGAATCTATCAGCATTTGAATACTGGAAGATTTAATTTGTCTTGTATTGAATGTTTTGCTTCTGTTTGTTTGCTTTTGCACTAGGTTCAAGTGAAGGCCTTGTCCCTAAGCCATGACACTTGAGTTTTCCCTGGAGAAGGGGCAGTGCAGGCAGGGGCAGAGCCCCTAGGTGGCATCAGAAGCCACCCGATTTTTGGCTTGTGCATGCCGGAGGGTGGGAGGTGCGGATGGGAGGGGAGCCCTTGGCTCCAGGATGCCAGGGCTGGCTTGCGGACATGCCCAGCTTGGGTGTGCTTTCCTTTCTCTGTAACCTGTGCTAGCAAAAGCTCTTACTCAGCTGAGAAGTAGATATAGTCTTCATTTCACTTAATTCAAATATGTTTCGACCTTTTGCAGCTCTGCTTTCTAAATATTTAATTGAAATGCTTTTACAGCCATTTTACTTCTTTGTCAAGGTGAGCTAAGCCAGACACTGTAACATGGCATATGTTAAGATGTTAATTGAGTAGCAGCATGCAAAGGCGGCTGTTTCATAATTTTCTCCTTAGATGATCCTTGGCTCCAGTTTAACATTTCTTTGTGCTTCTGAATAGAAGGTTATATGAAGATATATTTAGAACTGTTAGTCTAAGAAAGAGAAGCATTAATTCTGTAAGATTAAGGGCTGAATCCTGCAGGCACTGCTGGGACATGGGGCTTGTCATGGTAAGGATGTGATAATAGTACCTTTCTGTAGTAGGGCTGGTAATCCTTTTATTGACTGGTACCTCACAGCATACAGAGTAAACAGATAATTTAAAAAATGTTGCCTGGTGCCATCAAAGTTGTAGAAGAGATAGTGAATCTTTTCAAAAGGATGTGTGGTCAGTTTAATAATGACCTTCTGTAATGTGGCTTTCAGAAAGTTGACTTTGCTGGAACTATTGCTGTTGGTATTAGTAGTGGAGTCTTAACTGAAGCTCCTCAGGAGCTAATTGGGTTTTTGCAAGAGGCAAAGAATCAGCAGGACACTGCACATAAAAAAGATCTGGGTGTTGCCAACACCCAAATACCTCCTGTGCTGGGGAGACACAGGCCTGGCAAATGTTGCCTGTGTATTATTACTCCCCATAGGAGAAGCCTTCCACGACTACTGCAGACCCTGTTGTGATGTAGTTTGACAAGCAGGCCTCATGGGTTGTGTGAGGGAATGACTGACACCATGGGAAACTGACGCTTTTCAGAACTGAACAATTTTTAAGGGGCCACATGGCCGAAGTAATTCTTCCTTGGGAGGCAGCTCTAACTGCTGTCTTGGGTGTCCTTCTCATATGGAAGGCTTGTGTACAGGTATCTAAGTAAAAATATTGGGGCAGCAGTTGTCTCCATACACTGTTAGAGTCGTAAGAGTGAGCAGTTGGGAAGGTTTCCCGTGGCCCTGAACATCCCCTGCTTCTCCCCAGAGCTCATCTGAATTTTTGCTGGTCTTGTGCTTCCCTCTCAAGACAAAAACTTACAGGGTTTTTTGATTTGTTTTTTTGTATCTTCCCTCTCTCCAAGGAAAGCTTCTTTTAGACCCTTATAAACCTCTCTCCCTTGGTTGTCTGAGCGAGGAGGTGTTGTACTACCCGAGATGGTAACTAGTTAAGGGAGCTGCTGCTAATAGTTACACAGCAGGGTTTTCTTTCTAGTAGCAACTTTTCTTGCTGTGTCCTGCATATCGGGTAATAATGTAATCCAGGAGTACCAGGAACTGGGAACCCTGCAGTGGGCAACTCTTGCTGCCCTGTAAGGAGTTGTATCTGGTCTTCATGATGTATGCCACAGCTATCAGCAGTAATGGAAAGTAGTTCCTTTTCATGAATTGCATTAGGGTTTGGGAGAAAAATGTTTTTCTTTGTCTGTTCAAAGTGTACCAATCACACGAAACACGGCTACAGCAGCTGGTTTTGGGAGGGTGTTCCAGTTTATACAAATATTTGCAGTTTTAGGCTGAAGAGGATACAGAGTATCTGTGGCAACTTCACTGATATTAAGACACTTAAAATGAAAAAAATCTTTCAGGGCTTCCTGAGTTCGACCTCCTAGTTAAACCACTCCTGTATTTTGCAAATTAAATTATGATTCTGCTTGTCCCCTGAATTTTACTGAACTGGACTCACTTGTTGCTGTTACTGACATCTTACTTCATTCAGGAATTGAAACCACTGCTTGTGCCTGATGAGAGCCGTGCCCCGTCTGACCTTTGGGGTGGGGAGGTTCTCTGCCTGAGCCAACCTGTTGTGTCCTGGAGCTCTGCTGTCCCACTCCTGCTGGGGACACAGTCAGGACCCCCCTCACCAACATCCTTCTCTGCACCCTGTGTCCCAGCACCGGAGTTGTGCTGCAGTGGGTGGGTGTTCATGCAGAGTGCTCACTGTGTATGTGCACCCCAGTGTTTGTTGCACTGCTGGCTTTCAAGGGAGGGAGTGATCAGTTGGAAAGCTGATAGGGGTTAGTTCCAGTGGCTGTGTAGGCTTTGGGAAGGCTTAGAGTTAACTAGGCAGTAGCTAAAAGCTTGAGGGCTTTCTTTTACCTTTCCCCAACCACCTTTCTCTTTCTGGTCTCACCAGGCATAAGGCTTCTCATATCCCTTGTGGTTATATGGCTTCTACTATTTGCAGCATTAAGGAAATACTCAGTGTTCTCAGACCTACTGAATTCTGCCACCCTGTGTAATTTAGTAGTCCCATATTGCTCAGCATAGTTCAGTTACCTATTCCTGAAAGTAAAGTATTGCTTAATTAGAGGAAGATGAGCAGCATTTGGTTTTATGCTGCTCAGGAAAAAAATCGCACCTTGTCTTCTCCCCCCTCTTTTCCCTTTCCCATTTTTCCTTCAGTGCAAAGTAAACCCAGCTGCACACCTGGGGAAAGAACACACTCCTCATTTTGCCCATGCCAAGTCAGGGCTATTAAAATGAGGCTGTTTTGAGTAGAAATACATAAATAGGTCAGGGAAAGCAGACATGCATACTCAAGCATAAGTTAGAAGAGCAGTTTGAGGAAATGCTTTAGTCTGATTTTCCCCCTTCCTGTCCTTTCCAAGATACTATCAAGAATTTGTTAGTGTGACTTCAGCATTTAGGAGCTTAAATTACTGCAGCCTTTAGAAGTTACCTTCAAGGATCTCTCAGAGGTCCTGGGTCTGAAGGTTAAGTCAGAAGCTGATACTGCTGAGATGGGTTGGCATCTTTCCAGTAAGGCTTTCTGGTGTGGACCCAAAGCAGCAGCCAGCATGTGTTCTTTGGGAGGAGGATGTAGGACTGGGGTCTCTGTGAAACACACTGGACGTTGTAGGGAGCCACCCTGCTATGCTTCTCTAAACCACAGGCTAAGAAACCTGCTTTTCTCTGCTGTTTTGTCTAAGCTGGGCTCTTGTTTTTGAGTGGCTGATGACAGTTCTTCAGAGGAGAGCAAGTTGATCCTGACTGGTGGTGTTGGGACAGAGATGACATTTTTGAGGAGCATTGCTCTAGACAGTAGAACAAGACTATATCCCTCTTGAGTTGCTCAATATGCCTTAACTTCCAAACCATCTGCATAGTGGTACCTACTGAGCAAAAGTTTAATCATTGGTTGCAATAGCATAATTTTTTATTATTTTTTCCAAAGTTCTGACATACTGTCCTATGCTCCCAGGTTCTTGTGGTGGTTTAGTGTCTGATGCACACTGATAAATCCAAGGCAGCTGTAAAAGCATCCCCCTTTATTATAATGTGTAAGAGACAGCTAACCCCAGTCAGAAAAGGCACTTGTTCTGGATGAAACTGCTTGAAGTAGCCTGAATTAAGTTTTTGATCAAGTAAATGAACTAGTTTGACTTCAGGGAGACTGTCAGCATGAAGAGCTATGAAAGAGAAATGTCAGCTGTGCTTCTAGGTGGGGGTGAGTCACAGCAAGCCCCCAGCAGCAGCTCTCCAGGAGGAGCAACACAAGTTGTTGGCTTACAGTACGGTTTCTAAGTTTAGTTTTACGATGGACTTGGGTCCCTGATAGATTCGAATAGTTATTTTCATTAGCAAGAACATCTATCACTCCTTCTGCTTTCTTTCTTGCAGCTGTTCCTAGACATGCAGCAGAACTTGTGGGTAGCAGCCACGGACATTAGAAAGTGTTCTGTGCAGGGCCTGATTCAGCCTTGCTTAGGGGTTTGCTGGTTGCAGTTACTGTAACTACAGTAGTAATAATATGTAAGGGATGCGTTCGACAGAAACAGCAGCAGATCTGTATATTTGTAAATGAAATTTCAGCTTTCAAAAGGTATCTCTCTTTAGTTAGTGAAGGAAGAAATGTGGGGTGAAATAAAGAAGAGTGGGAAATACATTGTAACTGTGATGGCTCTTCCTTTGCCACCTTTGTGGCTTGTCCTGTTATCTCCTGATTCGGTGGAGATGTGTGGTGCTGTGTCACCAGGTGGAGCTTTCCTGTGCACTGCTCTGGACCATGAGAAGGTCCCTGTCCCAGCAGCTTCCCAAAGGGCTAGTTCCTCAGGGTTGCTGTTGCTTGACTTTGACATGGATCAACTCCACTGAAAGGTAAATGAGAAGAAGCACTTCCGCTGTTAGGCACATGCTTTATAGAATCAGGCCATATTACCTGTGCTGTGGATTAGATGAAAAAGCCTCAGTTTACCACGCACAAATTTTAATTATGTCCTCCCAGTAAATTATGGAGCAGGAGACAAAAAAAATTGCTGTTAAAATATATACCATACTTGTCCTGTGCTGAAGCTGTAGGACCTTTGCCTTTTAAAATGTCACAACATCTGCTTGCAGATTGGAGGACATGAACTGGACTATCCTATTTGTGCCACCAACTGACAAAAAGGAAACACAGGGCAACTATTTGCTGGCTTTACTACTGCTTTTCTGTTGCAGCTTTTTGACATTGTTGATCGGTGCTGTAGGAGCAGAGGTCACAACTGGAAAAGCCTGAACTGAATTTGATAGTTTTCATTTACTGGCTCAGACTGGTATTTGGAGATAAAAGGACAGCTCTAGGGATCTTGTGCCCAGCTGCCTCCTGGCAGCTTGCCTCTTCCCTTTGCAAGAAGAAAATATTAATGCAAATGAGTGTGTGTGTGTGCAGTTTGGCAGAACCTAGCAGGATAGGAAATGATGCTGGCTGAAGCATGTTCTCCTCAGAAGCCTGGTGCACAATGTCTCCTGCAAGTTTGTAGAGCAGAGGCTGTATTTGGACTAAGTTTGATCTGCCTGTACACTTCAGCCCCTTATCCTCCATGCACCTTTTCTTCATTAAGCTATCATGTGAAGCCACAGTAAATGTTTAGGTGTCAGAGGCACATATGTCTGAGTGCTGCTTTGTAGGAGAGACTGGGGATCTGCACACAGGGATTGTAAGACCCTGCAAGGAACATGAAGCAGTGGGGTGAGGTGTAGTCCAGGGTGAAAGAAATGCTGCTGGAGCAGTTGTCTGTTTCAGCATGACTTTGATCAGTGTGCCTTGGTCAGCTTTGAGTCAGATGCACTGATAACTCTGAGCATCAGCAGCAGGCTTCCATGATGGGTGTCCTTTGACTTTTCTTGTAAAGTGATGGTTATTGAAGAGTGAGATGAAATTTGGGTTTCCTTCTTCAGTTTCTACAGTAGATGTGAGTGTATCCCCAAGCCAAGGAAAAGCTCCCATTTCACCATCTTGAGCGTTCAATGTTCTCTCAATTCCCCAACAGCTCTGCTTTAATCCCTCCCTACTGTGCCCAAGTGTCCACCCATGTGCTTGTCCTCTACACAAAGCCACTTGAAGTGGATGTCTGATGATGTATCCACTTCAGTGGACTTGTCTTACCTGTTGAAATTTTTTATTGCATTCTGTCACTGTAGCATATGCAGTTCTCGTATGGGAAGGGGAATCGGTATAAGCAACTCCTGCAGAACAGATTTAGACTGGTTTCAAAATGAGATGTTGCAACAAGCAGGACAGCCAAGCTCTTGCTTCTTTGAGCATCTGGTACAACACTAAATGCTGGTTCAATAGCTTTGGTTCTTATCACCACCAGACCCGAGAGCCATTTCTTGTTGCTTGTTTTTTTCTTAACATTTTAGTATATCCATCAGTACCTTACTTGATCTATCTTTGTATGTGGTAGCACAACAACTGCATAAGAGATGTTTTGTGAACGAAAGATTGAATTGTTTTATTCTATTAGGAAAAGAATCACTCCCTGAACTCCAAAAATGATGGCTTAGTGCTTGTTCAGTAGGTGTCCAGGAGTGATGACTTGTTTTTTGCATGTGAAAGCTCCTGCTCCTCTTCAGAGCAATGATAAAATGCCTTCACATGATGCAGTCAGGTCAAGCACAGAAACTACAGCACCCTTAAGAAACACAAAAGCTGCTTGTAGGTGTGTTTATATGAGGTATAACAAGTTCCACACCATTTGCACTCCTTGTCACGTGTACTGATGTCATTTATGGCATACTTTAATTCAATCCACACCCAATGTTGTCTTGATGAGCCAGCTGGGAGGTAGCGAGACTGACCTGGAAAACTCCAAACTTGCCAGTGGGATACCAATTCTCTGCTTTGGAGCGGCTCTTTGGAAAGCTAGAAGTAAATGGTGGGATTTAGATATTAGAAATAGAATTTAGAATTTCAATTTTAGAAATAAAAAGTGGGATTTACTGACACGTGGGGAGAGGGAAGTGTTAATCATATTTACAAGATGAACAAGTAAAATGTGTCTGAATTGTGGAAGAGCTTAGAATAAAAGTACTAACATCCATCTTGGCTGCTTTGCAACCTGGTATAATAGCTCCCAGTTGCAATGATATTTCATTAAAAAACAGTACAGTTCTTGCATAAAAGAGCAAAACAGCAAGATTTCTAACAAACAGTTAAGTTTGGGGTGACTTTATACAAACAAATAGCCGGATGAGTATTCTTCCATAGTCTGGTGGGATATTTCACAGCAGGAGATTAAATCTGTAGTACAGGTTTAGAAAATCTAATACGTAATTATTATCATTATTATTATTATTATATGTAATATTTTTGTCATTGCTGTCTAGATTAATTCAAGATTTCTATTCTCTCTTTCTTCCCTCACGTCTAGCAAAACTGTACAATCTAAAGTGGACTGCATTTTGGTAAGTACAATTCCAGAATGCTTTTTAATATTTAATGAACTGCAAGATCAAAATAGATGGCTCTGGAGAATGCCAGCTAGTATGAAGCTTTTCCTTAGCAGTGCTCTCAGGCACTACAACTAAATGGGATCAGAATTAGCTCCCCTTGCCAAAAAATACATTATGTCGGTTTGGTGTTTGTTTTCTGCTGAAGTATTGACCTCTCGTTGCCAGCAACAAGTGAATATGATTGACACTTGTAGAACTGTCAGTATAGATGGAGCACAGAAAGCTGACTTTGTGCTTTTGTAAGCATAATTGCACAGATCAGAATATGCAAGAAGGTCATTATGCCTTCAAGTTCCATTTATCTTTAGGCTTGTAATGACAATGTTTATTGCTTGTGTTGTTGTTCCCTTGAAACAGTTAATCCATGGCTGGTACTACATTTTAAGGAAGGAACTAGACTGAGCTGCATGTTTCCACAAAACTGTCAGACTGATGTCCTGATATGGGAAAATCTTGCAGGTGTCATAGTTGTCAGATTTTTTGTTTTGTTTTTGTTTGTTAGTTTTAATACTTGCTAACCTCAAAAGTTGCAGAACATCTTGGATACCTTCCCAGAAATGTGCAGCATTAGAGATTGTGTTTGCTCCACTTTACTACCTAGGACAGAGAGATAATACTGCTTTTTTTAAGAAGTAAAGCCTTTGAAATGCATAAACATAGTCTTCCTTTGTGAATTAAAAGAACTGAATCTAGCCAGTGGTAAGAGATTATTTCTGGGAAGCAGATATCTAGTGCTAACACAGAAAGGTTTTATTTGTTTGTTTCTAATAATGAGCAGGTTGAGAGTCTTGAAGCTGATATCTGAATTCATAAATCTTAAGACTGGAAGGGACTGCTTGTTCTGACTCTCTGCCTTTGGCTTTTCATCCTCAAGTACCAGTGGGCAAGATAGAGAAATAGACAACCATGTGCATACTATCAAATAGAATCCATTTAGCTGTGTGATTGAGATAAATTAGAATACTCCTTAAAGTCACATTATCAAAGGTTCATTCAGATGACACTGAATTCTCTTTCCTTAAAATGTTGCTTTAATTTATTGTGGTATTATTTAATGTAAGCTATATTTTTGTATTGCAAACAAACTTTGGACTCAATTTTGCCTATGATTAAAAATTCTTGGATGAATTTTTAAGACCTAGGGTACTGAGTTTCATCAGTTGGTATGAGCCCATTCATTCGTGTAGATCTCATACGTTGGATGGAAAAGCTCTTCATCTGAATAGTGCTCTTGGACACAAAGCAGTCTCCATAGCTTGACTTGGAATAAAGCAGCAGTGTCCTGGTGGTCTCATTTTCTGTTCCAGATGTCTCCATGTCTGCTGATGTCCTGTCAATACAAAGGAGTCCTGTCAAAAGTGGAAAAGCAACTTTAGGTTAGCAAAGGTAGATCTTGTGTGGTTCAAGTAGCTTCAATATCAGAGTAATTTCAGGAAATAAAAATGAACCTGAATTCTGACAAGATACTTTCTGCATTCTGACATGCTTTTCAAAAGATGTGAGCTGCAAGACAGAATCTAAAAGTATGTTAATCTAGAAATCTGTGACAATACAGCGTAAAGTAACTTCTCTGAAGCTTCATGGGGCTGTCCAGTTTTGTCCTGCAGAAGGTAGATGAGCAGGTTGCCTCTTTGGTGTAATATTTATGGGTTTGTCAGAGAGATCCTGTGACTGGGGTGTCAGCTGCCTGCAGAGAGTCTGACCACAAGCATATGGGCAGGTCAGAACATTGCCTTTAAGTGCATTTTCTTATAGATTTGGTTCAGATAGAAACCTTTCTAGGGCCTTTAATCAGTCTTGTGAAGCATAAAGGACAATGTCTGTCCGTTGTCTCCCTTATTGTAAGAAGGGGATTTGAGACTAGCTGAAAGGTGCTGATGATAGCTTAAAGCATGTAAACTCGATCAGTTTGCTAGCAGTCTGAAAATAAAAAACAGACCACACTTGTTGCCATTTGTGTTTGGTAGCACCAGTCACAGTCACAGCCACAGCGTGCTGGGCCACACAGAAATTCTCTTTAACACCTATACAGCCTAATTCAACACAGGATAGCAAGGAAGAGAGAAACAGAAAAAACAGAGGTGTGACAGTAATAGTCTTTGTTATGGCTGTAGCTAGCAGCAGAGGACTATGGAAAACAGTTAGTATAAGGGGACTGAGACTGCAACTACTTCTGCAAGAGACCAAAGTTATCTGCCTTTTACTGTTATACCTTGCCACTTACATTTTGACATACTGACAGTTTCTGGAAGATCATAAGAAAATCGTTCTATGCTGTGCAATCCAAAAAAGATAATTAGCAAGAATTGTGGTGTAAACAGCCATTAAAAATTCATCATAACATCTTTTTAACTGTAGTAAACATGTCTAGCAGTTGATTCTCTTATGACTTTGCTTGTTGTATTTGCTGCCACATACTAAGGTGAACTCTTGAACCTGATTTTTAAGATGGTATGCTCCATATACTCACTCAGCAAGAAGATTAAGGTTTCTTTCCTTAGTCTTCTGAAAAGAGGTCAGTGCTGATGAGAGTGCTGGGTTGATGGCCATGAAGAACAGCTTCTGGTGGCTGGAGCAGACTCAGTGTGAGCAGCACCAGTGTGTAAGATCTGTTGAGGCAATATGCTTTGTTCCAGAAGAACAGGAAGAAGTAGAGACAGTAGAAGCTTGTAACTTTCTTTTTGTCCTTATGGGACATAGGCAGAACCTCTATGAAGCTTTGGCATCTGTGCTTGGACACCAAAGCTGCTGTTTGGAATATTTAACACCTGAAATATGTTTCTGCTTCTGTTCAGATAAAGCATATTAAATGTATTTATTGGCTGCTTTTTAGAATAGTAGGTTCTGGTTTGATCATTAGGTGTTTTCTGTCCTGATCTTATTTCCAACAAACCACCTGACCTTTAGCAAATTATTTAACCTTTGCTTCTTTTTTCTCTGTTCACAAAGTGGGGAGTTGATTGCTTGACTACTTTGCTATTTTTGGTCTGGTTGTTAAGTAGTAGACTTTGTTTGAAACTCACGTTTCCTATAACACAGATTGAGTCCTTAATCACATTTTGTGTTGAACTGGTATTTGTCTCTTTGTGCTGTGAAAAGTTCCAATGCAGTGTCTTTCAGAATGGTAACAGATGCCAAAACCTGGTATTTTAATTTAAAAACCCCAAACCCACAATATTTTGGCCATCCTGGTTTATTTCACAGCTTTTTAATTTTCAGTCAAAATGCCTGTTAGAATGAAGAAGGAAATTGCTTCTGTTCCTAAGAGATCTTTGTTCTGTATCTTCCTTAAGAAGCAAAAGTAGAGATTCATTTGGAGCATTTCTGTGTGACCACTGAAAATGCAAATATAAATGAATTTCTGGTTTGTTTCCTGTATTTTGTGCATTTCTATAGTGAACTATCTATATCTGGTAACTGTCAAAACAAAAATATCAGCTATTTCTGCTCCTCTATATGTTAGTCAAAGTATTTGCTTAGCTGTGACGTGAAGTTTCTGATTCTTTGTCCTTAGTTATTCTGTCTAAATATAAGATCACTCAGGTATTTTAAGTACTTGATATCGTTTTTTGGCTAAACTGAAGCCAGCTTGTAAAAATAAGTATGGATGCTGCTTGCTCCTCATCTTCGCTGTATCTTCCTTTATTTAATGTGGTTCCAGTTGCAGGAGATAAATACAACATGGGCAAACCAGAAGTAACAGAGGTGGTGCTTTGTGCTGGCTTTACACCCCAATCCTGCAAGCAGTTTAGCATGCTTGTGCATTTTCCCAACACAGCTTCAAGAAATGCAGTTTGTAAATAGCCTGTGGAGAATTAGACTGTCTTCATCTGATTTGATAGAACCAGCCAATCAAGGTCAGGAAACTTCAAGCAAATTTTTTACTTCGCTTCTTTAAAGTAGCAGGGAAGGATTCCCCAGACAGTTTACTTACTTTCTGTATGGTATTTAGAGCTACTCTAGCATTAAGCTTTAACAAGCTTTGCAAAGGGGAATTTGTCTTAAGATGATGCAAGCATCAGTCTCCCTTTAGATGCTGTGACTCTTTCCCCTCTAATGACCTATTTTTTCCACACTGCTGACTTATCTGGATAGTCAGGGTTGAGAAAATATATACCATATTTTGTGGTTTTGTTCCTTTATTTATTTATTATTTAGCATTAAGAAAAACTCCTGATGAACTAATCTTCTTGGTTGATAGTTGTGAGGCCAGCTGAAAGGTTCTTCCACTTTCCTAATTTCATTTTTGATTGCATTAAGGAATTTGAAAGTTTTGATACTTTGAACAGTTGCACTAGCAGAGTTATTACAGAATTCACTAGACCTTTAGCACTGATAACTGGTGCTTGTCAGCAGCTAGAAGTTGAAGAAGATTTTGTACTTAGCGAGGCTGCAAACAAAAGTTTAGAGAGTTTTATAAATGTTTAGAGAAAACGGCCTAAACAAAACACCAAGTCTGATGTATTTTTAAGCTAAAGAAAGGAACATATTTCCTGAATCTACTTGCAGTGGCTGTCACACTCCATTCCTTTGCTGCCACTTCTTCACTTTTAGAATGGTTTTCTCTAAATAGATCCAGTTGCATCTAACAAGATTAGGTTTATCTAATTATCACCCAGGTAGGATTACCTCTGTGAACTGCCTGTGACTCTTGGCTTTGTGTCACCTCTCCTGTTTCAAGGAGGTTCTGCCTCCCCAGGGCTCCCCCACAGGTGTCACTGGAAGCTGGGGAAGTTGTCCAGTAAGTGCTGCCTGGGGCCAGGCATGGAGAGGAGTAGGTTTTGAGTGAAAGCAGTGAGATAACATCATTGTCTATCTGCTTCTACTGAGTTTATGAGAATGCCATAATCCTCAGATGCCTCAGCTCTTGGGGTGCAGTTTTACTGATGAGAGAGTTATTGGTTCACTTGCATCCTTTGGAAGGGGTTCTGCTAACATAATCCCTCTATAATTTTTTCTCTACATTTGTATCATTAGGGCTTAGGTTTTTTTAAATTATGTTTCTTGGATGGGGCCTGAGTAGCCTCTGTGGCCTAGGCAGGGCCCTTCCACACGGCCCCTTCCTTCTGACAGGAAACAGCAGAAGTTGCTTCACCTGCAGTGGGCACCAAAACTACTTCATTATCTTTCGATGACAGATTTAATGTTTCTCCTAACACCTTGCCCTTTATGTTGCACTCTGGCACATTATATTTGGAAGTGAAACGTTGTGTTCCATGTCTGTGTCAGAATCACTGGGGCTTTTCTGTTTTGTTTTGCCTGAGATGCTTTTGCCACATGGATTAATGCTGACCATGCAAGGTAATCTTACCCAAACTCTGTCCTTTGGTGTGGGGCTTTGGCATTTGCAGTTTAAAACAAAAAGCAGTTAACTTCCTCAAAGAGGAGAAGCTCTAATTAACAAGTATGAATTTTCTTTTAGTTGTTAAATTTCTATCTTTACGTTAAAAAATCATTAACTTTATGTAAATTATTTCTTTGAAGAACATTAATTTTTACAGTAATGGATTTGTGAAAGGAAAACCCGCAAGTCCAAATGCAGTGGTTTATGCAGTAAGGAAAGAATGGAGAATTTGACAAAATGCACCTCTGAAGAAATACCTCTTTGGATATTTGGTGGTATGGGCTGTGGAAGTTATTGTTGAGCCGCACAGAAATTGATGTCAGCAAATTTCAGGAGCTTATCAGAGGAAAATAAAAAAACAAACAAACCCCCCAAATGTTGTGGTTTGCTGCAGCTTTAAAGAGCAACAAATGCAGTATGTGTTACCTGGCTGCTGCTGGCAGTGTTTCTCTTGGCTCTGAGAGCAAGTGTCTGACCACTGGTGGCCCAAGTCAGTGGAGCAGTTTTGTGGTGGGTTTAGACAGCAGGGTTAGCTTGCCCCCACACTGTCTCAGTGCCCTTCCCCAGGGCCTGGGGACAGGGAGGGAACCCACTTGGTGGTTGCAAAGCCAGTGGAGGGCCAGTGGGAGCTTGTTTCTCTCTAGTGCTGCTGTTCATCTTGTGCCAGCTGATCTGGACATGACTGGGGCAGGTTGGAAGGCCCAGTTTGAAGTGAAGTTTAGGTTGTTCGTATCTCTACTCTGTTCTGCTCTTTGCTGAGGTAAACAGGCCTCCCTCTTCCTTTTGGGAAAGTTTACATTGGCAATAAAGGAAAATAGAATTAACTGTAATGCAAAAGCTGTATGATGACTTAAAGAGGGATTGTGTGGGTCTTTGTAGCAATGGGGCACCAGTGCACTGCTTCTGAGGGAGAACCTATTTGCTCCTTGCTGCATGGCTTTACTCCCACTGCAGGGCTGAGCACATTGCCTTATGCTGATTTTCATACTATTTCGAGGTCTGTGCAGCTGGTTTCAGATGACCATAGGCTAGTTCATACATAACAATCACTGCATACCTCAGGTAAAACTCCCCCTCATGTCTGATCCTCAGATGATATTCTCTGGAGGAGAAGTCTGGCACCATGGAGATCCATGTTAACTGAATGGCTTGTTCAATAACTTTGATTTCCAAAGCAAGCAAAAAATTAGGTCGTAAAATGTCTTTGTCTAAGTCTGTGACACGTAACTGTTAATGTATGGTGCATCACAGCATCAGATCTGACATCCTGCTTTGCTACTGCATAGCTGGTCTTTGATGCTGTATTCTCAGAGGTGTTTCATGTGTGCTCTGAGAAGGTGAAGTCTTCATGTTACATGTCTCATTACAGAAGTGATCTGTTACTGAATTTTTTCCAGATGCCATTTTGTTGCATCTGAATTTTGTAATGGTGACCAGTGCTTTCTAGTGTGTGATGGTGTGCAAATAAAATAGAAAATCACATTTCTAGTCCCAGAATGCTCAAGGTTACAATCTTTCACATAAGTTAATAAAATTGTTTAAAATTTTATTTTAGATGACAGAAATATTTATTTCAGATGTCGGTTTTTAGCTGTTAAGCTCAACTCTTACCGTTTGCTTTGTTCCCCCCTGCTTCCCTCCACCCTTCTTTTTTAACCAAAACATTTTTGTTACCTAGCAAGAAGTTGAGAAGTTTACAGACCTAGAGAAACTCTACCTCTACCTTCAGCTGCCTTCGGGTCCCAACAATGGAGACAAAAGGTACGTGTGTGAGTGTGTAAACATGAGCAGCTAGTACTGAAAACTTCTTTTACTTCTTATGGCACTTACCTGCTGAGGAACCATTCATGTGAAGTGTTTGGTAGAAGAAGCAGCCTTTGTTAAACATTAAAGACTCTTCCTGAACATTGTTTTTTTGGGTTTGTTTTTTTTTTTTTTTTTAGCTTTGGAATCTTTAATACAGGAATAACTTGTAAATAGAAATCTCCTAAAATGGAAGAATCATCAGAGAAGGTGTTTTGCAGCCTAAGTGTGATTGTTCCTTTGCTTTTTATGTAGGAATTGATAATGTAGCAACACAGAGGCGATAGAGAAGAAGAACTAATGGTTATTTCTGGTAACATCTGTTTGAATAAAGGAAGATCTAAAAAACAAACCTGCAGATCACATTACCACATTAGTATATGTTCCCAGTAAGGTGGTTATAGGCAGGCAGGTGCCTACAGGAAGCACTCTGAGCACCTGCTGGGAAAGCTGAGTGTTTCCAGAGGGCAGCTGGTAAACTGAGAGGGCAAAAGTTAAGAGGTGGTCAGTAAGTAACAATATATTTAAGAGGGAAAGTAGGTGAACTCTCACCCATCAGTGTCTACTTGCAGCTGTGTATCAGTCAAAAATGAGAGCATAGGGTCTCTTGGCTAAACTGTGGATGAGGGAGGGGGATAACTGCTGTCTGTGCCTCCGAGGGGTAGCTAAACCTGTGAGGTACTGGCTCTCGTTGTCTCTGCTGTCTCTCCACCAGCGTGGAGAGGCAATTATTAGTCTTGTAACTGAGGGAGAGCTCTGGAGTGAGGTCTTTATCAGCACTGCTTCTTCTTTCCCTAGTGATCAGATCTCCATGTCATCCAGCCGTGCCCAGCAGATGCACGCCTTCTCGTGGATACGGAACACCTTGGAAGAGCACCCTGAGACATCCCTTCCCAAGCAGGAAGTTTACGATGAATACAAGTGAGTGCTCCCAGACCAGATCTGTACTTTTGTGTGGCTTTAGTGAGCACAGATAGTTCTGTGTCATTGGCTCAGCAGGTACTCCACTGATGTACATGTACAAGCATGTAGCAGAACAAAGCCTTATATATTACCAATGTATCTGAAAATATATTGGCTACAGTGAGGCAAACTTTATTCATTATTTCTGCCACTGAGGATAAGACAGTGGTGTTGAAACTGTGCATTAGACATGCTGAAGGAAGGTACAAGTATTTCTTAACAAGTAAATATCTCTATGAATATTCCTTTTGTTTTGTGGACAGAGCAGCACAGGTAAAAAGCACAAGTTAATATTTTACGATACACTTCAGTTTGCTTTTGTATACATATGTATATATCTGTCTTAACAAGAAGTTGAATTGTTCCTCATGGAAATGCAGCTGTTTTGCACATAAGGTCCAGTCCATCACACCTTGCTTTCCAGAATAATGCATAAATATTGGACCTTTGTGCAGAAAACCTAATTTCAGAGGCACAATGTGACTGAATATTTATGAAAGCAGTAACCAAGGCCACTGTGAGTCTGTGTTGTCAAGTCTCAATGCTACAATGTAACAAGGAAGCAATTAGAAGCAAGGGAGAGAGAGCTGTCTGATGGAAGTTGGATTTGAATTAATTTACACAACGTTCCCCATGGGGAAAAAAGACACATCCTCAGCCCAGTTGCCTGAAGATGAATAACGGATTTATGATCTAGTATGAATACTTCCATAATCTGAACGATTACAGTCATTTGCAGCGAACTGAATCCCTTCACCTCCTAAGTGCCTACAGGATTCAACGTTCAGTAATTGTTATTGCAGGGTTGTCTTCTGCGAATGCCTCCTTTTGATTAACTCTCTCTGGTCAAGTTTTCTCACTCTGACTGAGCTAAGAGACGGTGGCATTCTCTTGCCTGGGGTTGATCAACATGCACACACCTATTTCTGAAATCTCGCCATGGACCGGAGCGGTGTGACGCAGCCTGGAAACAGAACCAATGGCACAGCCCAGCTGGGGTGGCCAATCCCCGAGCAGCAGCCGCTCGCGCAGACACAGCAACAGCGGCAGCTGCTGAGCGGGAGAGAGATGGAAGCCTTATTCTTAAATATATTTCTTATTAAATAATTTATGGCCTGCTTCAGCAACAAATCTGCTTGGCTTCCATGCTGTGCCAAGCTGCAGATGCCCGGAAAAATCATCATCTACAGATTGTGGAGTGTGAAATTTGGATGGCTTTTGTATGTAGCTGCATCAAGTATTTGTGTATTGTATTTTTTTCCTAACAAAATACTGGTGGTAAGCAAATATTCAGGAAAATATCAAATGTTTGGAATATGTTCTCCTTTGAAAGCATCTGTTCTGTTTTTAAAACATTCAGTTTCCTTGAATATTTTAATGAGTTATTCTTGCACACCAAAGGAAAAGTAGTCTTTGAGTGGGAGGTGGGGAATGAGCATACAAATAGATAAGGGAGTTAGTTTTGATAAGTCATTTTTCTTTACCTAAGGGTGTTATGACCTCTCTAAATTCATGTCTGTCATTAACAAGTTACCATTTCTCTCCTTGATGTTGCATGAACTCACAGAGACCAATCTTATGCACGCTACATGTATAAATCAAAGTTACAAGGGTTCAGAAAAGTGCCATGTTGTACCAGCATCTCAATTCCTGTGATAAATTATGATCAAACTCAGTCTTGCAAAACTACTGGGCTTCTGCATCACCTTTCATGTGTTGTTTTTCTGTGAAGAGGGTAAAGACAGAAGCTTGCACATCACACAAGTCCACCATTGGCAAGCATCAGTAGTGTTTCCTGCTCTCCAGCGTTTTGGAAACCTCTTGCTGAGCTTATTCAACAGTTACTCTTCTTTATGTTTTCTTCTGTTCTTTCTCTTCTGTTTAATTGTGAATTCACATCTCTAAGTGAGTGGATTCATCCCTCTTTTGAAAGTGATCAAATAAATGCAAAATGCATCATAATTTAAGGCAGTAGCACTGGGAGGATTGAGAGCTTGCAGATGAATTTCAGAAAGGAGGTAGATGAGAGTTCACCTCTCTTGGTGTTGCTGTGATGCTGCTTGCACTGACAGAATATGTAGGGCTGTAAGAAGCTCTTTTTCTGTTGGGCACACACAGTTCTTCTGCCACTTCCTTCTGGGAGTTATGGGGAAGTACAGTCTAGAAAATGTGGGAACTTATGGGGTTCTGCATAACCCGCAGAAAATGGATGCTGCTTCCCATCAAATCCTTTTTATGTTTTCTTGTAAGTCAGTTTCACCTGAGTCTCTTTTCTCTATTAATAAACACCTTTATGGGGGCAGACAGGTGTAGATTTAGTTGAATTTAGAGAAGTAGGACTTGGAGTCTTAAATGCAGTCCTTCAGTAGTTATGCAGACAAAATCCCTGTTTGCCACCAAATGATTTGTTGAGCCTTCAGTAAATACTTGGGTCCTCTTATCTTGCTTCTTCTGCAGTAACAGAAGGGAAGTATTTCATATTTAAGTTGGGTGCCCTGAAGATTCATTTGATATGCTTAGTATGGATTAGGAGGTCTTGAGTCATCCCCTATATCTTTCCTTTAGTCTGTAAATCATTAATCCTTGCTTTACTGGCTGCTGGACCACTTGATGCCACCTGATGATTATGTTAAGAATGTTAATCAACAAATTAGAAGAATAATACCCAGAAGCTAGCACAGAAAAGGGCAACAGGTATAGGAATACCATATCTGTCAAACAAAGAAAAGACACAAGTTACATGCTAAGGTTGATAGCATTTAACCACTCTTGTTATATAGAACCCTCGCAGGAGTAGGTTGGGACAAATTGTGTTGTGACATCCAGTGTCCTCTGTCATAAGCACTACCTATATATTCCTTTTAAAAGGTGATCAAACTCCATCTAAAGCAGTTGTTTTCTACCTCTGCTTCTGCTGTTGAGAATCTGACCTGCAATTTTGTTCATCTAATGTTTTTTTTAGTTGTATAGTTTCCATATTACTTGATTTTTAGGACACTTTTTTTGTGCCAGCATTGTTCATCAGCTTAATGAGAGCCTACCTCTTTCTAAGGTTCTTCTCTCTAACCCATTTTTAGAGTCCTGTTGCTTTGCTGGATTGGATAAACCGAGATAATTTTTTGTTTTGTGCAATAGATTCTTTATAATTTGCTGTTCATAATTTGTTGCTGCCCAAGACCCTATGTAAGATGGGCTGCAAAGCCTGACTGTCTTCATGGGCTTTTTGGTTAATCTTTCTCTATGGTTTGAGTACGATCCCAGTGTATTTTATGTCTTGAGAGCATGTAATTCCAAGATTTTACAAAAAGGAGGGGAAAAAATAATAATAAAACAAAAGCACGTTTTCTCCTTGTGCTGTAGGGGAGCTCTGTACAAAGGAACGTAAGCGACTGCATGTCCATTGCCATTTTTGTCTCTGTGTAGACCTTCCCTCCCCCCATCTGTTTCCCACCCACCCTTCAAATAAGCAAAATAGCTTCTGGGCTCAGCAATGTGCCAAGAGTGCTAGTAGCAGAGAGAAGAGCTTCAGGGAAGAGACTCCTGGTATGTGTTGTCAAGTCAATGAGAGACCACAGATGGACATGGAGGTTTCTCGGCCGAGCCAAGAGGAGGAGGGGCCATGTGGGATGATCTGTCTGCAAATTGAAATTACATGATAATAATAATAGCTCAGAAATCACAAGCTTGCAGGAGCTGCCAGGATGAATATGAGGCGACCATGTAACTGTAGGTTTTGCTGTTAGCAAGTAATTGTCTTGAAACAGATGTGCTAGAATTGAAGAATGGATTTATTTTTTTTCTTCCTATTTGTTTATTTTCTCCTAGGGAGAGAATAATTTTAACTTCAAAGTTGATTGATTGGTAGATCCCTAATCCTGTTGTTTTGCCGGGTTGGTTTTTTTTTTGTTTTGTTTTGTTGTTGTTTTGCTGACATTGTTGAGTTTCAGTCAAAGATATTGCTGACAGTGGCAGATAAATTCATTGAGCCCTCCTTTGCATGCTAGTGGAGACTTAAAATCCTGTAAAGAGCATTGGTAAATGACAAAGAGCCACCTTTTAGGAATTTTCAGAGTAAAGTTAAAATCCTGGAGGTAGCAGGTGCACACAAGCTCTGCAGGAAAGCGAGGGACCTAAATAGCATAATTCTTGCTGTCATGAAATCTTTCCATCATCATGAAAATCATTAGATCTGTGGTGATGCTTCACAAGTGGAATATATCTACATACAACCAAGGTAAAAGCAGCAGATAACTGTTCTATGATAACTACTGTTTTTACAGAGAAAATAAATGCAGTGGAAGTATCTCGAGTAATATATACTGTGCTCTATAGAGCTACAGTTTTCAGAGAAGATGTTTTCACTTGTCTGCTTGCACTCAGATGCCATTATTAATTGTGGCTGTTTTAATGAGGTGGTGTTGGGAATGAAACATCTGTTTTGGGAGTGCTGCTTTTTCTTTCTCCCTCTGTGAGCAGAGATTTGTTTGCATGTGTGTACCTGATCAGAGTAGCAGGCAACGTGGTTTATCAAGTTACTGTTTTTCTGCTCTCCTGCTGATGCCCACACAGGATTGTGTACAATCACCTCCTCTTTGCAGAGGCAGGTTGTTTTTGTGTGGTGCTTGTAGGACTTCTCATGGGAAAGGAGGTCGTTGCAGTTTGCTGCTGACTCTGTGACTGTAGGAAATCTGAATTAGAATGCTTTGGGCCTTAACATGATAATATCTGTGAAATACCACAAGGCTCTTGAACAA
The DNA here is from genome assembly GCA_038090715.1 of Florisuga fusca. Classification (NCBI taxonomy): domain Eukaryota; kingdom Metazoa; phylum Chordata; class Aves; order Apodiformes; family Trochilidae; genus Florisuga; species Florisuga fusca. The sequence continues at coordinate 10,103,386 of JAAWXA010000028.1, read as the reverse complement.
AAGGCAACATGGCATTCATATCTTTGGGCAGCCTTAAGCGCTTGCTGTGTAGGTAAAATTCCTAGGAGGTTCCCAGTTTTCTCCTCTGCTTTCACATGTTTGTGATTTTCCAGAACTTTCGTATTTTGCAGCATAATCAACGATTCTTGTTCTCTCCCTTAAGGAGATGTTATTTAAAAATCTCAGATGTTGAAATGTCTGAATACATGTTGAAATGAAATTCCTTTTGCTGTTTTTGAGAACTGAAGACACATAACAGTGCCCATTTTACTAGAATAAGTAAACTTAGCAAAATAATTAACTTCTATTGCTTCATTCCCCTATATCATCAGGTTGTATTCTTAGTCACACAAAGTTCTACGTTTGCGGAGGCAGTTGAATCTGTTAATTCAGGACTGATAATGAATATAAGGATGTCTGTGATTAAACAGCTTTCCTATTTCAGTAGTGGTACAGTGATAAGAGGTCCTCAGTTCATGTTATGTTACACCTATAAAGGTGAAGCTGGTTGCCTGGGAAGATATATTGTACTAAGTTCAGCTCTGTTAAGCTCTACCAAATTGAGGTTGTGTAGGCAGAATCTTTCTCTGAGGACTGACAAATCTCTTACCAACTGCTTTTCAAATATTCCTGCAGGACTTCAGGCCTTACCACACTCAAGATATATTTCTGGCTAGAACAACATCTCTGCTCTTACTGTGTCCTAAAAAGAGTGAATTGAAATGTGTGCTTCAGACTCAGCTGTGGAGTAAATCTTAACTCTGCTCTAGATACTGCCGCTACTTGTTATGTCTCCATGTGACTTGTCTTTGAATTCAGTAGAGAACAAGGCAAAACCTATGGTATTAATAGCTCTGCTTATACATTTTTAATGCATTCAGTCCGTTCTGGATAGCTTCATTAATGTTAAATGTGGTTCTATATACAGGTGGGTTTTCTTTTGAAAACCTTTGATGGAGACTAGCATGCAGGCTGGCCTCTTGTACTGACTTTGATTCCATTCACCCTTTCTTTCTCTTTGTTGCAGGAGCTATTGTGACAATCTTGGCTACCACCCATTAAGTGCTGCTGACTTTGGAAAGATTATGAAAAATGTCTTTCCAAATATGAAGGCCCGTCGTCTAGGCACAAGAGGCAAATCAAAATATCCTTTACTAGAACACTTCTCAGTAACTACTTCTGCACTTGCCTAGAGAACATCGGTTGTTACAGCTTAACTACCAGCTAAATCCAGAAGTTATTTTAAATAAAAAATGCAGACACCTTCCCAATGTTCTTTAAAAATGATTAATTGCAGTAGTATTAGGTTGCAGGATACGACTTCAGAAAGAAGTATTTAAATTTAGGTTCTAACAGTTAGTTGTCACAGCAGTGAGGAATAAAAGGCTGCATTATTCAGTGCAAAGGAAGATACTGGAATAAAGGAACTTACTTTACATACATGCAGTAACTAATATTTTATTGGTAGTACAGCTCAGAATTATCAGAACATTTTTTGCTTTTGTATTATACTTGTAATACAAGTATACAATAGTTGTATACTTGTAATACAAGTAATAGAATAATAATAATAGTAATTTAAAAGTTAGTTGTAAAGCCAAAGATCCTTCTTAAGCCGTGCTACAGATGTTTCATAAAACTCAACCATTAGTATTGATTGAAAGAGAAGGGAGAAATGGGAAGTCATCACAAAAGCTGACTTCAGAATTGAAAGGTATGATCTGAGACTTTGTCCTCTTTCTTGTCATGGTGCAGACATCCCAAGATAATTAGATAATTCAGTGTAAGAGCTTCTAGGATGGGGAACGATTTGTCTCTCCTTCAACTGCATAGTCTTGTTCCCTGTGCCTAAAGGTGGAATCTACTTCCTTCCCTCTTTTCCTGTGTTAAAGAAATTGTCCATCCCAGAGGGTGTGCAAAAACACCACCCCATTTAATTAAATTCTAACAACAGAAGCCCTAAAGGATTTTTAAAAAATCTGATCTTGTCATAGTGTAACTAGACATAATTGTTAGAGGCACAGTTAGATCTTGGGATAGATTGGCTGCCTATTAACTGACAAACTACTGTGAAGGATTTGGGGCCAGTGCTGTGCAGAAGTCTGCTCATACCCACTGGTGGTTCTGCTGCTTCAGGCAAGAAGCTCTGCTAGGAAGGAAATGCAGTGATCAGGTGTAAAGGCCACAAGGATGTCAATTTTTCTCTGGCTTTTCAGAGACTGAGCTCTGATTTGTCTAGCCTTCAGCACTCTGAGGTGTTCCATTTAAAAAGCAGAAACTGTTAGTAGTTTTCAAAGTTGTTTTTTCATCAGTGAGAATTTTGTCTTTCCCAAGTTGAAAATTTTGTTGTGCCTTCCCTTGAGAATCCTTAGATTTCACCATTGTGAAATAATGTGCTGCCTGCTGCATGCCCCAGGGTCAACTCTTGCTCTGTTTGGAGATGCTGGTTAGACTAAGCCACTGCACTAAGCAAGGGACAGAGAACATTAAAAGGCCAAAAGGCATCAAGGTACTTGTAGGCTCTAATTAAAAGCTCCTCAAAAGAACTAACAGTAATGATACAGACTCACCTTTGCCAAGGACTCATTTGAATAATGTGCATACAGAGAGAATTAAATGCTAGCAGGCAGCCCCAAATCAATTATTTGTCTTCAATAGAGATTTTTTTTTCTTCCATGTAGTAGTAAATGGAAGTTATGTTTCCATAAAATTGTTTCCTGCAATACAGTGTTGGTCTAGCAGTGGGGTCCAAAATATAGTAGTGATGTTCTGGATAGAACTAGATGAATTTTAAGGAAGAAATCATCTGTAATTATGGCTTGACCCAGGGGATCTCTTTCCATTCTGAGTTTCTAATGATTAAACTGTGACCTTATCTTGCATTCACCTTAATACCTAGCATCCTTATATTTATTTTACTGCAATTATGCTCCAGTGCAAACAAATGTAAACTCCAGGGTCTAGGAGAAAACTACACATACATTTACTGAATGTAAAAAGTCAGTGATCCTGAAAAGGCTTTGTGTGTCACAGAGAAGAGACACTGTGTGTGAACTGCCAGAGTAATGTTGTGGAGAGGAAAAAAGGCTGGTTCAATTTTTATACATGTAAACAAGTGAGAAAGAGAAACAGAGTATGTTTTTGTGTACTGATTTTATGAGATCAATGTAGGAACAAATCTGGGTATTTGTGTCCATGTTTTTACAGAGGAAATATCATGGGTGGGGAGAGAGAGCTACAAAAATTGTGTGAAATCTTAGGAAGAAATGTCCTCATCAGTCACTTTATCTTGTCATGGGGAACTTCTTCAGTTTGTTGAAGTCTTAGCAGAAGAAAATGTTAGGAAATCTAGCAAAAAGAAAAAAAAAAAAAAAAAAAAGGAAGAATTAATTCATAATAATGCAGTAGAACCTACATTTTGGAACAATTAGTTCCCAAAATAAAGAATAGTGATTAACTTCTTGGAATTAATTCTTCATGTCATTTTAGGCCTGGATTAGGAAGGGAGTTTAGTCTAAATTTCTGTTAATTATTTAAATACTGAGCAGCAAATTGAAACTACTTAGTGTGGTTTAGTGGTTCTTCTAAAACATTACCAAATATAATCATGCCCAGCATCACTTGCTCCTTTGCATGGCTGGAGAAGCCCAACAACCTGCCCAGGAATGCAGCTGTTGAGAGGCTCTTGATTCTGCCTGGCTGTGATTCTTACTGACAGGACTTCTTAGATCTGTTGTTGAGTTTGCTTATCAGGGGTATCAGAGGAATTGGTGCCCTTTGCTCCTATCCCCCAATAACAAGCAGAGACAATGTAGACCTTAATTCTTGTTCACATATTGCTACAGTGGACTGAGGAAGAAGGCTTTTGTGCATATGCCAACACTGCCCAACCTTGACTTTCATAAAACTGGAGATGGGGTATGGTATATATACTTATTTATTTATCTGTACTTCTTCAAATTAATGTTATTTTTCTGTCTGAAGTTTTCAAAACAAGTTGAAGAAATGTATGGCTTTTAAGATTTTTCTTTACAATACTTATATTCTGAATCCTTTTTTAAATGTTTTATATATTTCAGTGCTGTTAAAAAATAACCTAGGAGGCGGAGCAGACTTTCACAGTGTTGCTACCCACAAGTTATATCTTTTTAACTCCATTTCTGTTTTGCTTTTACTGTACATTTCTTTTTTAAAAGGTCAGCACTAGGGAGGAAGAATCCCAGTGGAAGAAGCAGTTCCTGGGTAACTGTGGCTGCTGGGATGATGAGTCTGAATGCAGGGAGCATCACTTGTTGGTGGTCTAGATACTGTAATTCTCTCTGATTTTCTTCCAGAAACATCAGCTCCATAGAATGCCTTTGGAGACAACTAGTAGATCAATGTTAAAGCTTTCATTTTGAATTATATTGATGTCGTGATCCCATTCTCACAGTTTGATGAAAAACTGTGAACATGCTTACTCAACTTCTTGTGTTTCTAATAGTTGTTTGCTCTCTATTCTTGTTTTCATGCATTAATAACCCTTAATAATTACAGTAACCTTTCCCTCTCTGTTTGTTTGTTTTAGTTGGATGGGGCAGAGCCGCCTGGGCAGCTGCAAAGTGCTGATGAGGAAGTTGTCTCTGCGGCCTGCCGGCTTGTTTGTGAATGGGCACAGAAAGTGCTGAGCCAGCCCTTCGATACGGTCTTGGAATTGGCTCGTTTCCTTGTAAAAAGTCACTATATTGGTACCAAGTCAATGGCAGCTTTAACAGTAATGGCAGGGGCACCAGCAGGTAATGAGAACTTAATGGTGAATTGATGAAACGGGATCGTTTTTTAAAGAGTTACATCTTGGTTTGAAAAAGCACTTCTCTTCAGGGCAGACTTTAAGCACTGACTGATCACTGAGCATGTATTTATGTGATTTTAGTCCACATCACTGCAAATTACTTTTCTTGCAGATAGTCCATCTAAAGAGATCTGAAAATAAGCAGTGGTCTCAGGTTTAGTTTGTGATTCTCCCATTCCTCTTCTGAAGATCCTGGTCTTTCAGGACAGTTCAGGGCATGGTTAACTTGAAGCATGAGAGCAATTGTGCTGGATTTATGTACTTTGTCCTATCAGGAGGCTGGTGCCAGTACAGTGGTGGTTTGTAGATAAACTGCTGGTGCAAGCCTTGTTCCTGTCTGATAACTTGTCCTAATTTGGAAACAATTGTCTGTCTGAATTTTCTCTCAAGAGCAGATTTTCTTGTAGGCATTTCTGGTATGTTGGATGCAAATTTACATGAGATGTTTCATGGGTGTCAGGTAGTACAAGCATGTCAATTCCTGTTGTTATTGATCACATTAAAAAGAAGGGCTTGAGGGGCATTGAGAGGAACAGGAGAGCCTTTTCCAAGGGCGTGTGTGACAGATTCCAGCACTCAATTTCAAATCTTCGTTAAGGATCAAGGTAAAAAGGAGAACTGTTTTGTTTTGCTATGTCAGATGAATTTCAGTTCTATTCAGTCTCTGGGAACACTTATTCGATGTGGTTGTAAATATACTTTTTTGTTCCTTGTTTCTCTCTTCATTCTCAAAACCTTTTACTTTATCCTATAAAGTGGTATTTTTTTTGTATCTGTGGAAGTAAATTACAAAAACGAAGCACTTCTGGAGGGAAGTGCAGGTGCACAACATGCTCCTCACACTTTACTCCAGGGAGTTCTGCCCCAACCTGTTGAACAAGGAGAGTCTCTTGACTTGAGACAGATTGTTTCAAATGGAAGCTGGTGGTCAGGACTGTATATTGTGGTTATCCCCTTCTTTCTCCTTCCAACTCATTCCTTTATTGCAGTGGCAATTTTGGCTGGCTGTATGCTCCTTTCTTACCTGTTGTCCTGTTGCTGCTTGGCTTCAGACATTTTGCTTGCTGTGCTGCTAGAATGAGAGCTGCATAGATGTACAGCTTTTCTACTCATCTATCTTCTCCCCCTTACTTCCTTCAAGAGAAGATCATTTCCTTCAAGGAAACAGGCAGTTATTTCCAGTGCCTCTGGGGCCTGGATAGTAATAACTGGACAAGTTCTTTGCAGAACAGCAAATAAAATATTCCTGTTCCTTTTTATTGCAAGGACCTACAGTGTCTTTATGTATTAACTGAGGAAAGAGCAAACTTTTACCCTCAAAGAAAAATTTGTTGATTTTTTTTTTTTCCTCATAAATGTTACTTGCCTTCAGTCTCCAGCCCACATAGCTGACTCGCTTTCCAGTAATTGCACTACACTTGGGCATTTCACTGCTCTGTGAGGATGGAGTTCTTCAAGTAGAAGAACTTGAAGTGTTCAGGTTCTCATGGTACACACTCAGATTGTTGCTCCCAGTTCCTAAGCATGTGCTAGGTATTTAACACCAACAACCTGCCCTGAAATGGTGTTGGTTAATTTATAATTGAATTATTTTATAAACTGTAAAGCCTGTGAAGAGTGAATTAAATGGTGTTAAACCATTTTTAGACAAGCAGTTCAACAGGGTTAGCTGGTCACTGAGAGAACATGGTAGTCCTCTTGGCTGTTAATAAACAGAAGATCATGATTGTGATGTGATTTTTTAAGGGAGGTAGCTACCAGCTGCACATATGAAGCTAACTCCTTGTTGTTCTCCTTGGAAGCACCACTTGTGATCAGCAAAGGCATTGTCTCAAAAAAAAAATGTTCAGTCATTCTAGGGTTTTTTGTTATTTTGTTTTTTTTATTCCTCCCCCCCATCTTTTCCTCCTTCTTGTTTTCTTTTTTTTTCTCTGAGTACTTCTCTTCTTGCCTTTCTTTCACCAGCATCCCTGATCGCACACAGGTTATGACCCATTCTGGTATTATATACATTGTTTGTACTAACTTGAGCATTAGACAGTGTCATCTGCTCAGAGCTGCTTCTCTGTGACACAGACCCACAGCTTTCTGGAAATATTTTTCATTTTTAAAGCTGCCTTACACATTGATAACAAAACCAAACCAAACCGGTAGATTATCAATATTAACAGTTCATGTAAAATGTATCCAGTGCCCTCTACTGCCAGTTAAATGAAGTGCATTGTTTTTTAGAGTTGCAGTCTGGGATTACTAGAAACCAGATACCAGTATGTAGTATTTTAGCAGCTAATGCCCAGCTGTCTAACAGAGAGAGGCTTTGCCACAGAAGTGTGAGTAAGTGGAAATACTGAACAGATTTGATTGTGAAGCGGATGGGAGAGTCTTGTGGAGGAGGTGTTCCCAGAATGGGTATGGAGATGCCTGCCATGTAACCTTTGTGGTTAGATACAGAAGTGACACTACAGCAGACAGGGCATGTGTGGTTATAATTCATTCTTCCTTTTTTTTGTATTCAGGAATAAAAGGGATCCCCCAGCCCTCTGCTTTTATACCTACTGCTGAAAGTAATTCCTTTCAACCACAAGTGAAAACTCTGCCATCTCCTGTTGATGCCAAGCAGCAGCTGCAACGTAAGATCCAGAAGAAGCAGCAAGAACAGAAACTGCAGTCTCCTTTGCCAGGAGAGTCTCCAGCAAAGAAAACAGAAGGCACTGCAACCAATGGTGTAACCAGTATATCTAATGGAAGTCCTGCAATTCTGTCTCCTCCGCCTATTGGCATTGTTGTGGCAGCTGTTCCCAGCCCAATACCGGTAATTTTTGCCAGCAGTTCTCTAGGGAAACCACCTTATGAAAGATGAAAATTGCCAGTAACTCAGCAGTGGTGTCAGTGGGATAGAAAGAGGCATTTTGTTCAGAGGCTCGTGTCCCTTGATGCTTTTCTGTCCCGATGACTGTGTTATACCATGGGAGTTAGAGATCAATACAGAGGCAGCAGAATTCTGATCACAGAGCGTAAGCCAAGTTCATCTTTGAAGTCTGTGACAGTAGGATTTCAGCTAGCAATAATTAAGGTTATATGTGGGAATAATTGCCTTTGAGAGGAGGTTTAACCAGTCAAGAGAGCTGACAGCAGTTGTGTGGATTGCTGAGCCCTAATATGGAATCTAAATTGCCTTTTCATTGGCCTGGCACATTTAGTAAAAATTTTATTTTTGCATGAATGTCTGTAGTATGAAAAATCTTTGTCTTTCAGCCATACAAAACTGGGCAGGGGAAGAAGGTTATTTGGTTTTAAGATGTTAGCTGTGTTGTTAATTTCAATAGGTAAGCCAATTTTTCTGCCTGTTAGTGGGTTTGTATTTAACTTGCTTTAGAAACCTTAACAATGAGCAGTGTTTTGAACTCATCCCTTCCTCTTTAACTTCTGTGTGTGTGTCTGTGTTTTTCCATGTGGTAAAGGATTGTATGAGAATGCCCCTTTCAATAGCAGAAGAGCAGACTAGTGTGGAGTGCCTGATGCCTTAAAAATTGAGGCCACATATCTGCCTACCAATCCTTAGACAGACTGAAAAAAATGTTCTGCATATAGTTGAAGAGCTTATTTTATTTCAAACTGACATTCACTAGCTTTGGTGTATTGAGCTGTGCTGTCCTTCACCTTTGAAATGCTTGTGGATGAGGTGGTCTGTGGGCTTTGGGGACTACCTTGCTTCATTACCCCAACTTTCCTTTTTTTCTCTCCGTAGGTGCCAAGGACCAGGCAGTTGGTGACATCTCCAAGTCCTATGGGATCGTCTGATAGCAAAGTCCTGCCACTCAATGTTCAGGTGGTCACTCAGCACATGCAATCAGTCAAGCAGTCACCAAAGACTCCCCAGAACGTTCCCGCCAGCCCAGTTGGTGACCGCTCTGCCCGGCATCGCTACCCTCAGATCTTGCCGAAGCCAGCAAATACCAGTGCTCTCACCATCCGTTCTCCCACCACAGTGCTCTTCACCAGTAGCCCAATCAAGACTGTTGTGCCAGCTCCACATGTGAATTCCTTAAATGTGGTAAAAATGACAACAATCTCTCTTGCTCCAAGCAGTGGTAGCGTGCCCGTCAAACAGACATCCTCAGTTAGCAGTAGTGCGGGAGCAGCAGAAGAAGGGAAAACTGGTCCACAGATCAAAAATGGATCTGTTGTTTCACTTCAGTCTCCAGGATCCAAGCCTGGCACTGTTGCAGCTACACCCGCAGTCAAGATCAAAATGGAACCAGAAGCGTTGCTGGATGAGAACTCAGTACAGGGCCAGGAGAGCTCTGACATGTCTAAATCCATAAAGGCACCCCCTGACCTGCCTTCTGCTCAACTAATTCATTTTGAGGTTGCAACATTGAAGGATTCAGCTGATGATGTCATGGAGGCAAAACCAGTTAAGGGCTGTGATCAGGGAGCTGAAGAAACAGGGACCAAATACAAAACACAATCAAATGAGATCACACCAGTTTCTTCAGCAGGCAATAATCAAAGCACTCTAAAGCTTGCAGTTGCCAATCAAAACTTGTCCAGCACCAGCATTGGTTCACCTCCTACTGGTGAGTCTCCAATTAAAGACAAAACATGCACTAAAAGCCCAAGAAAGAGACAACCCTCTACACTTCAGGATTCCCAAGTACCACCTGTAAAGAAACCACTGGTGGAGCCACTTTCATCTGGTAATGTGGAGAGTCAAAAAGCAAACAGTGTTAAGAAGTCTCCAAAGGCTGGATCATTAGCTAACAGTGACAATACAACAACACTTGCTCAAGTTCCCAGCAAGATACCTGTGACTGTACCTGTACCTTCTACCGCTGCAGCAAACTTAGCAACAGACTTCTCTTTGAGCACCAGTTTAAATATCAGTGATTCTGCTTTAGAACAAGAGCTTGCATCATCTCCAGATATGAAAGTAAAATTGGAAGGAAACATGTTTATCATAGAAAATGATTCAAAATCTGACGGCAGCTTTAACCCAAATACCTGGCACCATATCACCAAAACCTCCGACTTTGCATCTGTGAGTTGTGATCAGCAGCAAGATATCAATGTTATGACTATCACAGGGCACTCTGGCTCGAGTGACTTGCAGGAATCAGCGTGGGAGTCAGTGCACTGCGAAGATCTACAGCAAGATGCATACAGCCAGCAGTTACAGGGCCAGATGCAGGACTCCTCCTTGGGTCAAATACAAGCACAGTCTTCAAATCAGTTACCTCTGCAGTCTGAGCTGAAGGAGTTTGAACATACAGTCCCTCAGTCAAATGAAAACTTCTTTTCGTTTGATGATGACCTCACCCAGGACAGCATTGTGGAGGAGCTGGTGCTCATGGAGGAGCAGATGGCCATGAATAATTCTCATCCTTATGGTGGTAGTCTAGGAATAGCACTTCAGAGTCAGACTGCAGCTCAAGGAGCTTCCGTGTCATCTCATCCAAGCAGCGTGCACTTTTACCATTCAATCCATAACAACAGCACTCCAATTCACACTCCCACCCCCACGCCCACC